>CM034054.1:634499-774630 GCA_019804595.1 Bruguiera parviflora | reverse complement strand
CAAAAAAAAAGAAATGAAAGAAAGAAAAGAAGGAGGGTTTCAGCAGACCTCTGTTGAGGAGGAACCAAGGGATGCCAAAGAGTGCAGAGATGATGGCGATGCCGGCAACCACGTGCTTCTTGTCCCCACTGTACATATATTGATCAATCCTTGACTTGAAGTTGAATCCATTCCTGCCCTTCTCGTCCCCTCCCATTCCCACAAGCTCTCTCTCTCTCTCTCTCTCTCCTCCCCCACCTCTCTCTCTCCCCTGCCTTTATTTATAAATAACAAACAATTACTAAGTTATTTTTTTATTACAAAAAAATTTTTAGGCAAAATTGCTACCATAAAATTTTTTTAATGCGACCTATTATGTTATAAGTTTTTCTACCCTTTTGTTAAAAACAATTAAAAAATTATCAAATTCATTAAAAAATTTTATATTTAATATATTTTATTTTATAAGTTATAGTAATTTACAACTTATATTTTAAGATATAACCAAAAATATTAACACCAATTAATTAAAGTTAATGAAAGCAATGAAAAAGGTATATTTGTCTACTTTTTTAATTTTTGATCCTTCAAAAAATAATTCTAATAATTCAAAAAAATACTTATAAAGAATCACAAAATTAAAAGTGGCCGAAATAAGTGAATATAATTAATTAAATACTATAAATATTATTATAATAATATAAAAAGTAAATTAATAAAATATAAATTATATTATTTTATTAATTATTTTCATTATCCATAATTTTTGTACTGTGACTTAGGTGTTAAAATTTACAATTTCGGGATGGTTAAGGCAAAGCGTGGGAGCAGATAAAAAAAAAAAAAAATTAAGCTTGGAAAGTGGAGTGAGAAACATGGGAGCAAAGCATGAGAAACACTAAGATTACCTCAAATAAGCATTGCGAAGTAGGAAAAAGGTTTCAGCTTGGAAAGTGGAATGGGAAACATGAGAGCAAAGCGTGAGTGACACTTACAATTCTATCGTGAAAAATTACAATAGATAGGTATTGCGAAGTAGAAAAAAGGCAAATGCAGTGGTAAATCTCAAGATTTATAAGGTTGTTAATCACCCTGATACTTTGGACTCAACATACGTTTAGACTCATCGAAAATTTTGATTGATTTTTATTGTTTTGGTATGGCTTTATAGACAAAAAAGGTGGGTTCTCGATCTCCAACTTCCCATTGTTTTCTGCCGCAAGCCTGCGATTGCTAAAATCATATGTTACTCCTTTCCATTGCGAGAAGGCTACAGAGATCCCATCTCCAATGCCAACTCCTCCCAATTCTTTGCCATTCCATCACTCTCCCATCTTCTCCGTATACGCCTTGCCGAAGCCCGTATCCATCAGCGGCATTTCATCGAACGCCTTCAATACGTTCCGAAACTTCCGTCCATTTCTCCGCTTTACAATCCTTCTACACACAAACTCTTAAAGACCCATTTGAGCTTATTGGACACAAAATCAATGCCACCGATCCTCTAGAGCCGGCTCTTCTCGAATCCCTCAAACGGGCTGCCCATTTTCCTTCGGAAGAAGAGGCTACGGCATTTCTTGATGAGTCAGGAATTCGAGTTAATCAGAATTTGGTTTGTTCAGCGATTTGGGAACTGAGGAAACAGTGGAAAATCGCATTTTTGGCTTTAAAATGGGCAGAGAAATGGGGCTGTGTTGACCAGAAAGTTCTCGACATGATGGTATGGGTTTTGGGTAATAATAGAAAGTTCAGCATTGCATGGACTTTGATTCGGGATTTCCATCGATCCTCTATGAATATGAGACGAGCAATGCTTATTATGATTGAAAGGTCAGTCAGACTGGCTTCTTCGTTCTGATTCTTTCTAGTTTCATTGAATCAAATTTTGCTTTTATCAGTCGATATAAGAGTTTTTAATCTGAGAAAGAATTTGTAGGTTGTATTGTTTTAAGCTCAGATTATCATTCCTTATTGCTAATACAGTTTGCGTCAGCCATTCTTAAGGGCCATGATATCAGATGCCGCGAAGTCTTGGATAGCTCAAATGCTAGGCTTGGAGTTTCTTTTATTGCTTGCTTCTCTTGTTGTCCAAATGCATGACTAGTTTTAGAAGAGACTTCTCACACGTTGCTAATTGCTAATTACTCAAAATAGTTAAGATGCTACATCAACTGCTTTTTGATGACAGCATCAATGTGCCACTTGGCTAGTGGTCACAGGGCTAAAATATCCACCAATTTTTGGTCAATCATCAACACCATGAAGGGTCTAACAGTAGTCCTTGAGGGGTTTAGGAATGTGAGCATTTCAGGGCATGCTCAGTTTTGTTATCTTCCTTGCATGGAAAGCAATGAGGCATCCTCATATACATGAGGTGTCAAATCTCTAAGTTTCTCTGTTCATGTAATTTTAAAAGAACTCTAGCTATTTAGGAGATACATAGGATGAAAAAAGAACATTGTAAGCTTGAATGGTATTTTCCCAATCTTTTGCAGCATCATTGTCCTCAAAGTTTTGTAGAATTGGTAAGAATTAGATTCTACAGTCAATTTTTTTTGCTCTGTTCTCCTTACTCTATGGTTTCCTTTTCACATATCACTCTGTGCCTGAGGAAGAGATTTTGGCCTCATTAGAAATGTCATTCCTTGTTCAGCAAGTGTAGTAGTGAGTTGAGAAAGAGGTTTGCAGTGAGATTGATTGCTCTCTTCCTGTTGGTGAAATAGCATTTGATGAGCACAAAATTTCAGCAGGAGCCTTTAAGCCAATCTGTAATTTTGCTATATCATCAAGGATATTGCAGGCTAACGAAAACTAGGGCATTGTGTGGTGTTCACAATGAGTAACTAAGGTTGGAAAGAACTTAAGTTGGAATTATGGAGTGCAGCTAGATTAATTCTGGCAAGTGGTGTCTCTTATGGTGAACTGAAATTTGATTTTTTCTTTTGTGGATTAGTTGCTCACTCTTTGAATAGGTTACCACTGTTTCCAATTAATATGGAGTTACATTATGGGTTTTCCCATTCTTGTTCTGCTTCATTGCCAACTAAGTTACTGTCCAGGTCTTGCTCCACAAATTCATTATGTCTAAAGACTAACCAGTTTCCTTTCCATTTTTTATGCAACAATCAAGAACCCATGCCTTTGCCTTCAACAAAACTATGAAATTGTGCTCTTGTACCTGTCTGATGTTGTGAAGGGTTTGAATGAAACGTGGAAATAAAGCAATTATTTTTGCATTCATGTATTTGCAGCCTAATTCCTCAATGCTAAGGAAGCTTTTTTTGGTATATCAAAGAAGCAAAATTTAGCTATGAAGTATTAAGCACAATGCTAACTTACCCAAAGAGTTGGCAACATGGTAAACCTATTATTTTTTGTCCAAACATTTATTCCTTTTAGACCCATCAAAATGGGGCAAGGGACTTGAACAAAGTTTTTCTTCCTTTCGCTAGCTGACATACATCTAAGCCTTAGCACGTACTATTTCACAAGCTCTGGTTAGAAAGCACTTCTTCAAATTGGGCCAATACAGAACTTCAAAGTGCATGACAGGGAGAAACCTCTGCTTCACTTTCAGTGGACTACAGTTAACTGTCACGGGCATGGGCATTGTGAGTTTAGTTTAAAGTTTTTCAGTGGTGCTTGTCTGGCCAAAGCATTAAGTGAATTTTTATGGCATATAAATATTTGAGAAATGACAATCAGTGAGCAACATGCTCTGGGGTAAAGTTATTGCTTGTGATCTCATATTGTTTTGCTACGAAGATATTGTTACAGAGGAGTTACCTTATATATTGTGTAAAGTTTAGAGAAATGAAGATATGACCAGCATCATGTAATTTATCTAAAATGTATTGCTCATCCCTGATATGATAATTTCAGTTTCTTCTGGCTTTTCTTTTAATGTGCTTTTGTTCCCATCTTTTTGTGATTATGAAGTCTAAGAGCTTTTGCTAGTTCTTATTGCTGTCTTTCAATTGGCTTTGTATAATGATGATTATGTTCTTTTTTCCCCTTGTTAGCCTACACTCTTTCAAGCTACTGAAAATTGGATACTTTATGCCTGAATTATTTTTTTGTTGGCCAGAGTTCAAGGCTTACTAGAGTTTCAGCAGTTCTGTAGTTTTGGATACCTTATATCCTTGATTTGTTGCCAGTTCACTTCCCTTTTATTTTCTTTTTTTGTCCCCTTGGATTTCACTAGTTATGCAGCTGCAAATGATCCAGGAAAGGCTATTCGATCCTTCCATATTATGGAGAAGTTCAGACTGAAACCTGATGAAGAAGCATTCTACTTTGTTGTTAATGCTCTCTGTAAATATGGTAACATTGAAGAGGCTGAAGAGTTTATGCTTGTTAACAAGGATCTTTTTCCACTGGAGACTGAAGGATTTAATTTCATTCTCAGTGCATGGTGTAATGGTTGTGTTGATGTGTTTGAAGCAAAGAGAGTATGGCGGGAAATGTCAAAGTGCTGCATTACACCTAATGCAACTTCTTATACTCACATGATTTCTTGCTTCTCAAAGGTTGGGAACCTGTTTGACGCACTGAGACTATATGATGAAATGAAGAAAAGGGGCTGGGTCCCAGGCCTGGAAGTCTATAATTCATTGATTTATGTGCTAACTTGTGAAAACTGCCTTAGTGAAGCTCTCAAAATTGTTGACAGAATAAAAAAAGCAGGATTGCAGCCAGATTGCAGCACATACAACTCAATGATACGCCCTTTGTGCCAGGCAAGAAAGCTAGAGGAGGCAAGAAATATGCTGGTGACCATGACAGAGGAAAATCTCTGCCCAACAAAGGAGACCTATCATGCAATTCTTGAGGGCGAAACTAGTTTCAAAGCAACTCTGGAGGTCCTAGGCCAAATGAAAATAGCTGGTTTAGGCCCTGCTGAGGACACCTTTCTCTTGATTCTTGCCAAGGTCTTACAACTAGAGCAAGCTGAGAATGCATTGATGATTTGGTCCCACATGAAGCATCATGGGGTGAAGCCTGAAATGACACACTACACAATGCTGGTGGAAGGGCTAGCGAGGTGCGGGCTGTCGAGCAAGGCTGCAGAATATTATGCAGAGATGAGAACACGTGGTTTTCCAGATGATCCGAAACTGTTGAGGATCTTGAATCAACCGGTCCATGGCAAGCTCGGGCATCAAAAACTGTCGGGTAAGCAAGTTAAGAACGATCAGCATGCAATTCACAAGGAAGGCAGAGTGTCGAAATGGAATAGTCTTCATGGTGGATCAAAAGAAAGAAGACCCCCGGATAGGCCGTGCAGAAAATACACGAGAGGAAAGGGAAGTTCGGAGAGATCAACTATGAAGATGCAGGGAAGACAATATGCTGAGAGGAAAACCTTCGGCAAAAGGACTCATTTTTCTACAGGCTGGCTAGATTGACGATAGAGCAAAATAGCTCATCTTACTCGAAGTGTGAGTGTAAGGGAACAAAACATTTTAGAATCACTAAAGAAGAACAAAACAACTTCATGCTAAATTTTCATATTCCCAATGGTAGATTGAGTAGCTGTTGAATATAGTTGTAATCTAATATAAAAAAAACAGGATTATTATGAAAGATATTCAATTGTTTCCCATAAACTTTTTTGTTAGGTTTCAATCTACAATGCAAAAATAATAATATAAAATTCTAAGTCTTTTGAGAGAGAGAGAGAGGAGATAGATGTCAAAATCTTTTGCACTAACATGATAAATGACTGTAATTTAGAGTATATACATAGAATATTTTGACCATAAATTTTATTTGAATTTATCTTAATACTAGTGTTAATTTTTAATAAATAAATCTTAATACATATATATTTTTATAATAATATATTTAATTTTAAAAAATTTTAAATTTTTTTTATTATATATAATTTAATTACATTTTTATTTGTTATTGATTATTTTTAAATTTATAATTTACTATAATTTTGATTTGTCGATAATAAATATAAGTTATAATTTTAAAATATTAAATAAATTAAAATTTTTTAATTTATTAATAATTTTAAATAAATTAATTTATTTTTATATATTAAAATTAATATTCAATAAGGTATTATAATTATTTAAATATTAAGATTATTGAAGTGATAAATTTTTTTATGCATAATTTTTAAAAAATAATCAATCTATTTATTATATTAAAATATTAATTAAATATAAAATATAAAATTATTATTTATTTTAATTTTAGTTTACTTAATTTTTTATTTTTTATTTTTAATTAATAGTATAATTATTGATTAGATTAATAACATCACAACTACTTATTTCTTGAATCAATACAATACTTTAAACTATTTTTTTTTATAATTATTCTAAGATAAAAAAATATTTTATTAATTATTAAATTATTTTTATATAATTCTTAATATACTCACAAGCAAACTATGATTAGAACAAACTAGAACACTGATTAAAACAAACTAACTACTATAATTGTAAGTTAACAATTAATGATATGAATGAAATAGTTAATTATGATATAATTGTTGAAAATTTTTCATTAAAAAGTAAATGTTGACAATAAATATCAAAATTGGACAACAAACAACAAAATAAATATATGAGAAATCCGAAGGCGATAGCAATGAACCAACAGCTTAATTAAACGGCCCCTTCTTATGTAAAATTAAGGCTATAAACTTGTGGTGAGGGAAAAACGCAAGAGTTTTGGATAATTATTCGTTTGTCTTAAATGAAAGCTTTTCTTTGCTAACGAAAAGGACAATTAAATACAATATAATTATATTATATAAATAATATTTAATATTAAATAATAAAATTATATAAAAATTAAAAAAATTGTATGTAAAATTTATAAATACCAAATAGATCGATATAATAACAAATATTATCATATAAATTATATTGCGTGTGCCAATCTAAAAGAAAATAAAAAATAATATATAATTGGATTAGAAAAAAAAAATAGTCCAAAGGGAGAAGCCAAGGCCCACCCGACGGAAAAAAGATAGAAGTTGTCGTCAATCAAACCGTGTCCGAAACCCAACAACACAGAAAGTCATAGCGACAGTAAATAAACCTCTCGTCTTCTCGTAGCCGTGTAGAATGGATAGATAGGATGAGTATAAAAATGATTTAATATATATTTTTTAATTGTTATAATGTAATTTTTTATTTTAGTTTTTAATATCTGTATTTTATTTTAATTTAAAATAAATTTGTAAAAAAAAAAAATCAAACTATTAACCTTACGCCGTTAATATATTTGGTGTATTTAGATTTTTAAATTAATTCTTAATTTTCAAAAATTTTTTTGATGGAAACGAAAAAGTCGACATATATTTTTATATTTAGAATTATTTTAAATTAAATTAAAATTATAAACATTAAAGACTAAAGTAAAAAAATTTTAACGTATAAGACTTTATTATAAAAGTTAAAAAAAATTGAGAATAAATTGCTTACTTATGCATTGGCGGAAAGAACGAGAATAAAAGCAAACAGTAGGAGAGAGAGAGAGAGAGAGAGAGAGAAAGAGAGAGAGAGAGAGAGTTGCGACCAACCAACCCCAATCTCTCTGCGAGGGCAGTGAGAGAATTACAGAAGAATCGTATGTCTCTGGTGTTGGGTTCTTGAAATTCCTAAAAAGAAAAGAAAAGAAAAGAAAAGAAAGACCATGGACAAGGAAGACAACGGTTATGGGAAGAAGGTGGATGGTGGAGCTCTGGATGGCTTCTCTCCTGTGTCTTCAACGAGAATCTTTTGGAGATCTCGAAAAAGATCAGGTATTAGTCTTTCCCAACTACCACTACAACTGCAAAGAGCTGTGACACCCTCCTCCATGTCTTAATTGAGGTTTTGAAGTAAGACCATGTCTTAATTGATGTTTCAAGTAAGAGAATTTTGCTGGAGCGACAGTAGTGTTAGGATGGGCAGTGATTTCCTCTTCCATGCCTTCGATGTCTTAATTGAGGTTTCAAGTAAGAGAACTTTGCTTGACTGATGTCATTTTAGCACGTTTAACCTCGGAGTTCTGATCTGGTATATTGGATCCTACACGTGTAAATGTCTCATGCCATTCCTATTCCCTTGGTTTGGCAGATTTTGGCTAATTAAAACAGTTTCCCAACTTCTTCTTATTTATTTATTTATTTTGTTTTCTTTCAATTATTGTTCTTCAGATGTTTTGATGCTGAATTCTGCCCGAAGTTTTGGTTTCTTTGAGGATCTTTTCTTGATTGTGCATAAACGCCGCTGTCTGTTCCTTTGTTTGGTGGACTCTGTTTCCAACTCACCGGTTGCTAGTTCTTCGTCGGCATCGTTGTGTTTTTTTTTGTATTTTTTTTGTAATGTTAATTTTTGTTTTCTTTACTTTAATTTATAGTTTTATCTGCATTGGGTCGGTTGGGCCCGGAAGAGGAATATGCTAAGGCACATAGGCATATTCAATTGTTTTTGGCATTTATGTTTTCTTTTTCTCTCTTTTTTCTCCTACAATTCCTATTATGATTTTAATTTAATGTAGTTTTAGAGATTATGGTGCTTTTTTTTTTCTTTTTATAATTAGTGCATCTTTTAATTAGGAAGCTTAAAATTCTATAATTCCTTAATTTCTTAAAAAGGAAGAAATTAAATAAAAAATAAAAAATATGTATTATATATTATTTTTGGTTTCTAATCTTTTACCAAAACAATTCAATTTCCAAAGATCCATGAATGCTTTCTTCTTAGTTATTTTTTAAATAGGAAGCAATGATGGACTTGGATTTTCAAAATAGTGTACTTAATACAAGTCAGCCAATTAAGGATTGAAATATTTAAGAAAATAAATAATTAAAATGAATTAGTTAATAGTTCATAACACTGGTGAAACCACATAGGGTAGTTATAAAAAATTTATAATATTTTATGTACTTTACATAATTTGTATTAATTAAATGAGAATAAATTGACAATTTGAATTGGCATTGCTATAGCATAATCCTTAAAAAAGTTCAAAGATGGCTTATGTGTTTTCTTTTTTGATGTCACCTACATATTTTTCTCATAAGAGAGATTGCATGGCAAAAGTAAATTTGATCTCATTTGTGCTACTTATGTTCTATTCTTGCTATATCAATTTTGTAGACATATATTTAGGTAAAATATTTTTTCCAATCTCTAACCAGCTTGACAATGTATCATGTTTTTCTTCGGCATTTTGATAATGGTCAATTCCAATTTTTGGGCCCTCTCTCCTATTATTTCTTACTCTTAATGGGATGTCCTTGCAGGTCAAATTTCATCATGAGGAAAACTGTAAGATATGGTGATTTATCAAATATTTGTTGATGACTATATATATATATATATATAAAGCGTTTTGGGGGCATATCTTTAATGTTAATAAATAAAGAATGAAAAAATACATATCTTTATATTTTTCTCGCCAATTGCATCTGTATGTGACCAAAAAAGAATATCTATTTTAGGATTGGCATAGAGATCATACTTAAAATTATAGTTATACATAACTAATATTGTTGATTTATTGTCACAAACTACTGTAACTCATGCTTCTGAGTTATGTTAAAAATCAAACCATCAACATTTTAGTTAAAACTAAGGATACAAGGTATAATTGCTTTTGGAATGAAAAGGAACTGAGTTAGTTGAAGGGTGGAAAAAGAAGAAAGGAGGAGTAGAAGCACATTTTTGTCTGTGCAATGTGTTTCTTGTAGCAAATGTCACCAAGCGTAATCAAACAATTCTATTTTTCAGATATGTGGATGTAATATGCTCTTTCCATTTTTATTTTTTTTATCCCCATCTGCCTATAGTTTTTATTTTCTGTCTGTCTTGTTTCCCCTTCTCTCTCATGGATCCGTCCTTCTGTTTACATTGTTTCTTAATTCAGTGCTACCAGGGAAGATTTTATATTTGAGTGTCACATGCAGAGACAATCCTCTGGGTCCTATTTTCTAATATTTATTGTCCTCTATGGTCTGCATAGACTGGGCCTATCTGATAAAAGATACCAAATGTCTTAAGTAGTCGGATGGTGCCATTTACTTGAGCCTGAATTTAGCTCAGAGAAGCTTGACTACTGTGAAGCTGCATTTGCTTATCCATGATAAAGCTGTATAGTTTGCATCTTGTTTTTCCAACATTAGCAAAGAACATGTGTATATGTGTTATACTACCCATTTTTACTGGCACTTTCATCTTCTGTATAACTTCAACTTCAAGCTGAAAGTGTGCTTCCTCACGTAAATTCTATACATGGTGGTGTTGTATGTAGAGATGATGCCCATTACATTTCCTTGTTTTCATGGGTTGAATACATAGATTTGCTGTGGCTATGATATGGTATAATTTTTTGAACAGCCAGTGGAAGGAACCTATTCACTGTAACAGATGACACGGCTAGTAAAACATCCAAAATTCAGGACGAATCTACCAATGATGGAAGGATGGAGGAGCTTAATGACCTGCCAAAACTTTCTGAGCGCCGAAAGGCTTTGTTTGAACCATTAGAACCTGTAAGGAACACTAATGGTCGGCAACCATCAGCTGAATCCCTTCTCCCTCCACCAGATTTTGACCCTGCGAGCTATCCTAGGGGCTGGCTAATTGGAAAGAAGCGAAAGCTTGTTAATGTAGATGTTGTTGAGAGCATGCGGAGGATTGCAATACAGGAAATAAACCGAAAGGTATTGGTTTTGTATGTGGAACTTTTCCCACGATTGATGCCACAGGAATATGCGCCGAGTGAATCACTGTAAGCCTAATTCTTGCAGGACCGGGAAATTGATGGCCTAAATGAACAGTTGGAAGAGGATTCTCGGTGTTTGGAACATCTTCAACTCCAGCTTCTACAGGAACGAAGCAAGCATTCTGATGTACAGAGAGAGAATGCGGTGCTGAAAGACCAGATATCCATGCTCATGAGCATGCTGCACGAAAATGAGCCAATGGGAGACGAGGACATGGGGGATGAAGGCCCTGATGGTGAGCCTTAACAGGTGTTATTTCTAGTGTTTGTTAATTCTTTTACAGGTGGTTAAATGTTGAAATAAATAAGAAAGCAAATACCGTACAAACTGAGGGTATGCACAAGTGTTGTCATGAGAAGTTGGCACTGCCTCGTCTATGCTGGCGTCTGTGCTCAAGTATTGTATAAAGTAAACATATATTTTTTTTTTTTCATTTACATGATTAAATATTTTGATACATCTGTGTATCCGACTAATCTGTTTATTTGAAGTCTTTATACGAGTTTGATTTACACCAAAACAAAAAAAAAAAAAGAAAAAAAGAAAAATCTTTACCCCTGTGTTTGTTGTTCTCTTCAGGTTGTTTGACAATCCATTGGCAATACGGAGCTTGTTTATATATATCAATGCGTTGAAGTGAATTATTATTTTGCTACTAGTCACATGATCTAGTCATAGAATTACCTTAACTTTTAGCTTTTCAAATTCTAATTCCTAATAACCAACAATTGTCGGTAGCAGAGGAATACCTGTCAAAATAGTCACAGGACTACACGTATTGTCACTGCATGTGCAGTCATGTTTAGAAATGCTGGCAATGAGGGAGGAGCAATGGCAATGGCATTCTTTACATGTTTACAATGCATACATGCGTATATGTACACAATGCTCCAAACAGTACGAAAGATATCAGTCAGTCAGTCAGTCATCCCCCACACTAGATGAAGAAATTCCGAGAGACGAAGCAAATGTGGCAGTTGTGTCGCCATTAAGATATCTCTTGAGCCTGTTCAAGTCATCGGCAGCATCGAGCATCGTAGGCCTAGTGGAGGGCGACTCTTGAGTGCAAAGAAGACCTAACTCAATCAGTTCTCCTATTGCAACTTCCCACATCTTCTTAATCTCAGGGGATTGTTCTGTTGATGTTCTCAACAGCGAGGAGTCTATAAAATTTTCCACTCTTTCTCGGCCATGGTAATGGTAGTTACTCTTCACCCATTTATGGAGGTTCAGCCCACTAACAAACATTTCGTCTGTTGGTCTTTTCCTTGTCACCGTCTCCAGGACTAAGACGCCGAAGCTATAAACATCTCCTCTCGTCGATGTGCTCGATCCAAGACCGTACTCTGCATCATACAAATTTGTAACTTGTTTGTATTGCAGATTATAATGAATAAAGAGGTCGGTTTCTGTTAAATTTTCTTTTGAAATGCCTTACTTAAGATAAGGAAAGTCACTTTTAGTACAATTTTTAAGTCACCTGGTTTGAGGGATGAGGAGTACTTTGTTTTCATTGTTATAATGCTGAAAGAAAAAGCAGAAAGATGCACCTGGAGCAATGTATCCAATAGATCCACATAACAAATTTGCTGTGGAGTTTCCCATATTCTCCACACCACCATGGCCACCATTTCCACCCCCAGCTGTCATAATCAACCTCGCAATACCAAAATCGGAAACCAAAGCGGTCATGTCGTCGTTAAGAAGAACATTGCTTGGCTTCAGATCGCAGTGTATGACTTTAACGGGGGAGTAGTTATGCAGATAGGCCATCCCTTCAGCTATGTCACTGCAAATGTTCACCCTTTGGAGAAGTGTCAAATCTGAGGAACCTGAATGCAAGTCTCTCACAGAATGCAGATAAAGATGGCTGTCAAGACTTCCATTAGCCATATAGGGAAGAACTATAGCCTTGAAATCTGGAAGACTGCATGCTGTTATAATCCTGATGAGATTTCTGTGCCGAATCCTCTTCAACACTTGGCATTCTCTGTTAAAGCTCTTTGTTGAATTCCCAGTTTGGAAATGCAATACCTTTATGGCTATTGGTGTTCCATCTGAGAGAACTCCTTTATAGACACTTCCGTAGCTTCCTGTCCCGATTAACCTTTGTTCATCAAACCCTCCTGTGGCTTCTGATAGTTCTCTGTATGTAATCCTAGGAAAATTGTGGATAGGTTCTGTGGTGGTTGCTTTTCTATCTGTCTCAGTTCTGACAGTGTTTCCAGAAGAAGCCATTTCCTTGATTCGGTGAATTCCAATTACACAACATATTGTCGTTAAAAACGATGACACAAATATGACTAAGATGAATACAACTAGAAATATTCGTGATTGAAACCAATGATTTTTCCGAGAGCAGGTTGGCTTGCCAGAAAATGCACTACAAAGATGCAGATTGCCAATGAAAGACGTATTTGTGAGTGAGTTGAAGATTCCTTCGGAAGGAATTGGTCCTTCAAAGTTATTGAAAGAAAGATTTAGAAAAATCAGGGTCTGAATTTTGTTGAGGCTTGTTGGGATCCTTCCTGATAGGTTGTTTCCTGAGACGTCCAAATATTCGAGGTTCTTCAATTCTCCAAGGGAATCGGGGAGCTGACCTTGAAGAGAATTATGTGATAGGTTCATCATTCTCAATGCAATGCAGTTTGATATCTGAAGGAAGATGCTGCCATTAAGGTTATTTGAGGAAACATCAATCTCTTGAACATTTTCAAGCTTGCTGAGTTCGATTGGCAGAGGTCCATCGAGGCGATTGTGTGAAAGATTAAGAAATACACGGATTTCACGTATGCCTGTTATTTCAGCAGGAATGCTACCTGTCAATCTGTTGTAGGATAAGTCTAGCTTGTAGAGGTCAGTGCACTTCCCTAATGAGGAGGGTATGCTTCCAGAAAGCTGGTTGTTATTGAGAAACATGTAATTAATCTGAACTAAATTGCCTAGACTTTGTGAAATTTCACCAGAGAATTGATTGTTTGATAAATCAAGCAGACCAAGGTGAGGCAATTGGCCTAAAGCTTCAGGAATTTCACCAGTAAAGAAGTTGTATGATAAGAAAAGCTGTTCTAATTTTGACAACCAGCTGATGTCAGCTGAAATGGTTTCATTTAGAGAATTGGACGACAAGTTTAGCACACTGAGATCAGAAAGACTTCCTATATCTGGGGGAACTGATCCAAAGATCTGGTTTTCATTCAATAAGAGAGATGTGAGTTTGGCACTGAGTCGGCCAACTGACTTAGGAAATCTTCCTCCGAGGCCCATGCCGGCTAATTCAAGCTCCTCTAATTTGGTACAATTTCCAAGGGCAGTGAAGAAAGGTTCAAGATTGGTATTCCGATCATGACTCAGCATGTTGTTATATGATAAATGAAGCAAGCCAAGGCTAGTCAGTCTTCCTACAATTGTTGCAGGTAATTCACCAGAAAGATGGTTACTTTCTACATCTATGTTGTATAGAGAAACATTGATTAATGACATTGGAAGTTGTCCTAGGAATTGATTGTTGTATAGATTGAGGGTCCATAAGCCAGGACAATTTCCAACTTCTTCAGGAATTTTTCCAGTGAAGAAGTTGAAGGAAAGGTCTACATTATTTAATGAAGTACAGTTTGAGAAAAAGGAAGGCGGAAGTGTGCCCGTCAAATTGTTATCCATGAGGGTCACCAAGGTGAGTTTGGAAAGAAGAGCAAAGGACTCGGGTATTGAGCCCTGCAGATTGTTCATGCCTATCTGGAGATAATGCAGACAACGAAGGGAGGACAATTCTGGAGGAATGATGCCTAAAAAGTTATTGTTAGTGAGGTTGAGGAATCGAAGTCCAGTGAGATTTGAGATGGTGGGAGAGAGTGGACCTGCGAGCTTACTGTTGGCCAGATCGAGTTTTACCACGCGGTGTTGATGTATGCCGCAGCTCACGCCTGTAAAGTTGCATACTTCGACATCTTGTTTCCAGTTAGCAAGCTTGGAATTTGGATCAGAAACGATTGTCCTTTTAAATGCCAGAAGAGCAGCCTTGTCGAAAAGCAAGGAATGGCGGAGATGTTGATGATGATGATGATAACCAGAAACTGCAAAATACATTAACATTAAATGCTGCAGAAGTAGCAGTAGAAGTGGAAGGAACCTATCAGAGACCACCATTTTTGCCCCTTTGTAGGTTCAATATAATATCACTCTTTATGAGACTCTCTCCATCAATTTCATCCCGCTTCATAATAATAGGTCAACGGCAGCAATAGGAGTAGTGCACAATGGAAATAAGAATGCCAGCAATGAGTACAGGCCATGACTTGCGAAGGAGAATGGACTCAAAAATTGTTGTCACCTTTTTCATCATGGTGTTCCAACCATGATGATGAGTAGATGCGCAATAAAACCCAATGGACACTTATTAAAAGGACAACAAACACATTTGTTAGTTGCTGATTACCCTTTTCATTATATGGTGCAATCTTCACTGTTGGAATATGCAATCATAGCAAGTTGATGATATCTCATTGTGGTGTCCATAATGGACGCAATATGTGTGATTGGAATTGGGACTATTCTTTTCTCCTTCCTTTTGATACAAAGGATAAGATCTTTTATCTCAAATTTTATTAGTATTCATCATAAGAATCTTTTTTTTTTTTATCATTTTATTGAATTGGAATTATAATTTTATAATAAAATTTAATCATTTTAACTCTTTTTTAATTGAAAAATCTCAACTCAACTTAAAAACTTCTTTTTATCATTTATAAGAAAATATAGTTAGCATTCGAGGTCTTTTGCATCATCTTTTCTCTGTTTTTTTTTAGCTATTGGCTCCTTCGAGGAGTCAAAACTCTTGTGTTCTGCTTTGCACTGTCAAACTTTCAGTTAAATATTTAAACTCAGTGCTAATATAGTGGTTTTTTCTCCAGAAAAGAAGGAAGAAAAAAAAAGAAAAGAAAAGAAAGGCATCGCAAACATGTTAGAAAGAACCCACGTTAGAAATAACCTACAATTCAAGCAGTGATGTCTCTAAATAGGCTTTTTTTTTTTTTTTATGTTCAATTATAGGTTACCATATATCAAATTTAAAATTTATCATTAAATTTATTTATAAATTTTTATTTATTTTTAAAAAATACACTACCTCGTAAATTTTAACTTAAATCAACAACAAAACATATATTGCATAGCTACCAAATTTTCATGATAGATGTTGATAACATGGTATTTAGTATGCCATGTGGGGCACTTTTGTACGTAAAGAATCGAGAGTCATTTCTACAAATCGAATCACTGTGGCTGCTAAAGATGAAAGAAGTCGTAACAGTAACAATCCCCAAAAATTCTGTAAAAACCTCACAGCAATGACAGCTCCTCTGATTACGGCAATTGTCTCTTATATTTTCTATAAACCTACAAATACCAGATTAAAATTTACATCTTTTTAAATATTTACCCCGTGCTTTGTTTATATTTAGCATGTGAATTACTCAAAATTTTCTTGCACATTGTCGTCGTACTGACTAAAATGTCTGGATCCATCACCTGACGGTAGTAATTGTCCCTCGTACCTTCTACGAAGCCAGACCTCCTCGCTCACACATAAACTATCCAAAGCTGTCAGAAGCTCCATCATCATCCAACAAATCAAGCCCGTTGCTGCTACTCCTGACTATGCTCATAAAAATATACAATAAAAATTAATCCAAAATTTTTATAATTAAGTTTTAAACTCTTTCCAATTTTTACATCAATGTTAGGAATCTCTTCCAAACAATCAACTTTTTTTAACCATTAAATATATATACTTAATATATAAGATTAATTAACAGCTTAATTATCTTTTATCTATAAAAATACCTATTTCAAAAAGATTTTAAATATTTAAAATTAATATAAAAATTTTCAAAATTTTAATATTTAATTATTAAAATTTACAAAAATATAAGATTAATTTTTTGCTCGTCCCCAAGTGAAGATATAAAGAATATTAGCTCTACGTACATGTCATTCGATATCTACTTTCGTATATATTCACATTTTTATTCAAGCAAAAACAAACAGAGGGCTAGCCATGGAGAAATAGAACGATGTTGGACAGAGATGTTTCCTTTTTGTTTTGGTTGTTGGTTTAATGTAGCCGTGGCTAGAGTGGGAAGTAGTAAAATCCGATTCTTCTACTCTTTAGATAAATAAATCTTTTACTTGTAAATATTTAAATCAAATTTACGAAAATAAACATCCAATAGCACACAACAAAACAAAAATATTTCACATTCCCATTTAAATGGTCATTCAATAGCCAAAAGATTGATCGATCGATGAATGAGAGAGTATGCAGGCAGCCCAGGTATCTCTCTTCTGTACAACACAAATAATACATAAAATGGTTTTTTTTTAAACCTCAAATCAAACCATTGATTACACTCAATATCCATCATTAGAATCAGAATATATTTCCTTCAAACGAAGCAGATGTGGTTAAGGATGATTCATCTTGAACTGGTCGAACATTCAAATTAAATAAATTGTGTTTACCAATATATGCTAATTTTTTATCACCGTGATACTGGCCTTGCTCCGCTAATTCGTTGCTATTGAAAATACAGGAGCTATATCAACAGGAACCTGCGAGATATAGTCAAAGAACGGTATGGGAGTATATACAAGGACAGTAACATCAAAACCTTAATTCTAACTATAATTGGGACAATTATATTAATTTTTTTTTATTATTTCATTCTATTATTAAATTAAATATAAAATCTAATTGCTCTAAATTCTTCTTAATAAAAAATTTTCAAGTCAACTTCAGTCTTTCTCTTCATCTTCTCTCACCTTCTACTTAGATTTGATTACTCTTCATCTTCTCTCACCTTCTACTTAGATTTAATTACTCTTCTTATTTAGAGTATTTTGTCATGAAATCATTATTTTCTCCCAAAAAATAGCTTATCGGGGTATGCAGTATACTCGTCGATGTTCTTGAACACGCACTGAGCGGTGAAACCGGAAGTTCTCGATATTTCGCGCCAAGTCAAGGTCCTTACGACGGGAGAAATAGACTCTGATACCACTCTATCACGGGGTCATTATTTTCTCCTCAAAAAACAGTCTAATGAAATGTGCAGTACACCCACTTATATGGTTCAAGTTCCCTTTATTTCTTTACAATGTGGGAGTGAAATGGATAGAGAGTAACCTGTTATAATTTACTAGTCTACTACCTTAGACATGTCCAAACCACATCCTTGAGTACATGTAAGAGATCATCTAAAATTTGTGCTTAGAACGCAATATTAAAATCCAAGAGACTCGAACAACAAAAATATTTCAGATCCATCAAAGATATTGACCATAAAATTTCTTTCTTGGCAACACATAATATTAAAAGGACAAAGGACCTTCATCAATTTTCATGATCTAACTAATTGGATGCACATAATTTTTTTTTTGGGTGTGTGTGTGTGGGGGGAGAGAGAGAGACAGAAAGATGAAATAGGATGCAATGTTTGAAAAGAAATTAAACATATAATTTGAATACTTAGGTATTCTGCTTATCTCTTGTTTGTTTACAGCCAATTGATGTGTGAAAATACGGACTTTCGTGTGATTTAACTCCTCTTTGCCAATCTTTCCTTTAATGTTTTTACAATTAGACTTTGAAAGAACATTACCACCAAATATGACTTATACTATCGTCCAGAAATTTCATATCATATGCAATGCAGGAAGTTCTATACACCAATGCCAAGGTTTCAATAACCATCTCTATCGACCTCACAAGCATGCTTAATTACTGAAGCTACGCAATACATCAATAGAAAAACAGCCAACATGAAAATATGGATAGAGAAGTAGCGGAAATGTCACAGCCTGCACCTGAATGTTCTCTAATTTCTGCAATGCAGCTTTTAAGGGTTGTGCCATCTCACAGTATCTAGCAAGAAGTGAACTTGCAGCCACTTTGTCACCAATTGCCTGTATTCTTAATATCTCCCTACTCAGGCTTTCAACAGCCCCTTCAATCTTTCCAAGGAAAACAGATTATACACTTGGTAGCTTGAAAATATCCAAGAGAACAGGAAATGGGAACAACTATACCTTAGCAAAATTAACAGAAAACCTATGATCAGGATGCAAAATAAAGGCTTCCTTCTCAAATAACCAGTTAAACTGCAATGCTTGTCCCTTGCTGAAAATATTCAGAAGACAAGGAAAGATGAGTGACTAACAAAAAAGTTTTAGAAATCAATGCATAGCAGTGAAAAAAAATCCAAAAATGAAAATGTTTCTACATCTTGAAGTTCAATGAAATGATTCTTCCACTATTCTCTCCGTGTCAAATATAATCCCTTTCAGTTTTCGTATTACATTGACTTACTGACATTGACAAGCTTTGTCACTACATGGCTAACACATTCTCACGACAAGGTATCAACAGACCATATAAATAATTTTGTTTGATTTTTCCTCTGCAGTTTCAATGTAATTTCATCCAATAATTTTCTCGAAGGCAAAAATAGTTACTTTGCACCAACCAGTAGATCTCTCTTTCTCCCCCCACCCTCTCTCTCTAGCACACACACACAGCGAATGCATGCACATCCACCTTGGACTCTACTTCTCAGTTGCCAAACAATATCTCTTGCTCTCCAAAGCTCTGTTATCCACATATTTAGGCCATTGATTTAATCACTCCATGGGTACTAACATTTCCAACACCCTATCTTTCAACCATTCCAATTCCTGCCTTCACAAACACCCCATCCTTGAGAACTTTTAGTTGTTTCCTATTTTTAAAATGTTAGCAAAGTGTGATAAGCAAACTAATTTATTCACAGCATAACTACAAGAATGTCACATAGGTTTATCACAGAGGACATTTCAGTTGACAAAAATTTGATTTTGACCAATTTTCCATTTTATATTTGTGGAATATCATTTTCTTCAAGTCAAAGTTGACTGAGTCGAACAAGGGAAATGGATTGAAGAAGGATACAATTCGCTTACCCATGAGCTTCCTTTAGACCAAATCGAACAGATCGAAAGCATCCAGCCAAGAATGAAACATACATAGACTTCACCAAACTCTTTGGAAGCTTACCCTGTACCCATTCATTGAACAGAGACAAAAGAGAGACAGAGTAGGAATTACGTAAGTAAAACTTATCATGTCGCAGTACTTGCTAGTGTAATTATACAATCATCAAAATATACCATAACATCCTTAAAAACTGACATGTTAATCTATGGAAGATCTGACATAGATACTGTACTCCCACTAGATCTTAATTTTGGCTCTTACACTAGCCATAAGTTAACGTCACTATGACAACCTGGGCCTTCATATTTTACAGCAATAATTTAGGAGTAAATTGAGGAATTTCAAAATTTTTCTGATTTTTTGATTATTTTAATTGTTTAAATGAATATTCTGGACACTGTGTGCCTTATTGGACTCCACTAAGTGGATTTGGGTCAACTAAAGCCTAATGGACCAACCCAAACTAACAAATTAAAAGAGTAACTTAAGCCCCTAGCCTAGCCCACTAACCCAGGAATAAATTGAAAATAACTGAAATGGACTAAATTGAAAAGTGAGTTTGATTCTCAGAAATCACACAGATTACACGGGAATTCAGGGATTGAGCAGGAGTTAAAATTGGGGTGTCAACTGGTATCATAGCTAAAAATGGCTTAACTATCAGTAAAAGATCCTAGCCCATTAGTGTGCAGAACACAAACAGACTATTGTACCAAGTATTGAAATTTTATATGGGTAAATAGAGCATTGTACCAAGAATTTGGCAAGTGACAACTTACTGTTAGCTGCACATGAAGAGGACAACATTGGCACCACAGGTGCTATATGAGGGACAGAAAAAGAATGAATGGTTTATAAGTTTAAATGGCCAACCACCAACATAGGTTAACCAATTTTGAGTGGAACCCATTAACAAAGTAAGCCCAGTTAAAAAACACCATCAATAAAATCCACATATGAGCATTCACCTACACTTGAAAGTAGCATGAACATTGGACAACCGCTCAACCTAAATGAGGTGTATATGATGTAAGTCCACAAATGAGTTATTTGGATGGATGGAAATTCAATATCTGTCAGACCAGATAAGGAAAAGCACGTTTGAACAATCCCTATGCCAATATTCAAGTATAGTTGGTTACTAACCTGGCTAATTAAAAATTTGAGTGCCCAAAGGCCCACAATATCAGCTTTTGCTTCTTCAAGTGCTGAGTGGAGTTCTTGAAGCTCCTGCAATAGAATATCAAATAAAAAGCATGGCAAATCAGAATCCGAACAATAGAGAGCCAGCAATAATAACCATGTGAATGCTTGAGGAACTTTGAAGATTTTGAAGTCTGTGGGATGCGTAAGCTATAGTTGGTCAATTCAGCATGCAATTGCAAGTCCTTGTAAACTACTCTAGTCATCTGAAAGGGTTGAATCAGTACTCAAGATCTTACTGGCAGAGTTTCCCACAGCAATTCGTAGACCAAGCATGGCTAATTTGGTCAAATTTTGACAATGAGCTTGACCAAAAATAAAATTAAAAAATCAACTAAAGAATATAGTCAGCAAAATAATTTTCTGAAGGGAACTTATGGCCACTGAAATAGTCATCTTGCTGATGAAAGAAATTAAATTGGGTCAGTCCAATATTGAATTTGAACTTCACTAGGGAGAAGAATTTGATTTAGATGTTTATTGTTAGCAGGATTTTCTAGAATATTATAGTTTACACAGAAAATTTATTTTAAGATTTATTTTGAATGTGCCTATAAACGCTTTCCTAATAACTGTGACAGTTGTCAATTGAATTTTTAGTGTTTATTATCTATTCTCCATGATGCTCTGTGTTTCTCCCACTTCTTCTCTTCTCCTCCTCCCTCTCTTTCTCTTGTTTTCTGATCTCTTCTAATTTCATCTAAACCTGCCACCTCCTTACCCTCACTTTCCACCACTCCCTAATCGTTGTACTTTCCCATAGTATGGTAGAAGACTGCAATCAAGAATGCACTACAGAAGTTCAACAAACCTTTCTCACTAGCTAGAGAAGTTATTTACCAACTTTCTTAGTTGCAAAAGCTGAGGAAAACTAGCTGAAGCATACTCATGCAGCCACACTATCTTAGATAAAACTTTTAGCTAAGAATACTAAATGAAATGTCCCGGTGTCCATAAGAAGTGGAATTGGACATAAGTACCAATCTATTTATGTTGAAGAAGTACAACAAAGATTGAACCAACCTTTCTCACAGTAGATTTTTGACCATCTGGAAGTGATATAGTATGAGGCCCAATGCCATGGCAGCACTCATGACAAATGGTGTGTGTAAAGAATGATTCAAAGTCCACAAGTTCCTTCTGGTCCTTGGCTATTAATAGATCAGCTATAGGCTGAAGAATGTGCTTGAACCTGATTAGGGAATTAATCTCTTTCATTTGGGGATTTTTCAACCAATAATGGTAAAATGCCTGTAACAACTAGATAATAGAATAGCTTCAAGCACATTGATGTGTAAGAAAAGAAATTTTACTTTGCCTCTGATACATTCTTAAGCATGACCATTGAGCTTCCTCGATCTCTTACTATGCGTTCATCGTTTGGTAAATTAAAAGCAACAGTCTGCGGACCCTTTACATCCTGTCATACAAATAAATAACAGTATTTTATGCTGCGGAAAGGGATGTAAAGCAGGAGAAAACATAGCAGAAGAAAGGACAAAAGCTAACATTGATTTAAGCTGCAACAAGAAAACAATTCTTAAGTACGCAAAACATTCATTAGGCTGAAAGCCAAAATATTGCATGCAGACTACAAAAAGATAAATATGTGTGTTAGAGAATTCCAACTTCTAAAAATGGTTAAGATGCACTGCAGTATTTTGCAGCCAAGCTAAATGTATGCCAACATCTATATACATATAGAAATGCAGTATCACTTAATGCCAGAATCCAACATATTTTTAAAACTCACCCCTGCATTGTAAAGAAGGTGGATAACACGAATAGGAGCAGCAATGACATCTTTTGATTTATATGCACTGTCCATTGGAAGATTTTGTTCTAGTACCTAAACCAATACAATTCTTCATTAGAAGGCATGGGAAATAGAAAGAAAAATTATTAGGGAAAGCAGAAGAAAATATATCAGAGAAGAAAAGATACTACAACTATGGTTGTAGATGTCACCATCAGATACCTGCAAATTATCACCAAAGAGTTTAAGTTGAGCAGTTGCGTTGTCATCCCGTACTCCAATGAATACTTCAAAGGTAGCCTAGGATAATGTGACACAACTCATGAGGCAAGCTTATTAAAGTAATAATATCACATAGTTATAAGTTTCTTTTTCGAACCTTTTTTCCCATGTGTTCAATACATTTGTATAATCAAAGATACGCATGCAAATAGGTTTTGTGTGAATCTGTGCCTCTGTGTATAGATACATTATGGAAAATAGCGAAGTTAATCTAAGCTTTGTGATCAGAATATGGATTATAATGTTAATTTCTTGTAGATGACTTATTCCTTGTAGGTAAAAATTGGAAAAAATGCCTAAACTCTAGCTTGATTTAAAAACCTCCCAAGGAAACTTTGATGAACTCACACGTCCTATACTGTTCAAACTTGATTAAAACCCTTTTTCTCCACATTTAATTCACTGCTACCTCTTGTTAATCAAATAAAGTCCTGCAAGCATCCAAGCATATGTCATCCTAAATACTGATCTTGTGTGTGTGTGTGTGTGCACAAATCAATTCTAATAAAGGATGAAGAAAAAATATGACCAAAAATATGATAGACGGTCAGCAGGCATGATTTCATTAATGACTGCAATCTTATGTTAAAAGGTGAGATACTAAACTGCAATGAAATAAACAAATGCTTTGCACTGATGTTACCTTGTATCCAAAAAGTGTGTCTTCATATGTTTCGTATGGACCTATAGTAACATCCAGCTTAGAGTCCTATAAAATAGACACATAATTGCATCAAAATTTGATAAAAAATGGTTAAAACATAAGCAACAATATTTGAAACAAGATCTTGGTGTTTAAATCTTCAGATTAGTATAAAATTATTAAAGAATAGTTTACTGTATAGAGCATTAAAATTATACCAATTTTGAAATTGAAAATTCGCTGCTTGAGTCATTCTTCCTTGCACTATGTTAACATTTTTGTTCACATTTACCTCAGATCAACTAAAACCCTCTAATGCATGCGTGGTTGGTGCTTACTGTTCCATAGGGGAAAACAAGGCTACTGATGCATTATGATACAATTCAGAAACAACATCAATGGTAATGTTTATGAAAAGAGAAAGCAACTATACGACACAGCTCAGACACATTGTGTATCAACTTTGGGGAGAAATAGGAGTAAAACAACTCAAATCAAAGGGGAAGCCAAACAGCAGTTCAGAAAAGTTCTTATCATCCATGGAAGGTCAATGGCCTTTCTATTCCTGTAGATAATTAGTCATTCTTTCATTTTGAAATGTCAGTATGCATTTGGCAACAAGTTTTGTGAATGAAGCCAATGAGACTTCCATTCGTAAAATTACATGTCAATACCCCTTTCAAACGTAGGTATTACAATGTAGATATTTTACTACCAAACAAAAGGCTATGGCTCACTAGCAAAACACTCGCTTCATTCCAGCCCCTTCCCAGATATAGGTTTCACCCAAGTCTTGCCAACACCTTTTTTCATTTCAGTGGCCTTTCTTTGTGGTCACACCACTGGGCACAATGTAAACTAAAACAGCTGCAATAAGAGTGATTTGGCCCAAAACTTTTGATAGAAGGCTACCTAAGCTTTGATTAAAAGTCATAGTCTTCTTTTAGTGCCACAAACCTTGCAAACAATAATGCTAAAAATCCATTCAGTGGATTCGTTGCCACCACATACCAAATATTCATGAGTATGAATGTTTTCAGCAATGTGGAAGACATTTCTCTGTACTAACCAATTCCATCCATGCTATGTCAGATACATAATAGTCATTTGATAGGAATGCATCAGCCTTGCAATGCAGTAACTTCTTCAAACTACACAGCACAAGAACAGACTCAGCTAGCATAAGCAAGCATCATAGAACTAACAGATAGGAAAGTGATGAGGGAAAAAAAAAAAAAGAAAGCATTATACCTAGGTGAGGTTGCTAGATCCCCAGCTTCATGCAATAGTTCAGCCAATCTAGTGAGGAAAGAATTATACTCCGTAGAGTAGGAAACACAATATAGATCATGACTGCCCACCAACTTGCTGTCAACAGAATGCTTAGATAAAGAAGAGTCTAGAATGCATTCACTGTGCCTTCTAATAACAGTGAAAAAACCAGTTGCCTCCTGCTGTTGATTTTCTGTAAGGTTCCCCTTCCATGCTTCAAAATCCTATAACATAAGAAACTTAATCAGTCTATATCAAATGCAAAAACAAAATGAGGACAGATTGACTGCAACTGTGACATAGTTGGATGGTCAAGCTTTTTTTAAGTGCATTTTTAAATAGAAAGGGTACAATTCAGCCTTGAACAAATTTGCTCCACCAGTGTAGTCAGAAAAATTTTAAAAATTGTGCAGTGAAGTAAATTAAATTTAATAAACACAACCATGGCATGAGCCCGTGTGCCGCCTATGTACTTTCATTTTACTTTTCAAATATTTCTCATCCACTTCAATTTTGTAAGCCAACTCCAATTTCACAATCTTCCAATAACCTTCAACAGGTACCCTCTTCAAATTTGATAATCCTCTTTCAAATAATACCCAACCTTGCCAAATGGAAGTAATAAGCATGGATTTCAACGGTTACTCCTCAAATACAGAAGAAAGGGCACAAAAATGCTATGCATGATAAGGACTTGGAGACAGAGATTCTGGCTACCCACGGACAGTGCATTTGCCATAGACAATGGTAACCCATGATACTATGAGTAGTGGGAAATTTCGGAGGAAACTGATATTAGTGCAAATCATGGTGGAAGCCAAGGATGGACATGGTTGATAGATGAGGATACTTTGTAGCATGGCACATCCATAAAGTGAGAAAAGTGGATCAGTGATGGTAAATAATTGATGATGGATGGCAGGTACAGTGGATCCTTGTGATGGATATGTGGATACAGTGATGGCTGGTATTGATGCGTGGGCAAAGACTGTTGCAGTAATTTGGGAAAATGATGGAACACAAACAAAGAAGCCCAAAATTACACAAATGAACATACATATGAAGGGAAACAGACAGAGAGTTAGTTTTAAATGTTTTGGAATTCCAATATATATATATATTTTTTTTGTTCTCCTTGTTTGTGGAATGAAAAGGAGAATTTAAAATTAAAAAACTCAAAATTCTAAGGAAGTCAGAAAAGATAAAGTAAAAGTTCCAGAGTGACTCCACATGCACATGTTACATGCCAAAGTACCCATGCAATTGCCCATGTTAGCACCCAGTAAGTGGTTAAAAATCTATTTCAAGGCTATATAACACTTGCTTGGATAATGATCTTTGGACTATGTTGATTTAAAACAACAGATCTGAGACAGTGATGGAAAGCCTGGAAAGATTTTGGATTGTTATCTCTATTGAAAATCTTAGCTTTCCATCCATCATAAGGTTGACAGCCCATACCATCTTTTCCATGTCTGGTGGATAAAAGTTTGCACCAGGTGGTTTAAGCTTAGGAAATGCTGCCTTATATTCCAAACCCTTCCATTCACTAACTGGCTTTGTGGCTTCAGGAAGCAACTTTATGGCTGAATCTGCAGTTGTCAAGAATGCCTCATTCTCATCAAGGCAGGACCTGCTCATAGATAGTGAATTACAATTGACAAAGACATGCAACCAAACTACTGCAATTTGTTAATCAAATAGAAGAATTCATGGTCAAAAAAATGTTGAATCCCTGGCTCGATATGTTGGAATTGTAACTATCAGTTAGAACTAATCACTGCAATCTATACACTCAATAGATGAATTTGATAAACTAATGAAAAAAATTGAAATGAAAAATACAGGCAAGTATAAAAATAGTCATACACTGCAATCAACGGATGCAGTTTCTTCCTAGACTTTTGCCCCTCCCACCTTTCACCCTCTTTAATGATTCCACATGTCCATATCTACATGTATATTAGTATTATTGAAACTAACAGAAAGTTGATAATTCTGAACAATTCTTTGAGCAAAAATCACTTACGCAGCAGCATTTACTTAATTTTAAGAATATCTAAATATTTAATTTAAATTTTAATTTTCTTAACAAACTCTTATGATTTATAATAAGATATTAAATTAATAATTAATTTGTAATTTTTATTAATATTTTAATAGAACTAAAATTTTAATATGCATTTATTTATTCAATTACAATTTAATACATATTATAATTTACCCAATTCATGTTAAAATTTTCTCATATTTGTCTAAAATCCACGCGATGCAAATATTTATAATTAAAAAAAAGAACTTAATTTCTTAAAAACATTAAATTTTTGTTTTTGTTTTTTAAGAAAGTAAAACTATTTTTCAAATTTACTTTTTTTTCTTTAAAAAAAAAATATTTATAATTTTAATTTTTTTCTTTTAATTTTTATAAAAAATACTCACAAATTTATTTTTTATTTTTTTATTAAAAAAACTCATAAGTTAATCATTTTTTTATTTCTTTTTATTTAAAACAAATATACTTCTAAATAAATATAATAATCTGCACATTGCAGGTTTAATACTAGTGACTTGTAAACATGAACATAGGATTGATTGTTGGTAGAAACACAAGGTGCCCACAATTAGGCAGCCACCAATATCGAGATATAAACACACAGGTAGAGATGTTAATTATGAAACATTCAATTTGCTTTGAATGCAACTTTAATCTTCAATGTTCACTGGTAATCTTTCGTTTTGTTTCATTTTCTAATGTGTTGCCGCCATAAATTAGGCCAATGTGAAGTGCCATTTTAGTTTGTTACTGTTTTTTTAAGTGGCTCTAATTGAGACTTGAACTTGATACCTTCAGCCTTAAAGATGACACCAATACTATTGAGTTAGAGCTCATTGGTTTTTTTTTCTGCCACTTTAAAATGGTGCAGGTTTTCAGCATCACTTTAATAAGAGGATCCTACCTTCCAAGACTTTGTTCATGCCAATAAATAAAAGCATAAATAATGTTTTTCAGCTATTTTCTTATTTTCTCCCTAATTACTTTTTTCGTCCAGTCTCCTACATGTATTCCCATCTCTCCTTAGCTTTCTTCTATTTCTCTCCTTTGCTTCCTCCTACCATCCATCCATGATTTTTGTGTCAAGTGATCATGAATAATTTCCTTACCAACTGTAATCTTCATGGAAAGCCAAAAACAAATTCAAAATTTAAGTAAGAGAGAAGATTGTTTACGATCAAGAAAGAAGAGACAATTATTTCCTTAAATTATGCAAAACAAAAAACAAAAAATCACATGCATAAAGAAGCAGCAATTAAAAATATACTCACCATGGACTCTTATTAATCAAATAATACATCCACTTTAGCTTGTCTAGTTCTGATGCATCAGCATGCTCCTTCAACCAATCTCTTAGATCTGGATTGCTATACCAAACCTGGAAAGGGAGAATAAAACACAGGCAACACTAAAATCTATGAGACATCACCAAGTACAGCACAAACAAGTTCACGATATTATGCATATATAAATGAACCAAGTAATCTGCAATCCAATTCCAAAGGAAAGCAAAGTATAAATGAGAAGACTCAATGCTTTTCATAAGGGAATATCAAGCTTGTCACAACAGAAAAGATCCTAATTAATTAGGGCAAGTTGAAAAACCAACATCAGGATAAAAAGAAACTACCACCATTATACTTCTGAGCCTACTAGATGTTATTCATTCTTGTCATGCAAATTCAAAATGAATAAAGCTTTTACAGAAACTAGCTTATCCATCCCCTTTACATATAGTTTGCCAACAACTCCCCACATTATCATGTAACTTGTGTTACCATTCCTAGCTAGAACACAAAGAGACTTTGACAATTTACTAATGAGGAGCCTTTTGTTTTTCCATCTTTGGTTCATTAGAAGGCCCATTGGGCCATGAGCTACACAACATGAGCAGCTCTCCCTATTTCCATAAATCCCACACCCCCTTCCTAAGTGTTTAACTACTGAGTGTCCCTTGAGGGACAAGCTTTTCCTTCTCTTTTTTTGTCCAAATATACCACCTGCCCTTGGCACCACCCCAAGGGAGTAAAATTATTTAAGGAATAAAAAATAAACTGGCAAAAGCAAGATTGCACAAGGGAAAGAAAACTTTTCTTTCAAAAAGAAGTCTTTCCCAAATTGACAATGTGAAGAAATGATAATTACTAGGAGACAATAAAATCACTTTCAAGGCGAATGCGAGTGGGCAAATCATGTCATTCATGTTTAAGCAAATCATAATGCATATGCCAGCAGCTTATGCAAATGTATGACTATGCCTGCTTCTATGATAGTTTATAGTTAAACAATACCTGCAAGTGAAAGATTTCGTCAACAATTCTAGCAGCCTTGATAAGTAAACCCAAAACTTCCCTGTCCATGTCCGATAGGCCAGTCAACTGCAATAAGAAGGAAACATTGAACTTGGCTTGTTGACCTTTCAGAAAATAGAAAAGGTTTTGGTTGCACTTTAGGAATTATAATAACTATTAACCTTGGTTGGAATGCTAACAAATTGGAATAACCAAAAGTTTGTGGTCCAACAAACCAAAAAAAAGTAGGTATTCTGCTTATTTCCACTCCAAACTACTACAACAAAGTATCTCCAGGCTATCCAACCAGTAAATGAGCAAAAACCAACATTGGGGCTACATGATTACAGTCTAATCAGGCTACTATGAAAAATTAACTCGTGGGTGGCAGCTCTTCTATTCTGTTTTTATGGTTTCTCTTGGCTAGATAGTTCACCTTAGCAGAGGGTGAGGATCAAGAGTGAATGGCCTTGTCAGTACACAAATGTTGATCTCCCCAACAATTTCAACAGCACTTACAATAAAAGCTCTGCCCAGCCCCTTATAATCAATTGACTGCTGACATAAGCAAAGGATTCCATTTATTTTGAAAGCATCCTACCTCTCAGTCTATCTCTATGATATTAGGATTTTTCAAAACTTCAGAAAGAAATGCCACCCACGTTAGGATAAAGATATAATTTTTACTCGTTCAAACAACAACCAAGGTAACGCCTCCCCTTCTGGGAAAAAGGTTGAGGGATTATGAATGATGTGCATTTTTCTGTTGTTAACCTGGACAACCCAAATAATAAAAACTAAACCAAAATTCCCACACCTGATCACAAAGTTAATAAATTAAATAGATGTAATAAGGTATCAGTAAATTGCAAGTAAAAGAGGAGACAGTTGGAACCTCTGAATTGAGAGAAACAGGGATAAATCGGTGCAGTTGCTTCTGTAGAGTCAAACAGCGTGCTTCATTGTCCCTTTTGTACCTTTACCAATTGTACAGGATGTATGGCAGAAATTGAAAGAAACCATGGATCAGTTGGCATCACACACCTAAAAATTTCTTGTCACTCAAATGATGTCAGTCACACAATCTGCATTTTCTTTTGCAAGATGTCATTGAAATTCTCCAAAAAAATCAAAGTAAAACATTGCAACACTAATGACACCCATGATGATGAAGAAGAAAAACACCCTTGCAATCATGTGAAATTTAAAGCTTTCCATTAAGGACAAATTCCAAGAGTACAACTAAATGCAGCAAATTCCTCCTTGACAATTCTTTTAGTGGGAATTTGATAGGAGAATTTGAAAATCATTGGATGTTGGACTTTTTGGTTGCATAGGCGAGGATAAGACTCCCAATCCCATAAAAATTTAAATACCAAGAAGGAAAATGGGCTTTGAAATCTTAGCTCTATCTTGGACATCTAAATCCTAGATATGTCCAGAATTTACGTTTAAAACACCATTCATCTTCTCCATGCTGGACTTTCAATTCAAAAACAATTAAACAAAGAAATTTAGTTTCTTAAAAGTTTAAAAAAAGAAAAAAAAAATCAGGATTCAAGACTCTGGGCCTTATAAATTCCTCAAATTCAAAATTAAAAGCAAACCAACCTCAATTCACTTGGTTCAAGAGTTACTTATCTAAAAAATTGACCTCTCATGTAATTATTAAGATATGCATTATTCAAGAGTTTACAAAGCATGATAACTAGCATAGCGGATTCCACAAAATTAGTGTTTCAAATACCTTTGTTTAATTAAATCAAAGAGTTGACAATATTGCCCGTTCACATCATAGGGAACGTAATCAGGATGATCCCGGGAAAGTAAGCTCCTATATTCCTCATAAGTAACATATTTAACAGCAGATACTTCTGTTTCCTGTCACAAAATGAGAGCACAAACATGCATTAGATTTCTGCACTTTAATAGTGAAAGAACTCATGAAATCAAAATGTCAGTACCATGCTTAAAACATAAATTTGCAAATGCTCAAAACTGCTAAAACAATTAGTAGCTGAATATAGTATGTTTTAAGAGTTTAATACATGATCCATTTAGGTCTCACCCAACAACTTAAACTTTTGGATTGTTGATTTTGTAACATAGTGTTAGAGCTTTCATAACCAAGAGATGATGAGTTCAAACTGTGCCACCATCATTATTTAAATTAACTGTGAATTTCTACAAGTAAGGTAAGTCTGTGTTTTGTTCATGCATTAAGCCCAAGTGAGCTTTCACGCGAGTGGGCATATTAGAGTTTAATATGCGATCATTCTTAAGCCTAACCCAACTACTTAAGCCTTTAGGTTGACTAGTTGACAGTATGAACATAAAATGTCTATTCATATCTGAAAGATGAGGCACCTAAGGACAGTGGGCAGGAAGCTGACAAGTGTTGTATGAATGGGTTGGCTAAAAGTACAAGAAGCCATCTTCCTTGGCTCCACCTTGTACACCACAGGAGTTAAACAGATGTCATTTGGATAAGATCACTATTTAACAAGTAATTATGCTCCCATCTTATATATATATACAATGGGAATCAACGTAAAGTTTACGAAAGGAACAAGAAGGCACAGATTTCTCCAATTGAAGCTTTGATTTGGTGGAATATTGGGGAATGGGATTCAGGTTAGGATAGAGCAGTACTTTTCAGGGTAGCTTTCTAGTTAATCTTGAGAGTCCTACACAAGTAGGATTACTCAGCTTATTTCTACTTTGCAAAGGTTTTCCTAGTTCAATAAGGTTTTGAGCCTAAGATGGAGTGCTAAGTCGGAGTTATGGCAGAGGCCCTAGTGCTCAGTTTGAGTTATAGCAGAGGCCCTCACTCCAACAAGTTAGCCTGGTTGAAGAATATGCTATGGTACTTGGGATTCAACATTTTAGAACCTACAACTCTGACCCAGCACCTATCCATACTGCATGTGCTCAATACTATCAACCATAAATTTCCCTTCTTTGATATGGTGTTTTTTTCATATCCCTCCCATATGCAAGCCCAACAGAACCAAGCCAACACATGAAAGAAATTAAAAAAAATTTAAAAAAAAAAAGAAAGAAAAGGAAAGATCAATAACAAGGAATAGAACACAACAAGCCACATAACAAGACTCAAAGCAACAATTCCAGACAAAAGCAGAAATGGAGGATTAATTTCAATAGTGAAGCATCTGACCCCAATTGTTTAATATGGAATCAACACAACAAGACTACTCAAGATTTGTATCAATATCCACATGTAAATTTAATAGGCAATAGTGACCAACATTCTCACCTGAAGGGTAAATGCTTCCAAAGGAATTGGATCTATAGTTGTTGCAAGATACACATCATTATATTCATTATTGATGTATTTTCCATCATTTATGACACTGCATCAATGTGTAAAGTTAACAGTGAATCAATAGGAGCTGACAAAAAAATATGAACTGAAGAAAACAGCTGCAGATACTGAAAGCAGGAAGAAACCAGGTCTAGTTCTCAAAAACGGCTATGACCCAGAAAATGAAATGTAATGGATACGCCTTTTGTTCCCCCAACTAAATAATGTGTCAATGTTTTATGCACATACAATGTAATTTATGTGTGTATTTAAACCCATACATCAAGTACCAAAATTTTTCTGAACTATAAATCAATCTTTGAAAGTGCAAAAAAAAATTGCATTGTATCAAAAATACAAAAGTCATCATCTCACATCACTTTAGTTGCAAGTTAAAAAAGGCCAGTTCACAACAGAACAAAACATCATTGACCATGTCAAAGATAAATGCATAAACTAGCAAATCTGCCATCAGCAACCACTGCAATGTATAATTCAGTCTCATCAATAGGGAAATTTCTAGCATTAATTGGTTAGCACTACAATCCTCATTTGTGATTCTTAGAAACAGTGAAGCCTGTTCACAGGTGAAACCTGACTGAGGTTAGCAAAACAAGAAGCATGAGCCAAATTAAAAATATCAGAATATTTACTCATTGAAATTCTTGAGAGTTACAGGCCAACAGGACTGGTAATGATATCCCAGGATCTCACTCAATGCTACTCAACAATATTAATCACAGATGCTACCCAGTGACCAGGCAACACACTTTTCCCAAGTGCAGAATAGCAAGGGAATGGTCCTTTACTTTAAAGTTCTTATGTTAGGTTTCCCAGATATTTATAGACCTTGAAGTGGAACAGCAGCAAACAAGTACTGCAGTGCACGGTAAATATTTTTCAGTCTTCCTATGCTGCCTAGCACCTTCAATGAGTCAAAACATATTGTCTAGGAAACAACATGCTAAAAACGTCACTAACTTTGATGAAATAAAAGAAACACACTCCAATTCAAATTAAAGAAGCCTATGAATAGAATTGGCAACTGTATAGCAACTATAATTTGCAAAATTAATAGAAAGGCACTTGGCATTCCATGCATGTGAGAAAATATCAAACAGGGGGGAGAAGAAGACGAGGAAAAACAAACACTTTGCAGAACTGAAAATAATAGATAATCATAGGCTTCTTTTATGGCAAATAATTAAGAACAGTTTAAGAGTATATTGCAAGCCACAGAAGGGAGATAGGAATTTGATTCACTAACCACTCTTGAAGAAAAATAAATATCAACTCAAATGCATCCTTTGGAAGGGCTATGCCTAGTTCTTCCTGAAGCTCCCTCCTGAACAGAATACCCAGTTTAAGAATGACAGGCAGTTGATTGTGACACCAGAACAACCAAAGAGAGCACAGTGCGTCAGTATTTGACTAATAAAGAAGAGGAAGGGAAAAGGAAAAAGAGAAAAGCTAATGAAGTTTGGAGGAAAAAAAAATCAATAAGTTTCTTCTATGTATATTGCCATTTATTTACCTAACAACAAAATAACTATTCATGGAAAAGGAGAAAATTGAATCAGCATTGATTATAAATACCTAGTATGAAAATACGGAAGAAAAACTACAAAGCAGGCGAACTTGGAGCCAGCCGTAATGATTAATGTTTCATATTTTTTATCATTTCCCTATAAGAGTGGGAAAGTTCAACCTTTGCAGAGTTCCCCTCTAGATCCCATTAACATGCTTTCATAAAGAAAATTGGTTTGTAATATAAAGTCCAGATCCTGTCACCCACATGCATTCGCATGATCAACAAATATTTATTGTAAAGAAGTCTTGCATCAAAGTGCAGCCCTATCAAAACCATCAATACATACATTTAAGCTTCTGATTGGAGTCAAAGTCACTTAATGCTTTGGATTTCAACACTCCTATTCATGCCATTGAAGGCTGGGAAACAAGGTCTATATCTTCAAGTAACCATCAAAAGGACATTAGACATAGTTACTAATGGAGGACCAACACACATTTCTACATCTTTGTAGAAAAAACTGAGCACAAAACTACGAAAAAAATAAAAAAGTGGGAAAAATGTTTCCTTCTATCTGGACTTCAAATTTTGAACAGTTTAGCTTACCTTTATCCATGTTAATGGTCCTACTTTATTCAAAACTAGTGCTAGGAAGTAAGCCCCATAAACCAAAGCGGGAATGTTTCCTTTAAGAGATGGTTTTTTACATAAAATACCACATGGTTGTAAAATCCTTAATGAACTTTATGAAAACAAGCCACCTCAATCAGTCTATCATCTCACATCAGTTTGAATCACAACCAGTATGAGAAGGAGAACAGAAATTATAGACCAAACAAACAGCCAATGTCAGGTGACTATTAAGACGCTATGTCAACAGACAATAATGCAAATGTCCACAAAATGCACAAGAAAGTTTGTACTCGAATCTTGACAGAACAGCAGTTTATTTGAAAGTATTTGGAGCTTAGTAATTGCTTAAGATTAGGAAAGAAAATCTTAATTCATGAGAAATCAAACAAAAAAAGAAAAATCAGGGCTTACTTTTCAGCAAAACCAATAAGGGCAGGCCAAGAATCTTAGCTTTCTGAAGAATGAGACCGCAGTTGCTTTGTATTGCCTTTAGGTGCCCTATTACTAGTTGGATTGCTCTGGCTAGTCGACAGTTTTAGAGTCCTGGTTTTTGTAGGATGAGTAATATTATGAGTCTCTATTTAAGGCTTTTCATGAATGCAGAGCCTTCAATTTCCACATTATAATTGTCATGTTCTTGAAAGTGTGATGCTTTATTTCTCAAAAGTCATTCCTAAAACACCACCATTGTGATGCTAGCAGTTCTGATAGTGATCTTTTTTTTTTTTTTTTTTTCCAATTTATCCCATTTCTAGCACAACAAAAAAAAAAAAAAAAAACCAACTAGACCCGATTTGCTAACTGATAGCACAACTTATTTCCTCTAGTCATCATTCATCACATTCCCCTTGCATTTTAATCTAATTAGAAAATAGAGTAAAGCACAAAGCCCAAAACTGGAGGAAATTTTGAAAAAAAATAACAAAAAAAAAAAAAACAAGGACAAAGATAACCACTGGAGAACAAGAATGAATGTCACACCAAGGAAGGTGTCAGCTCACACCTGGCTGTTACAAGTGATGAATCACCAGCAGATATGTGGCCAGCACTGGATATATCCCACAAGCCAGGCCAAGAATCCTTGCAATCAGCCCGTCGTTGGAGAAGCAGCTGTTGGGTGCTCTCCGCAAATATCCACACATGAACAGCCCTGTGGTAGTCTCCATCTCGATGAACATGTGCCCTGCAAGTAGCACGTCAACGACAACAACAACAACAACAACAATAATAATTGAAAAGAACAAACGGAAAAAATAACGGAAAGAAAACAACAACAACACAACATAGTGACTTTTCGAGGAAAGAACTGAAAAGAATCCCCGGCAACAGAGAGACATCCAAGAACAAAATATGGTTATTTTCTTTGTTTGCTTTTCTTTTCTTTTTCTTTTTCTTTTCCAAAAATTTTCTCCACAGCCAAACAGAGAACAAGACGTCACAAGAAAGACATCATTTCTCTTTTCTTTTCTTTTTTTAACCAAAACAATCAGAGATTAAAGAGCCAAAAATTATTCAAATCAACAAAATCAAAATCAATTGAATCTTGCATTCCTAGACCGACAATCATCACTCAATTAATCGGCATTCTAAATATCGAAAAAAAAAGAAAAAAGAAAAACAGAGCAGCCAGCAGAAATTTGATTAAAAAAAACACGCGCGATTGCCTGGGCTTGGAAACGCCAGTCTTTTGGCCGTCTTTGGAGAGAACGTCAAGATACTCTTCTTGTTCCACTGCCACTGCCACTGGCTCCGCCGCCGCCATCCTTCTATGTAATCTCCAACTGCTCCCTTCCTTTCTTTTGCATTTGCTTCAACTGTGAGCGTCGAGGGAGGCGCTTTTCTAATGTTATTAAAGGACATTTCGGTCTTTCCAACTATTATCTTTTTTTGTCATTTTCTTCAATAAAACTATATAACGGAATGATCCTCGGAAATAACAACCGCATTATTAAAAGAAAAAATATAAATTATTAACGATTAGAATAGCTTGATAAATTATAATTCAACATTTATGTGGATAGAACTACCTAATTTTTCTCTTTATTATATTAAAATTCAAAATTTTAATTTCAAGTATAAGGTGATTTTCTTGACAAAAATAAAAATAAAAAGAAGAAGTGTGTTCCTAATTTTTATTAGGACCACTAACTTGCGCGACAATGACACATTTATTGCAATGTTAAGTAAAATAAAATTCTGACTTTAACTTTATTTCGTAAAAATGATAATTTTTATTCTAACAAAGAATTTTTAATGTAAAAAAAGAAAGGAAAAAAAAATAAAAAAATATATATATATATATATGTATATATATATATATATATATAGTATTCCGTTCTTTGTCCGTTCTAAGTGAATGACAGAGATGACGTTAGATGGGGGAAAGAGTGCATTACGCGGAAGAATCTCTAAAAGCTAAAAGCATCAAATTGCGTTTAAAAAGAAAAAAAGCAAAGAAAAAAGGAATCGGATCGGATCCGCCAAATTGCTATTCTGATTTCCGGGGCTGGTTTTGACAACGCGAACGGGAAGAGAGAGAGAGAGAGAGAGAGAGAGAGAGGGCTCTTATCTCATATACGACGTCGTCTTGGTAAGATCGAAACTCTCCGCGTATACAAATTCCAAATAGTCTGCGCAAAAAAACGGAAAAAAAAAAATGCAAAGAAGAAAAGAATAGCCAAAGCTTTCTCTCGCACGTTGGATCCGAATTCCCATTTTGCTCTAATCGTAAGTCTCTCTCTCTCTCTGCGTGATCGCTTTCTTCAGATCAGACCAAGATTTCTTTTTTCTTTTTTTTGGCCTTTATTGTTTTTCTCTGAATTTCTTTTGGGCATCGCATTTATGTGTATAGATATAGATTTAGTGTTGTTAGAGTTAGGCTTGGCCGGGGGGGGGGTTTCTTGTAGATTTATGGCGGAAAAAAAAAAAGGCTCATCGCATATGTCATTCAATCGAGAAACTGCAAAAGAATTCAAATCAAGAAATAGGCTCCACCGTTTTATTTATTTTTATTATTATTTATTTTTATTTTTTGGTTGACATGAATTTCCAGCAGTCTTTACCTTCATATTGTAAGAATGTATGACAATCCGATAAATCAATCAACCTTGGTGGTTGCTCGGACGATGTGGTCGAGTTTTATCAATCTGTTATGCTGTAGGATCGGCGGGTTGCTCTTGACCAGTAGGATAGAAGGAAGTTTGTCTTGGTGATTGTCTTTGTGGTGGTCAGATTGTTAGCATATAATATTATCATGTGCTACATTACCATTTCTTGAACGAAAACAATTTTCGGATGGTGAATGCATCATAAGTCGTGTATAATTGATTAAAACAGGCCTAACAGGCTAATTTGCTTGTGCCTCAAAATGACATTTTTTGGCTCTGAGTCTGTCTTATTTATTTTGTTGTTGGAGAGGAGGGATTACAGAGTCCTTAGACTTGGTCTGAACTGGATTGAGTCTAAACACAAAATAGGTAAAAATATGGAAAAGGTGTAATGCCACACTCTAATGTTGAACCTCGGTGCCTGGACACTGCAGAAAAAATTAAAACTATTTACTCCACATCATTTTGTACTGAATTGTCAGTAAATATGCTAGTACGCTGAGCACCGTACAATTATGCAATATGAAATAAATTGTACACTCAAAAGCATATGTGTTGAATAGCTTTTCCTGTTATATTGTTGATCTTTGCGAGCACATTTTGGTTATCCATTGTGCCTTGGTTAATCGGTGGTGATCATTTTTATTCCTTTCTTTGTTTGTGTGTTTCCATGAAAGTCTTTTTTTTTCTCTTTTTATTTTTTTGGCCAATGTTCATGTTTGATTACTTTTGTGCCTGACTTTGTGTTGGACCATTTGTGCCTATTTTCCCCGTCAAAGTTAATTTCTCACAAACTGCTGCCATGTACAATAATGCAGCCAAGACATTAGGCAACTAGTCGTCAGTACTCCGTAATTATAATGTTAGCAGATTGTTGTTTGTTGTGTGATACCTTTTATGGTTTTAGCCAATGTTTGGAAATCTCCTTCTTCATTATGTGATCATTTTGGATTTTTTGTTTTTGTGGGGATTTTCCTTATAGAGGTGATGTTGTGTTACCAAGTGTGATCTTCTCTATAACCTATTTTCTTTTTGTTTGATACTGATGGCATTTACCATTTGCCATTTATATTCCATTCCTGGAAAATTCCAATAAATTAGTTTTATCAAGCAAGAGGTTATTAACTCTAAGTAATGGATGCCTGATAAGTTCACTCATGAATATCTGCACAAAAGGTCTGAAGGTTTTCTTCACTATTCTAAATTAATATGTCTAATATATTAATTGTAGAGAGATTAATGCCTGTTTTTCAGAAGAAAACTTTCTTTGTGACTAGATGTCTTCTACTTTTTCGATCAATTTTCCTGGGCTCTGAAAGTCATTATTTTTCTCCGACTCTTTTATTGTGATTAAATAGCATTGAACATACATTTCAAGCTAGTGATTGGTTTGAAAAAGCTTGTACTCTTGTTCCACATTTAATGGTTGATTCCTTATGGTCATAATTGGTGGTGCAAATTGAAAAGGTGCTTGTGAATCTGAGACACATCAGTTGAGAACTGGTAATCATGCAGTTTAGAACTAAACATGGCAAATTTCTCAAGCTAGCAGGTGCATTAATTCTGAGTTTCCACAAAACTCAAAATTTGGGGAGCCTTGTTTACAATTATGCCATCTGAATTTTCCTTTCAATAAAGCTAGTTTTTGGGGTACATCTGAAAGCCATGGTTTTGAAGGTCAAACTATAATATAATAATAAGATTACTTTGTTGTGATTTAGAAATTATATATTTAACTCGTAAAAGCAGCTTTTTATAAAAATAAAGGTAAGACAAGACTACGTACATCTAACTTTTAACCGGTTTTTACGGTGTGGGAATTTCATGTATTGATAGACCCTTTATTTAAAAGCCATAGTTTTAAATATAGGCTATTAATGGTGCACTTCACTAAGTTTCATCAACAGTCTTCACTTTCATATGATTAAAATTTAAAAAGTCAACTGTTTTGTAAGGAGATTGAAATAAGGTTTTATTAGTTGCGTTATTTTCTTTAAAATATTGATCAAATGCTTCTTGGTGTGTTATTACAATGACAAATTGACATAAAGTTTCAGGTGGTAGAGGTGGTTCATTCTGTGATCCATGGGTCTCGACAGCGTTTTATCCTCCCCACAACGCAAATCTCCATCTTTTCGTAAGCAGTTTCCACGAGATGAGTTGGGTAGCTGGTCAACACTAATCCGGAGGCACCGTTTCCTATTGACAGCTTTGGTTCTTTTGGCTTTCCTATGCACCGTCTATCTCTACTTTGCCATCACTTTAGGTGCCACTGAATCATGCAGCGGTTTGGCAGGAAAACAGAAGGCATCATGTCGTTTGCAACATGCAAAGGCCTCTGTGGCCAAGGGAAAACTTAAATTTTTCTAGCACAGAAAGAAGTTTGCACTGTTTCTTTTGGTCTTCTCCCGTTTCGCGGACAATCCGAGGGCTTCGTGATTATAGTATACTGCTAGCTGCATTTGCGACCAATTTGTTGACATGTAAGTGACAATTTGTATTTTTCTTTAATAGCTAAAGATGAGACTTGATCTTTAGATACCTTGACAATTGCTGCAAACTCTTTTTCATACTTCACCTGGTATCTGGTAGAGTTCTCAGTTTGGTTAATCAGAGGCTCTTATTTTCAATCAGATCAATTTGTTTGCTTGGGAAATTATTGAATTAAAACGCATCCACGAAGCAGCTCTCTGCAGTCTGCAGTTTCTATTACCGATAATCTGGTATATCTTCTATAGTGCTACAATTTGTTAGACATTCGAGTTGGATATCTCGTGTTAAAAATCTAGGGGGAGGCAGTGGAATCTAAGAAAAATGGAAGATTAATGAATTGTAAGTTATATATTAGAATAATTTTTTTTCTAATACATCTCACATTCTTTCTTACAAAATTTAAACTTAGAAACTTATAAAATAAAAGTCCAACTTCACACCACCGAATATTATTTTCTAGATAACAACCCAACTACATTTTCATTTCCTTTGGCAACTGGTTGTTAACAGTTCTGATAGACAAGCCTGTTTTGTTTTCTATATTGCAATTTCTGTGTATATTTTGTGAATTACTAAAATGCCAACAATCAAAATCAAAATAGAAACAGTTGAATAGCATCTCACGGGGGCTTTTTCCAAACTCGAAATTAGTAGGTAATTGAAACTTGCTCATTAAAGTAGTTTGGTCCAACCCTTTTTTTTTTTTTATAGAAAAAAAAAAAGTTGTTCAAATCACACAATCCAAGTCATTTGGTAGAAAACTGAATAAGAAGATAATCCTACATTTCCAAAGCTAAATACAACAAGTAGTTGGCTAAAAAATTGTACAAAGCAAAAGATATATACCTATTCCATTCATCGAGGCATATTTGATAAAACTAGTAACTTCTTGATTTACAAATTGGAAGTAACCAATTGCTCATTTTTACTATAATAATAAGAGTGGTCAAACAAGCTCCATATCAAGTCATCATCCATATATCTTGATAATTTCATGTTATATTCCTCCAATCAAACCACACAAAGCACTGGCACATCTTGAGTTCACACAAGTGCAACCGCGCAACACGGAAGAAAAGGCAAGAGTTACAGTGGGTGAACCCTCAAGAGGTTTGTCTCCCCTCGCCATCTTGGGGTGGCATGTCATGTGGTTTTCCTCGCATCCCTCTCTCTTCTTTTATTTTCTTTTTTAACACTATTAAAACAACTTCCAAATGACTTTAAAAACTTATATCATTACATAAAATAGAGTATTAATCAAATTAGAAAAATGTTAGATAAAAGAATGACCAACAGCTTCCAATTAATGAAACAATATGTCCAAAAAATAAGCTCAGCGAATATAGAATGCTTTGATATATTTGTGACTATTTTAAGAAAAATAGAATAAAAAATTAAAATATTCATAAATAGATTAAATATAGTATTAATTAAGATAGACTGAAAAAAAAAAATTGTAGTAGTTTGGATACATTCAACGTAAACATATAGTATTCTAATTAAAAGAGTAGACCAAATCTTAAAAAACCAAAAAAAAAAAAAAAAGAAGAAAATGTTGTTATTGTTGTTGTTGTAGTTAGACAGATGTTTGTACATAAATAATTTGAAGATAAAGAATAGTCTAATGATATGCATAAACCATCAAATATAAACATTGACCAACTCATTAGCTATAGGTTCTAACAGTGTTTATATTTTCCTAACCTCCAAAAGATCATCTTTAACATTTGATATTTAACATCCATGGCGAATAAAAGTAAAAAATTAAGGGACCAGAGAAAGGTAAGCTATCGACAACAAAACAAACATGCTAAATTGCCGTGAAGTTAAAGAGTGAACCTTTGACCTTAAAAGAAAAATAAGTTTTTAAGGGTTACACAATGAAGCTTTCATTCTATTATACCAAAAAATGGAATAGGCCACTCCTTAGGCTCATATTACAGTGGCCAGAACAGAGACTTAAGACGAAACCATAGTGGCTGAAGTGAGGCTAGCTCCTAAATGCACGGGTGCGTTAGATTTGTCTGCAGGCCCATCAGGAGCGTCAGCCGCCGCCGCAGGAACATCAGCGACAGGAGTGGCCGGTGTTGGACCATCCAATATGGCCGGTGGAGACGCGGCTGGACTACCGCCGGCCGGTCCATCAGCAACGTCCGGTGGAAAAGAATCCACACCAGTAGGTGAAGTAGCATTAGGCTGCATCACAGGCGCTGCTGCCGGAGGCTTTGTGGGCGAAGGTAAAGGTGTTCCACCGCCGGAAGGAGGCTTCTCGGGGCTCGCCACCGGTGGGGTTACTGGTATTGGTAAAATACTCGGGGCACTCGTAGGAGGCAAGTGCATTGGTGGTGAGCTAGAATTACTATTGGCATTGCCTGTAGTCATTATAATACTGCTGACCTGCAACCCTGATATTATTGTAAGGTTGTGATGCCACGCATATAACTAAATTGGCACTAAGCCCGGAACCTGGAACCGCAGATCCAAACGCCAGTCCACCAGTCCCCAACTTTGTGACCTTCAAGAACACTTGCTGGCCACTGGCCCGAAAAAGGGTGGTCAACATTGCACGTTTGTCTTGTAAATTTTGAAGCTTGGGCGCATCATAATAGTCTAGGACAACGTGCAAGTTCAAAACTTTTTTGGTCATATCCAATGGCATCTGCTACTTGAGTTTGGGTTAAGTAGTTGCTGAAACCTGGGTACTGGCTGAGGATTTTGGTAATTTCAAAAGCGTTGGTGCTACAAAATAGAAGCAAGAATGAGAAGCAGAGAGCAAAACGGTTATTAAAAGACCCTTCTTTCTTTTTTTTTTTTTTGGGTGCAGTTATGGAAAGAGGAGAAGCACATAGAATTAGAAATATAGGATTAGAATGTAAAGGTAGTTTTATATCCAAGTGAGTGGATAGGAAAAAGGGGGAGTCTAAATTTGTGGAAGAACACACTTGGTCCATCCCACCGGATTTCTTGGAGGGGAACATTCTTTGTTTGGTCAGAAACGAGGGAGAAGCTGTTCTTTCTTCCCCCCCCCCAATGGACTGTATTTTGGCATTGAAATGAGCATCCTTTACCATATTAAGGCAAAACTTTAGTTTGCAATTTTCTCTCCGCTTGCAACTAAATGGAAAGTATAATATTAAATTTTAAATTTATTAATATTAAAATTATATATATATATATAATTATTAAATTTAATATTATTTATAGAACAAATTCTCTCTAAAAAAAGATTTTAATCTATAAATACTTTAATCAAACAATTTTTTTTAATGATGCACCCTTTTTTGGATTTTTTTCTTTTTTGAAAAATAAAGCACAGTTTTTCAGGAAATTTTCAAACAAAGACAATAAGTAAGATGTTGGTAAGGAATTTCATGAGCCAATTATCGTCTTTTACTTAATCATGATTAGTCGTGGGCATAGTTTCAGTTTGAATCCCCAAGAAAAGCAGAACAAAATCAGGCCGAAACAACTAGTTAAGAACTGAGGAAGAATATTCTGTGTACTTTATTTATAAAATTTATTATTAATCATATTAGGTATATAAATAATATTAAAAATAAAAAAATATTTATTGTAATTAATCATATGGATGGATGAATATCAAATATGTACAAAAATCATAATAAATTCATTGAGTATTAAAATATACACTAACACCTAAATCACGATTTATTTAGAATTACTGCCCCTAGGGACATTCGCAACATGTACTTGTCTTTTTGGCACCAATTGCCAATGGTATGCTTAAATGATGTAAAATACAATTTTTTATTCTCTTAAGTTACATTATAGTAATTAATAATTTAAATATTTATTTTTAAAATTTTAAATTTTAATCTTAAAAAAAGAAAAAATAATAAAAATCAATAGAATTATTTATATTGTAAATTTATAATTGAATAAATTTCTTTTTAAAAATAAAAAGAATATAGAATATTTGTAGTGTACAATATAAATTATTAAATTATTGTGCATTTAGGTTGGGTTGTACGGAAATTTTAATTGGCCTTTTTCTTCCAAAGGTTTTAAGTATTTACAATTTAATTGATGTTATAAATTTACCTCTTATCCACACGCTTAATATGAGAATGTGTAACAATATAAATATGACAAATGTGTAATACAAATTGAGTTCTTTCATCTAAATAAATTTATTCACATAGATAAATAATTTTTTAAATAAAAATAAATATAAAAAATTTATATTATATACATAATATTTTATATTATACAAATAATATTTTATATAATATAAAAAATATTATACAAGTATTATTAAATTATTATATATATATATATATTTTTTCACTACATCCAAGGAATTTGCATACGAAATATAGGGGCATTTTTTGAGCGGTTCAATCATAAGTAAAATTAAAATAGGTGTTAATTTATTATAATTAATTATTATATATTTATAATATGTGTTTAAAAATTGACTTTGTGGGTTAAATTTGATGTATTTTAAATTTTTTGTTTTAAATTGATTTAGGATTTTAAGAAGGTGAGAGCGAGCAATAAAAGCAAAAGTCACCACTTTCCTTCCACACGCCTGACACACCCAGCTCTCGTACTTTATCTTTCTCTCTTGAATTCCAGCCTATCCGCAGCACCAGCGGCGGCGGCGGCGGCGGCGGCGGCGTCCCACTTGCCTTATTCGAATCTTCTTTCTCTCTGCTGCCTTGGTCTCCTGGACTCTTTCTTTCTCTCTCTCTACGTGTGCGTGTGTGGGTGTGGAGAATTGGAGACAAAATGGTAATGAAGCTAACCGTGAAGACACTCAAAGGCAGCCATTTCGAAATTAGGGTTCAGCCAACCGATACGGTGAGTCAGCCGCCCCCCTGACCAGCCCAGCTCATTCCAACCCTTCCCTTTTTATTTGTTTTTTAATTGGTTTTGATTTTTCCTTTTAAATCTATCTTTTTTTTTTTTTTAATGCATATGTTGGTCATTAATGGTGAATGAGTTGGGTGGACAGGTGATGGCAGTGAAGAAAAACATAGAGGAAGTGCAAGGGAAGGACAATTACCCGTGCGGTCAGCAACTCCTCATTCACAATGGTAAAGTATTGAAGGACGAGACCACCTTGGCCGACAACAAGGTCTCCGAGGATGGCTTTCTTGTCGTCATGCTTAGCAAGGTTTCACTCCCAGTCCACCCTGCCTTGTTGACCATTTTCTTCCCATTTTTTCTTTTCATATACAATTCATGCAAAAAATAAAAAATAAAAAATAAACAAAAGGGGTTCGCAGTGCACAAGGCTTCTACGCTTGTGGGGGTATGGAGAAGGATTAGATGTATGCAGTTTTAGCATTGTTTTATATAATTTATACAAAATAAGTTGAAAATAAAAGAAGAAGAAAAAAAAAAAAACTGGTGTACGGAGGATAGGATCTACAGCCTCTTTATCCCATGAACATGATGCTTCTTGCATTATGACTAAATTTTTTATGAAGTTTTGGGTAGTAAAAATAAAAAAAGAGCATTACAATGCAACATTTTTATAAGCCAAAACTGCAACACTTTCATGCCTAATGTTTCTGTTCTCCGCTATGTTCTCACATTTTTCATTTCGTTTTTTAACTTTGATAGAGTAAAACTTCAGGCTCTGCTGCAATGTCGTCAGTCCAGGTATTCTTTCAATTCCCCCCCCCCCAAAGTTGTTTTTACCTATAGATTTGCTGTTATCTTTGGTAAAACTATTCCCTTTTATGATGGCAGTTCACATCTTCAAGTTCAATTCCTACACCAAATGTCCGAGCAGCGTGAGTTTATATCATAACTGTCCTCTAACATTTTGTCATTGGCCTCTTATTTCCCCTGTTGGTTAAATTATCTATCTTGGTACAGGACCTCAAAGGGAACAGCATCTGCTTCAGAAACGACACCGAGGTATGAGATCTGCTGCCATCTCCAACCTTATTCTTAGGTTGGTATGTACTGATATAATAAATGTTGTTGAAATTTAAGGTGAAGATGTGGAGAAACTTTAGTCCTCCTTGACTTGAGTCTTGGTCTAGAAAGAAATTTAATTTCCATCTGTTTTAGAACTATTGCTTTTGTAGGGTTCTATTTATAAATTTATAGGATTCCTACTAATAAGATTCTTCCAAACCCTTATGGTCTAATTTATTATTATTTTTGACCTTATTTTTCTAGGAGCCTTTCCACTGTTTTCACAGTATATATTTCTTAAAGCAAGTTTTATTGAGTTATATATTTATAGTTTGCTGAGCTCACAATGTTTAATCTCACTCATCCTTTTGCTAACATACACTATTCTAGTCATGCCCAAATTATGAAAATTTCTAAATTGCACAATAAAAACAGATATCTAGGATGGGGCATTGCTTTCCTAGGCTTTGTGTGACTGAAATCTTGTCATGGCATTGGTAAAGTGAAATCTCATTATAAGGCATTGTTGTTCTGATCGTATTATCCAGCAATGAATGTTTGATATGCGTGCATGTCTACATAAAGTTGCATGCCAAGTTTCTACGGTATTGTACTTAATTATTTATTTTTTTATGTAAATAGTTAGAAAACTGTATTTTCATGCATTAATAGCTTAAGGTATTCCTAAGAAGTTCTAGCCTTTAATGTCTGAGGGGGAATTGGAAAGGATTCCTTTGGAAACCCTTTGATGATTGAGGTTTTTCACCATTAGATATTGACACCAACCTCTTGATCTTTTCTTCCGTGTATTTTAAAGGATGGTAAGTGGATGCCCTATACACATGGGACCAAATGTTAAAGGCCAAATTTCTGGTTTGCAGCTTCTATAAATGCATACTGTTCACAGACCGACATACATCTATTTTTGGCAGTTAGGGATGTAAAAACATGGGATTAGATGTTGTGGCATGAATGCTATTTACATTATTATGGTAAAGAGTGAAAAATGTGGCCAATTTTAGATGATTAATTTTTATCTTAATCATTTTTATGTAAGTAGTGAGCTTACTTTTAAGATTGATGACTTGATTAGCAAATAAGGCTCAATTTGATGGGAGATTCTAGAGGCTTTTGGCTTCTTTCATTAGCTTTTTTAGTGGAATTAACTATTGCTTTTGTTAAATCTTGGCAATATGGTGATGCCTCCTCTCCACTATACTCAGAAGTGTATTGTTTTCATCACCCCATTTATACCTATAAATACCTGTAGGAAACTTGTGCTAACTTTAGCATTGAGAACCTCTCATTTGGAAACTCACTTTAAAAAGATGCTATACTTGGAATCTTTCCTCCTGCACACTCTCTTCCAATTTGGAATGTTTGTGACTCCATCCCTTACCTGACATAATACTTAGAGTCCTGTAAGATTTCCCATTCCTGCCTGTAATTGCTTTCTACCTCATTTTTATTCAATGCATGTTCCTTGCAGTGCAAAAACTGATGCCTATGATCAAGCTGCTTCTAATTTAGTTGCTGGTAGTAACCTGGAGCAGACCATACAGCAGATAATGGATGTAGGTGGTGGCATCTGGGACAAAGAAACGGTTACTCGTGCACTTCGAGCTGCTTACAACAACCCAGAGCGAGCAGTTGATTACTTGTACTCTGTAAGTGCGACACATGTTCCATGGGAATCATTGCTTGGATTAGCCACTAATTGTGTTCTTTCTTCAGGGAATCCCAGAAACAGCAAACATTCCAGTTCCTGTGGCTCCTCTGCCTGCAAGTCAGGCAACTGAAATGGATGCACCTCCTGTTGCTCCTGCATTGGGAGCACCAAACTCTTCTCCTCTGAATATGTTTCCTCAGGTAAACTCCTCATTCTGGAGACTCTCAACATGTTCACTTTGATTTGGTTGTCATATCCACTAATATGGAACCTTCACAGGAAACACTTTCTTCTACTGCCGGTGACAGTGGTGGGCCTGGATCCCTTGCTTTTCTTAGAGGAAATCAGCAGGTGTTCTACCTTTTCTTCTTAATGTATAATAAGCATCGACAGTCTCTAAAGATAAATAGTGCCTGCACATAAAAGAGTTGGGCAAGAAATAAGCTTGTGCGTATGACCTCCTAAGTTTATAATTGTGCTTGTTATGCTTGTGGGGTGTTCATGTTCCATGTTCAATTTCATTTGATGGTAGATACCAAGTAGCTTCCATTACTTACTTGAGATGGGATTACAATGAACTTCCCAAGGAATGCACTTAATTATACGTAAGGCCAACCATATTCATGAAATGACATTTCCTAAAAATATTCTTGTCTTCTTATATCTGAGTTTTCATTGCAACTGTAACACTACTATATATCTTTAACAATTAGCTGTATACCCCAATAAGAGCCATATTAGAAAGCTACTATACATGGATACAATAATTATACTACTGAACACTGCAGAATGATGGAATAGAAAACACCCATTAAGATAAGAACTCATATTAGTAATTTACTTCAAAATTGAATTGTTAATATGTTAATTATAAGAAGATACTGTACGCTTGTTTTTTGAAAATAGACTATCTTCTAAAATTAACTAGGTTTACATTTGCAATCAAAAAACATAAATGATAAGGGTACTTTGTATGTATAGTAATTGTTGTGGTGTCCCCCCCCACCCTGAAGAAAGGTTTGTATTTGTGTAGATGCAATGGTATTTTTGGGAACTAGATGTAATTCACCTGCCTGAATTGTATTATGAAATGCTTATTGGTACTAAAGAGTTTTTTCTTTTATTCTTTTTACATTTTAGTTCCAAGCATTACGTTCAATGGTTCAAGCAAATCCACAAATTTTACAGGTCTATGTCTACTGCCTTTTGATTTTACTTCCTTTTGATCCTATTCCATTGTATGATAACATTATTCCAATTTAAGTATAATTTTCTTTGCAGCCAATGCTTCAGGAGCTTGGAAAGCAAAATCCTCAGCTTTTGAGAATGATCCAGGAGCATCATGCAGAATTTCTTCGGCTAATAAATGAACCTCTTGAGGGTTCTGAAGGGTGAGTAATCTATTGGTCTCTTCTGTTCAGATTTCGTGATATATTAAATGGACTGGAGAACTTCACCTGTGTCGGGCCTTCTGTTTGGCAATGCTGGTCCCAAACCTGGATAAAGGAGGAGGGTTATGGTAAGTTGGTTGCTAGTGTAAAGCTAGCCAAACCCTCATAGACCTAGGTTAACTTGGGGATTTTTAGTTAATAAGGATTTAGAACAATTAGTTCTCACTCCTAATTTACTGCATAATAGAACAAAATGGTGAAAAGATTAAGGCTTTGTTGTTGTATTGAATGGATTGCAGCTTTCCATCTACATCAATGTGAACATCATTAACAAGTATTCTAAAAGGAAAATCTCCCCCTTCATCATGATTCAAGGACATGCTTCTTTGTTTTTGACACTTGAAAGTTTCGTTCTTGTGCCTATGGATCTATTATTACTTCTGGACACCACTAGAAGTGTCAGGCAATGGAGATGTCATGTTGGGTCTGGTGGAACTATGTGGGCAAAAGGTTAGCATGATGAATTTAGAATACTGAGTGGAGGGAAAAGAAATCTATTATCATAGGTGATGTAGGATGACTAGAGGGTGATAAATAGGTTAACAAGTAAACCACACTTTGAAAATTCAGGAGTATTGGAAACAGGACCAAAAGAACAGCTCTGATTGTTTGGTTTGATGGATTAAAGTTGGGATTTGGAATAAATGAAATGAACTATTATCCTCATGCTATAAAAGTACTATGAGTCACTCTTAAGATACAAAGCTTCACACTTCCAAGGTAGAAGTAAATGTTCTGCAGCTTGATTTGAAGGTGCTGCCATATTAATGCTGTAGAACTCAAATGCTTGAATTACATTGATGTGGGACAGATAGAGAAATGAAGTAAATAGGGAGACAACCAGAAAAATGGAAGAAAATCGGCAAAATTAGGGAGAAGAAACAGAAAGGGGAGAAGCCCATAAACATAAGAATTGTCACTTGTGTATTTCAATTCAATAATAACCTAGTGGTGTAAAGACATGGATATAAAGGCTGAATTTTGGATGTGAGCTGAGGCTGAAACTGGATATATGGATTGGGGTTTGGAGATAAGCCTCAAACCTCAAATGTTGATTAGCCAAAAAAAAAAAAAAAAGGAACTAGCTTTACAATGAGAAGTAAATGTCAACCCTTTCATTGCATAAAACCCTAACTAATCTTAAGCATCCAATTTAATTAAAAGCAGTCAAATGTCTGTTACACAACCACTTATTAAAACTATAACTAAAGTAATACTTAATGGAAAATAAAATAACAAAACACGAAAGGGTTGTCCTGCATCATTCTCTTTGGGTGGAGAAGAAGTTTGTCTCAGATGAGAAGACTCTGAGGGTTTCATTGTACATATCATGATCAATCTTTTTTAATCCATCTTCTGCACTCAAAGTATTCTCACTAGGGAATTGTCCTTACCACTTAATCAGAAACTCCCTATATTGGTTACCTTTCCTTGGCATTTAACAATTCTTCAATTACTTCTTGTTGGACTTTTGGTCATTGACAAACTCATTCATCAACTCCTTTATAAGAGTACAAATATGAAGCATCACATATTGGACTGATTTGTAGATTGTGTGGCAGCTTTGATTAAGCATTAGGACCAATTTTCTTTAGCACCTGCTAAATTTCCTAGACTTGAGTTGTGGTGAGTGCCTTTAGGGAATCTGTCTCGCCTCAACAAGTCAGCCCTTTCAAATTCCTTGAGCCTATGATGTTGGCTGGCAGCAAAAGAATAAGCTTCATTGTTGGCTTTTAAGGTTGCTCTCGCATGCTCATGGACTTGACAAATATGCTCAGCAAATGTCTCTTCCCTCATCATGCATTCTAGCTTCTGGTGGTAATGACACCAAATCAAACACATGTTGTGGCTTCAACACGTAGGCAGCTTCAAACGACATCTTTTAATCTTCTATTGACTGAATTCCTGTAAGCAAATTTATCTCATGATATCAGAGTCCCAAGTCTTCACATTGTTTCCCACTAAATATCTGATGGAGGACAACTCTTGAAAGATGTGTTACCCCAAACTAGATTGGTTATTTTCTCACCAATGGCTTTGAGATCGAAGGATGTCACAAACATATTTTTTGACTTTTCAGGGATGTATTTGATCAGCCTGAAGAGGACATGCCACATGCTGTCAATGTAACCCCAGCAGAACAAGAGGCTATTGGGAGGGTATTCTTTTATCATTATCATTTTGGCTTTGGCTTTTGTTGTTTTAATGAACGGATTTTTCCATCATGTCTTTCTAACCAGTTGTAATTGCAAATTTGCAGCTAGAAGCAATGGGATTTGACAGAGCCCTCGTCATTGAAGCATTTTTAGCTTGTGACCGGAACGAGGAATTGGCAGCCAATTACCTATTGGAAAATGCTGGAGATTTTGAGGATTAAATGGTCACTTTCAGTTTTAAAATTGCGGTTTTGTTTTTATAGATTGACATATTAACATCTCTGCGTAGGCAGTGCATTGATTTCTTTGTGGACTCTAATGACCCAAAAATTAATTTTGAGTGTGCTATCTCAGTCCAGCAACCTATAAGCATTGGTGAAGTTGATTATATTTCTCTACCCATCAACTGCTCAACACTCTTTGACAAGAGGTCAACCTGTTGCACAATACATGTAACCATTAGTCTGTCTTTCCTCCTTTCTAAGATCATTAGTTTCCTTCTCCAGATGATTTGATGAATGCTATTGCGTAGCTCAAGCTTTTCCAAACTGCATTTCAGGGATTCAAAATTCACAATTCTAGATCATGAGTCATATGAACAAATCAACCACCATCTCAATTGATATTTTATTTGTTCTTCCAATTGTGCAGGTGTATCTAGCATATTGGTTAAACCATTAGTTAGCACGATGATGGGACAACCTGAAAAATCGTTTTTTCTTTTTTAATTTGAGATTTATGCTTTAATTCAAATTTCATTAAAAATAGATTTGTGTGTGTGTGTGTGTGTGTGTGTGTGTGTGTGTGTAAAATAAGGGTATAAGGTGGACAAAACAAAGGTAATGTTAGTATATTGCATTGAAAATATCTATATTGGTTTTAGAACTCATTTGTCGCGTATGCTGCACAATGACAGGAATTGTATAGCAATTTGCTCATGTATTCGACATTCTCGTAACGGTTGAGACAAATATGGATGGAGCAGTCTTCCACTTTTTGGCAATGACAAATCAATAAAGAAAAACATTGAGAGGGAAAACCATCTGGTCCAACAAGCGCAGTGTTTAATGAAGCAAATTGGGCAGAGTATTTAAATTTACTGTATCAGAAATTTTCATTATCTTGATTGGAATGGTAGCGGAGAATCAAATTCTGACACTAACCGATAAAAATAAAAATATAAAAAAAGAACTTCTATATTGAATATTTGCAAGATTATTCCATTCATGAATGACTAGATTTGAGACCCTTTGCTAGCAAAAATGAAATTAAACGTAAAGTCCTTGTATTGTAATAATACCATTTTAGTACTAAACTTAAAGAATAAAATTCAAATTATATTTAATTTTATTATTTCAAATATGAATTATATAATTAAAAAGTCTAATAATAGAAATAAAAAATAAATAAATAACTTATGTTAAATTTAGAAAATAAAATAAGAAATTATTTTTATTATTTTGAGTATGAATTATGCGATTAAAAATGTAATATTATAAATAAAAAATAAATAACTTATAAATTAGAAAAATCTATAAACCCAATTCCGATTTTAGGTTCTTGCATTTTCCTACATCCAGCACACTGCTCTTTTGTCACTGTCATGGAGCACACATGGAACACATTGTGCACGGCAGCATTGGTCATTTTGTACCAAAAGAAAAATAAGATCATATTACAAACTTGCAGTTGTGGGGGTGTGATTTTGTTCTCATTACTGTCTCACTTGCATTGTATCTGTAAAGTGTTGGGAATTTTCGAAGACGAGCGCGATCAACGCAAAAATGAAAGCTGAACATCATGTCCACATGGATTAAAACAATGGTAGATTTTGTATGATACGAGGACTCTGCTGTACACAACACTGTGGACAACCGAGAGAGAAACGCAGGGAGCAAGCACACATACAACAACAGAGAGAAACAGTGGTACACACGCACGCGCATGCATAGTAGGCACTCGTGTGTCCACAGGAATACATATATACGGCTGCAATCATCTTGCAGCAATCAGTTGGGCACCTTGAATCGCGATATTTAGGCGGTGGGGTAGGATGCTTGCATAGCAATTCCACAGAGTCCTTCCTTGGCATCCACGTCTCTTAGCATCCTTATGTAGCCCTCTTCGCCCCATTGAGTGCCCCAGGAGTTCTTCACCAGCCAATAATTCATTCCTTCGCTCACTCCGTACCCAACGGCAGCAACACCATGGTCTAGCTCGGTGCCGCAATCTCCGGTGAAGACGCCACTCTTGTAGAACTGGAATTGAAAACCCCCGGCATCAATGGCGACCGCAACCGGTTGCTTTGCAACAGCTTTCAAAAGGGCTGCTTCATTGTTGGCCGGCACATCTTCGTATCCAGTTATTTTGGCAGCGTGATTGGCTTCCTCGTTAGCGTTACAAGTGCCGTCAGCCGCGTCGTAAGGATAGTTGGTCTCCGTTGTTAGTCCACCGTTACTTAAAATAAATTTGAAGGCATCGTCCATGAGGCCACCCTGACAACCTTGATCATCTCCTTTAGTGTCACAATCTACTAGCTCTTGCTCGGAAAGCGAGATCAATTTGCCAGTTGTTAGCTGAGTAACTCCTTCAACTGCTGCCACGGCTGAAAATGCCCAGCAAGACCCTATATTTTCATTCATCGCGAGTAAAGTTTAATTAGATTGAGGCGTGTAAATACATGTAAAAGAGCATGGAGTACTAGCCTGATGTTTGAGACTGATATGACGAAACAAGTTGCTACTTACCACATTGGCCTTGGTTCTTGATGGGTGTCACAGCTCCTTTTTTCCTCCAGTCCATGGAAGCTGGTGCGGCAGTAACACGTTCATACCTGAATGGACCTGTTTGAGCGGAGCACAGGTGACCCTTGAATCTATTTCTGGAATTCTTGAATTCCTCGTTCGTCAGGTCCGCAAATTGATTCATGCCAAGCTTGTAAGGCTTGTTTCCTGCAGCATTGAAAGATTCTATGCGTGCCACGTTCTCCTCGAAGATCCTATAGCGCATATCCTTCTCGTTGTTGTTCTCATACACTCGTCCATAACGAGCCATCCACTCCTCGTGCTTCTGACGCATTGCCGCATCATTGAGAATACGAGCTGCAGATTGTTGTGATGCCAGAACTAGCATAATGGATATGAAGGTGAAAAGAATGTTGCAGAACCCCATTGTGCCCACAATCGCTGTAACAAGGAAGCTCGATAATAGAAGGATATTGAACTGAAGATGTAACCGAGTGCATAGATTCTGAATTGCATCCCAGCTTTTATACAGAATCTCCCCCCCTCCCCCCCAAATAAGTCACTAGATTACAACCTAGGACATTCCGTTCATGTTTGCGTGGAGCAAACATTCTTTTGATTGAACCCTTAATGGTTCGCAGGGACCAACCTCTTTAAATTATTCTGTTTCGTCTCATTGTGGTTTTATGGTTTGTTTGGAACTTATAATGGAAGCTTAAATTACAACAACGTGGTGTAGAACTGTATACATATTTTTCTATGAATAAAATAAAACAAAAACTCAACGTGCCATTTCATTTGTTATAGCGGCGTGACCTGGTATACTTTGTTTTCGGATATGCGCTATAACAAATGTATTTTACAATCGACACTGTGAATTGCATCCATCCATAACAAATGAAACGGCACGTTGAGATTTTGTTTTTTCTGTTGTTGAATCACTTAAAACGTGTGGAACGAAAAGGACATTAAGGGTTCAATCAAAAGAATGTTTGCTCCACGCAAACATGAATGGAATGTCCTAGGTTGTAATCTAGTGACTTATTTGGGGGGGAGGGGGGGAGATTCTGTATAAAAGCTGGGATGCAATTCAGAATCTATGCACTCGGTTACATCTTCAGTTCAATATCCTTCTATTATCGAGCTTCCTTGTTACAGCGATTGTGGGCACAATGGGGTTCTGCAACATTCTTTTCACCTTCATATCCATTATGCTAGTTCTGGCATCACAACAATCTGCAGCTCGTATTCTCAATGATGCGGCAATGCGTCAGAAGCACGAGGAGTGGATGGCTCGTTATGGACGAGTGTATGAGAACAACAACGAGAAGGATATGCGCTATAGGATCTTCGAGGAGAACGTGGCACGCATAGAATCTTTCAATGCTGCAGGAAACAAGCCTTACAAGCTTGGCATGAATCAATTTGCGGACCTGACGAACGAGGAATTCAAGAATTCCAGAAATAGATTCAAGGGTCACCTGTGCTCCGCTCAAACAGGTCCATTCAGGTATGAACGTGTTACTGCCGCACCAGCTTCCATGGACTGGAGGAAAAAAGGAGCTGTGACACCCATCAAGAACCAAGGCCAATGTGGTAAGTAGCAACTTGTTTCGTCATATCAGTCTCAAACATCAGGCTAGTACTCCATGCTCTTTTACATGTATTTACACGCCTCAATCTAATTAAACTTTACTCGCGATGAATGAAAATATAGGGTCTTGCTGGGCATTTTCAGCCGTGGCAGCAGTTGAAGGAGTTACTCAGCTAACAACTGGCAAATTGATCTCGCTTTCCGAGCAAGAGCTAGTAGATTGTGACACTAAAGGAGATGATCAAGGTTGTCAGGGTGGCCTCATGGACGATGCCTTCAAATTTATTTTAAGTAACGGTGGACTAACAACGGAGACCAACTATCCTTACGACGCGGCTGACGGCACTTGTAACGCTAACGAGGAAGCCAATCACGCTGCCAAAATAACTGGATACGAAGATGTGCCGGCCAACAATGAAGCAGCCCTTTTGAAAGCTGTTGCAAAGCAACCGGTTGCGGTCGCCATTGATGCCGGGGGTTTTCAATTCCAGTTCTACAAGAGTGGCGTCTTCACCGGAGATTGCGGCACCGAGCTAGACCATGGTGTTGCTGCCGTTGGGTACGGAGTGAGCGAAGGAATGAATTATTGGCTGGTGAAGAACTCCTGGGGCACTCAATGGGGCGAAGAGGGCTACATAAGGATGCTAAGAGACGTGGATGCCAAGGAAGGACTCTGTGGAATTGCTATGCAAGCATCCTACCCCACCGCCTAAATATCGCGATTCAAGGTGCCCAACTGATTGCTGCAAGATGATTGCAGCCGTATATATGTATTCCTGTGGACACACGAGTGCCGACTATGCATGCGCGAGCGTGTGTACCACTGTTTCTCTCTGTTGTTGTATGTGTGCTTGCTCCCTGTGTTTTTCTCTTGGTTGTCCACAGTGTTGTGTACAGCAGAGCCCTCGTATTATATACGATAATACGAGCATGTATATAAAATCTACCCTTTTTCTTAAATCCATGCGGACATGTTGGCCAGCTCTCATTTTTGCGTTGATCTTGCTACTGAGAATGCCGCATAAGTGCCGCCAACACCACTTCAGAATAATCTCCACTCTTTGCAGGCACAGGGAAAAGGCAGAGTTGTGATTTCAATTATAAGAATGAAACTCAATTCGATTGGCTTAGTGACAAATTTTTATAATGAATTTCTTTTTCTAGCAGCTTCTAAAGTGCGGAATAAAGAATGTAGCAGCAGTTTTTACAATGAATTGAGTTATCGATTCTAGTAAGTTGATGTACTTTTCTGAAGGGTAAGAGTTCAAATCAATGCTTGTAGTCTTAAAATTGTGAAATGGAATAGGGGAATTAGAGGAATTGTGCCGAATGAGTTGAATTCTACAATTTGGATCCACGCAAACTTCAAGCAAGCTCTAGGATATCCAAATATTCAACGGCCACTTGGAGGAAGAAAATACAGTGGTTTCACTGGAACAAAGAACACTGCTTTGGCTATTGTAAACTAAAGCCAGTAACGAGATGCTTATTGACTCATTTGTGATGTCCCAGATTTTAGAAATTATAGAAATATTTTTGGAATAAATATATAATAAAATAGACACTTAGAAAATTTGATTCTTAATGACAAATCGATTATTCTGTTAAATATAATTTCAAACTACCGTAGAGGACAAAATTTGCTATTAAGATAGCCTTCAATTCTTTTTCTCTTGACCTTATCGTCGGAGAGTGGCTGCAAACAATTACCGTCTACGTGTTCGAACTGCAATGAAATCAAACTAATTTAGTAGATTAAGGGAGTAATGGACGACATCAACCGCTGTAATAGGCATGCATTGGACAACCATTAAGGAGGTCTACGTCAGAATTTTTACTTTTAAATACTAATTAAAAAATTAGAATTAATTTTTAATAAATTATAATTTAATTTTTATATTTTTAAATATAAACTATTTGGTCCCTAAAATTACATGAACTTTTCAATAAGGAGCAACTTAATCGCGTTTTACATTTCCATCAATTGTATTTATGTTGCGACCTAACAAAATGCTAACATATTAGCCATAAATATGAAATCTAATTCAAAATGATTAGAAAAATTACAATCTATAGTTTATCATTAATTACCTAATCAATTAATTTATTTTCAGAGTTCAGGAATGTTGTTCGATATACACAGCAACCATCAAGCCAAATGGAAGGAAGATCCTACCTAGGGTAAGACATACACAGCCCTCTTATGGGAGACATCGGTTTAAAATAAAATTTTCAAGCCGAAGAAGGGGGTAAGGAGAAACCTGACTGTTGATGCCAAACCATTGACACAACAGGTGGGCCGCTGGGATGTGCACCAGGGAGAGCGAAATGCAAAACTAATTTTCACCATGGAGTACCCGTAAGTGAAAGAAAAAAGACAAGTTGTCTAAAGCTGTTTGCGCAGCGTTTTATTTTACACCACAATTCATAGAGTTGCATGAGCTTGAACATTGAGTCCCGTGTAGTTGCGGAAAAACAGAAAAAGTACTCGGAATTATATTCACATCAGTCAGGTACAACAGATTATGCACGTCCGACTCAGAACTCTCGGTCTGGGAACAGATTAGGAGCAACCAGAGACCAGATGTAGAGAGCTGCTGTCGCCCACCCGGTAATGATACGGACCCATACAGACGGCCACCCCACATCAACCAACTTTCCGCTCTCACCAACTGATGTTGACCATCCCGTCAAAAGCATTGCCGAATACATGCTAGCAAGGGAAAAGATGAGGTGAAAGAAAGAATAAGAATATGTCACTGGCTTATCCTTTTCTTTCTCTTCCAGCCCTTCAGTCTTCTTGTCCATGGGGAGCAGGGGCTTTGCTGCACATTTGCAATGCAAGGAAAATGTCAGATTCTGACAAAAAGATTGTCAATATAATGTTAACTTGACATGTAGTTTATCCAATAAGCTGGGAAAGATAATCGTCATTACGGGTCCCCGTTTCTCTAAAAAACAGGTGGACAAAAAAGCAATTCCGGACACATGCATGTGCCCATAACAACTGATAGAACATGGAAATTTGGATACCTGCACGGGGAGAACTTGGTGGGGATAGCAATGTAGTGGAGGATCCAGCACGGACAGCGGAATAAACAACTGATAGAATGGTGGTTAGCAGACCTAATGTAAGACTGCTGCTAGAAACAGCTTTTGAATGGCTGTGGAGACCATTGCATTGATAGTCCCTCGGTTCACTTGCCATTCCACTATAGCATAGGTACATGCAGTATAAGGATATAACTGAAGCTGGCAGAATGCTGCCACCCACCTGTTTCCCAGCATGGTCAAATCTCATCAGAACACAAATTATAAAGTTCCTGAAACAAAGAATGAACCAACAAAGCTATGCTCCTCTTCCTCAGATAACAAATAAACCAACGAAATGGACACATGAACCATGGTAAACTGAGAGATGCCTGTAACAACAATAAATTGAACTAATTAACTAGGTAGTAAACTGGGGTAGGCAACCACCTATTTGGGAGGCACCAGGATTTCGTGCAATGAGAAAGCTGATTTGCCACACAGTTTGGTTAATAATAAAAACCATGATACAAAAATGAGTAACAGGGAACTAAATTATCTTTTATTTTCAAATAATTCACTGAACCAAATCCTTTTGCACTCATACTCCGTTTGTGCAGATCAGCTTTGCATAAGATAAAAATGGCACTTACTGTCTGATTAGGCCTCCTAAATAGAAAGATCAAATCCAAATAGGAATTGGCAAAACTAAGACACCTAAACAAGACCATTCTTTACTCTTCCCAGATCACAAGTATGTTACTCCTAAACAAGGAATCCAGTAGTAAAAACAACAACAGGTACAATAACAAAACCTAAATAGCATTCTATAATGAAATAAGTTTGGTGTGAAATTTGACGGCTCTAAATCTTTCCTAATCAAAAATTTTCAAGTCAACCCAGACCATCCTCTCTCCCTCCTTTCACCATTCACCTGGGTTTGAGCACCCCTCCCAACTGCAGCACTTGTATGTCTATATTGGACATATGCAAACCGACATAAATGCCAATCCCTTAACAAATCCAATAAATTGTTAAAGTTCAAAGTTACATAACCATAATTCCTCAATTCTACTCTTATCAGATGCATCACATTAATTGTCAAACTATGATTATTTTTAAAAGAGAAACATAGCTTACCTTTCAAATGAATCCCAAAAAGAATGCTGTTAAATATATAAGGCACTGGGGCATAAGAAGTTAGAAACCTTAACAAAAGATTCATTTCATAAATGCAACTAACTGTGCTAACTAGGTATTCTGCCATTGGGTGATAGAAAGTTTCTTGTTCGTGACCAGGATGTGTGATGAACAGAGTTCCAGAGAAATGTTATCTTTTTTCTTTTCCTTTATCTTTGAACTGTTTCCTGAACTTTTCCAATTTATTTACTTCTAAACAGGAAAAGAGATTATAAAAAAAAAAAAAAACGCCAGGAAAAGAGGGTAAATTTGATTTCCAATGGCACATGTGTCAAAGACATTCCATGCAATGACCTATTTCACTTACCTTAGGCCTAAATTTATTGGTAAACAAAGCATAAAGCAGATTCCATAAGCAATTCTGTCATGTCATCAAGTATATCTCTATATATTGGTGCAAGAGAAGCAAACAGATAATGTTAACAATTGGAATTACATGCCAAACTGTAAACTTACTGCAGGGTGCAGCACAACAGCAGCAAAAACAAACACGCAAATCAGCGTCATAACAATGAAGAACATGTTTAATTCACATTCTTCTCCAGATGGCACGAACCAGTGGAAGAGAAGTCCAGAGAAGACAAATGTAACCAAGTAAGAAACAAGTGAAACACCTAACAGAGCAATGTACCTGCATAAACCAAACTGCATTAAAAAGTGAAGGTAAAATCCTGCGGGAAAATAAGAAAAATGCTGTAACACAATGGAAAGTTATAAGGCATAACAGACACTAAACTAACCAGAACTGCTCATCATAGCCAACCCACTTGTCATTCCATCCATGAACAAAATCCAACAAAAGCACCACTTGAACAAGAAGGAACAGTCCTGAGCCAAATTTGGATATTGACTCTGCAAATTCATAATTTGATTGCAAATCAACTACAATGACATCAAATTTTAAGAAAAAGTTATAGACAATATCAAAAGTAATTAATTTATATTTTTCTTTCAGTCACCAGGATACTGAAAATATTTTGGACTGGCATTGCTCTAAAACACCTTACACCTTGGCAACATGCATAGAGTCCTCGGTAGTTTTGGTTGTCCTAGTGGTTGAATTTTAATGTTATTATTGATTTTCCTTGCTAAAGTAGTAGTTGCTGATAATTCATTCCTTCTTATTTATGCTTTTCCTGTTCAGGTTAATGATTGCTAGAATCAGATAACCACTTAAACTCTATAATTTGCTCTCATAAACCCTAAATTCACAATTACCCTAAGCCCTCTTCACAGGAATTTTGTATGCAGATTCTTAGAAGATTCCCTGCATCACATCAACTACCATCACTTTCAGGTGTTTGCAAGCCTACATGACAAGCTAACTGGTTTAAACATTTCAAATAGGAATAGAGGGAGTGGGGAAGGAAAAACACTATGTTATGCATGTGTGGAACCAGAAGAGTTCAAAAAAAAAAAAAAAAGAATACCATAAAGGCTGATGATCTCATTTGGAAGGAAAAATGTAAAGATGACCAAAAGGCACCAGCTAATAATCTTAACCATCCATCCACCATGGTGCATGCTGTCACGGGGATCTCTCTGATTTTTAACACCAACCATGAGAAATGCCAGAATAGTGAAGAACAGAAAGTTCCCAAAGCTCACACGCAGCACTGCATCTGTTTCAAACCATTCCCTGTCGGGTGTCTTATGAAAATGGTTAATCCCTGCATTTACAACCAATGTTGAAATTAGCACACTCAGTAGTTCCTCTAACACTATCTCAATTGACTGCTTTCATTCTGATCCCAAGTCATAATTCAATGTCATCATGATGGTATCCTTAAGTCCTAGTACCAAGAATCAAACTGTAATCCAATGAAGCATAAAAGAAAAACAAGAAAATAATAATAAGAAAATCTTTCTTGGACACAAATCAGATGGATTCAATTAGAAATGCCACATGGATAACATTTTATAGAATATAAAGAGATTTTATGAAAGGCAAGCCTTGATGCATCAAAGAGGTTACTTCATTATGGCATGATGGCCATGTGTTTGAGCCACAGAAACAACCTCTTTGCAGATTCGAGTTACAAAAACAAAAGTAATGTTGCGTTTATCTGAAAAACCCTTCCCCAAACCCTAAATAGAGATTTTATAATCATATCTATTATGTCACAATAAAATCTCTATAAAACTTTATTATGCCTAAGTAAGTCCGCGAGATTGTGTACGTGCAAGTCCACAACAACAACAACAACGACAACAGCAAAAGGCCAAAGATCGCGAAGGGCTGTAATCTTACAGGGGAGCTTCTCCATGAGAGGAGCGGCGACCTCGCGGAGAATCCACGAGACAATCAAAGACAGACCGAAGAGGCCGCAGTAGGCAATTCTCGCAGAACGCCTGCTAATACCGGAGACGACTGTCCGGCAAGCATCGCACGCGCACGCTGCACAGCACGACGCAAGGCAAGAAGCCGCCCACATCTTTCTCTTTCTTTCTTTTTACAGCAAAACCAACCGATCAACCGAAATTTCAACCCTGGACACTCACCACATCAAAAAAAACAAAGAAAAAAACCGTATAAGAAAAGAATTCATCGTCGTCGTCGTCGTCATCATCATCCAATGAGAAACCCTAGAGAGCGAATTTCCAATGAAAATATATGTATAATAATATAATAGAATACAATAATACCTGTGTAATCGGAGAGCAAACAAGCGAAGATCACAGGAAATTAAATCGATCAAATGGTCCGGAAGTGATCCAAATTCAATAAAAAGGAGTGATTCGATGTATTTCCCGTCGACACGCGAGCCTGCTTCTCCGATGTCTACTCGTCCTTTTATTCTAGTTGCTCAAATCCTAGCCGTTCATCATATTCCCGATAGATAACTAAGTCGTGCCTTGGGGTGGGCCCTTTTACTTTGCACTTAATTTTTCTTTTACTTTTTGTTTTTTTCTTTTCGAAACGATAAATTTTAGTAGGCCCTTGTTATTTTGTCCCCAAAAACACTCCTAAAGTTACATTCTCTCCAAATTTCTCTTAAATTAATCGAAAATAAAAAATAAAAAATGAGGAGATAATATTTAAAAACAGAAAATACTACTTTTTAATTAAAAATAATATTTTAAACAAAAAATACTCTAAATCTTAATATTTTAAAGTTTTAATTTTTTAAAAAATAATTTAAATAAAATTAATAATTTATATTAATAAAGAGATCCATGACTAATTAAAAATCACTTTAAAATAAATTTAAAAAACCTTATAGAGACTGCATAAATTTGTCTCTTCTACTGAACAAAGGGCTTAAATCTTATTTAAAAAAAAAAAGTCGTGCATGTAACATCATTATTAAATTTTATTTATTTTAACTAATTTAATAACAATTAATAAATTGATTATACACTTATTTAAAATAATAACTCAATTTCTTTTATCTATTTAAAATTCTTTTATAAATATTATCATTAGCCCAGAAGCTACGTCGCTGCGTGGTCATATTCTTTACCCTTTGGGAGTCAAAAATACTTAACAGGATTTTTAGGGACTATGCACACAAAAGGAAAATAAAAATTTGAAATAAATGTATCAATGTCCCTCGAACACTAATTAGATCTGGACTCCTCATTTTCAAAATTTTTTTCATATTAAAACTCTCCCAACTGTCAATTATTAAATTTAAGTGTACTTCTCTTCCGTTTTGAGTTGGACATGGTAATATCACGATTTTTTTAATAAAAAAAAATCAATTTACGATGGTCCATAAAAAGGGTGTTTCTTTGTAAATTGACTGGTACCATTTTTCTGGTATCATTATGATGCAGCAACTCATTTCCTAGCGCATAATGAGTTTAAAAATAAAAGTCTAAATAAAACTTTAAATCATCTGTAACTAATACAACGATTTAAATAAATTATAATTCGACTATAAATTAAAATTTAAGAAAATTTTCACAAAAATTTTAAATGTAAAATTTGTTTTTTTTTTTTTAAATCGCCTCGTCTGATTTAGGAAACATAAACATTTTCGGAATAATTTGATGGCGACTTTGCAAATTTCAGTGATTTTAGAAGCTCCATTGACTAGCAAGATAAGACCATCATACAATTAATCTATTACCACCCCAAATTTCCTTTGCTCTAAAAAAAAAAACAATTGCCATGTTGTTAAAAAGATTCGTGAGAATTAAAAATTAGTTTAAAATAATCATTTTATTATTTAAATAATAAAAAATAATATTTATCTAATTAAATATTATAATTTTATTTTATTCATCAACAATAACAATTAGTAATTAACAACAATAATCAATAATCATAAACAATAACAACAATTAACAAAAACTAAACCAAATAGGTCCTGAATCTTAAACCGAACCCATTTGACCTGACGTGATTGTTTTCCTCAACATTGAATTCTAGCAACGGCTAGGAAAAAATAATTTTCAAATGATATATGTCATATTTATCATCAAGATAGAAATCGTGCAATCAGTCTTTATTATCAAATCTAGTGTTTAGACAACTGTTTCTTGAGATTTCAGCTTAATGTTCACAATCGTGGTATATTGCTAAAAATTCTCGAATGACCTGGTTTGATAAAGAGATGGTCAGGAAAACAACCGGACAAAAATGGAGAGATTCTAGCAGGATACGCAGGCTATATTTTTGTTTGCTTCCATAGTGTGTTTACCAGTCTGCCAGTTACGCCAGGCGTTCTAGTTTGGGCATGACTACTGATATAAAATTAGGAAAAAGATTGATGGACCAAAAAAAAAAAAAAAAAAAAGTTTGGGCAAAACCGTACACCTTTAGTTTTTTTTTTTTTTTTTAATTTACGGGGAATTTAAAATTTAAAAAATAATAATTTTTTATTTTGTAAACTCCACCTGCCAGCTCATTTCAGATCCTCTTCATATTTTAATTTCAGGCTCGAATTTCTATAAATTAAAAAATAAAATTATTAGAGTGGTTAAGTACGGTAGAGTACGACACGTTGCGTCCCTTTTCTGGGCTCATTCATATTTAGGTCGGGTCGCCTGTGAGAATTGATCCGGCCCAATTGGAAAATGGTAAAATTAGAAAAAAGAAAAAGAGAGAGAGAGAGAGAGAGAGAGAGAGAGAGCGATTACTTGCCAGAGGAAACAATCGAAGTGAAAAACAAGAAAATTTGTCGCTAATTACAAAATTTAGTGATTAAATTATTTGAATTTTTAGTTTTAGATATAAAATTTAAACTTTATACTTACAAAGAAAGGAAGAGAGTAACGGAATTCCCCACTTTGCTTTTGCATCTTTTTCCTAGTTTTGAGTGCGTTTGAACGATTATTTTTCAAGTGAACTTAATTTTGTATTCTTGATGACTGTTAAGGGTGCATCCGACAACATTGATAATGAAAAAATATATATATATATATAAAAAGAATTCTAAATTATGGAAACTTGTAGGAAATAAAAAATTGTAATATCTATATTAAAATTTTGAAACTAATTATTTTTGCTATCTTTTGAATTCATAATAATAATAATTATTATTTTATTTTATTTTTTGAACCGTACGTGTGCGGTTTACCACTACTGCTTAGAAATGATTTCAGACAATAAAATTATGAGGGCAAATTGTGTGGATCATAAGCCACCCAAACGAACCAACCGGGCTAGGATTGCCCTGAGAAACGGACCCGGCCAGCGGTCCACAATCAAAGTAGGTGAGTGGTAAAAAATAAAAAACTAATTAAAAAAAAATGTTGTGGTTGGTGGAAGGGCAAGTTGAGGGAAATGCCGATGACAAATCCAAGTCAAACTTATTATTTATATTCACAACCAAATAAACGGGGGACCGCCACGACCCCTCCACGGCTCCACCACCCACTAATGACCTTTTCTCACCAACCCAAACCGCCCCACCAATTCAGACACCTCTCACCAAACACCCAAAACATTAGCCACATAATGGTACATTAGCCACATAATGGTCCCTTTCTTCAATTTTTTTTTCTCTCTTTTTCTTTTTTCTTTTTGTTTTTTTTAAAATTGCCCTGTTCCCTTCAAACACCTGCCATTTAAGTACGCAGATTTACCCTTTCACCAACCAAAAAGTCTTTACCATTGATTTTTTATTTTAATTTGACAAGTATGGGCATCTACGCCAAACATCCTTGTTCTTTTATCATTTGACATTTGCCAGCGAACTTCCCACCGCCCTTCCCAGGCCTACAAATATCAAACAATATAAAGAAACTTGGAGATCTTACTCGTTGGCCACAGAGAGAGTCTAGGGATGGAGCCTCAGAAGAAGCAACACGAAGAACAAGAGGAATTCATATATCGCTCAAAGCTCCCCGATATCTACATCCCGAAAACACTCCCTTTACATTCCTTCATCTTTGAGAACATTTCCCAGTACGCATCACGGCCTTGCCTGATAGATGGAACAACCGGCGAGATCTACACGTATGGAGAAGTCGAGCTCACAGCGCGCAGAGTCGCGTCCGGCCTCAACAAGCTCGGCATCCAGCATGGTGAAGTGATCATGCTCTTGTTGCCAAATTGCCCCGAGTTCGTGCTTTCCTTTCTCGGGGCATCCTACCGGGGTGCTATTGCCACTGCTGCCAATCCTTTCTTCACGCCTGCAGAAATTTCAAAGCAAGCAAAAGCCTCTAATGCTAAACTAATAATCACGCAGGCTTGTTCTTACGAGAAAGTCAAGCATCTCGCGCTAGAGGATCATCAAGAAGACGGTTTTGAGCTCAAAATTATGTGCATCGACTCTACCCCAGATGACAGTTGCTTGCACTTCTCCCAGCTGACCGGCGACGATCACCAGATCGAGAATGGCTTTTCTGATGCTCCACAGGCCCACGACGTGGTGGCGCTGTTCTACTCGTCCGGGACAACCGGGCTGCCCAAAGGGGTGATGCTGACGCACAAGGGGCTAGTCACCAGCGTGGCTCAGCAGGTCGATGGCGACAACCCAAACTTATATCTACACAACGAAGATGTGATTCTGTGCGTGCTCCCCATGTTCCATATCTACGCGCTGAACTCGATCATGCTCTGCGGGCTACGAGTTGGGGCCGCAATTTTGTTAATGCCCAAGTTCGACGTTGGCACATTGCTGGAGTTGATGCAAAGATATAAGGTAACGGTTGCGCCGATTGTGCCACCAATAGTTTCTGCCATTGCCAAATCTTCAGAAACAGAAAAGTATGATTTATCTTCGGTGAGGCTGCTGAAATCTGGCGCCGCGCCCCTGGGAAAGGAGGTTCAAGCCACTGTGAGAGCCAAGTTTCCTAATGCTAGACTTGGTCAGGTATGCCTACGCCGCTCTCTTTGATTTTCAATTTTTTGTTTCTTTTTTTTTTTTTAATCTTATGTTTTGCCTTTTTAAGATTTTTCAGTTAGTGTTTTACGTTTTTCATTCATTCATTCAAAGCACGAGTGGGGTCCTACCGTTCTAATCCTTGGCTGGATCTGTCTGATTTTGCACATGAACTTCTTTATATATAGATGCCGACAAAAAAAAAAGAAAACAAAATAAACGTGGTAAAATCGTGAATTCACGATACGATGGTGGGTGGTGGTATATTCATATTTTTTTATAGTTTAGTGTATATTAAAAAAATTAAAAATATATAATTATAGTTATGATAATATATTAAAAATGTCTACAAATGCACGTGTCAACCTAACGATAGGAGTCCATTTAAGAGATCATCAATTATTCGTACTACTTGAAGTCTCGGCCGATAAGATCGTCAACAGTTACGGTAAGTTCACATGGGTTTTTGTTATTTTTAAAGAAAGGGAAATGCCATAATAGTAGGCAGAATAAAAAAATTATAAAAAAAAAAAATTGGTTGAATTAATGTGGCTGGAGACAAATGGGAGAGAGAGCATGGGACCACAACGGCCTGCCTCAACCAGAAATTCATATGATGCGTTATATAATTATTGCGTTTTCCTCACTAAAAAACGAAAAAAGTGCATGAACCGAGAAAGCAAATGGGTCGAGTTCGGCTGTTTTGGGTATGTTTGTGTACGTGGGTCAGTGGGCTCATGTTGTCCAATTGTAAGATGATCCGGGTTACGCGGGTCACTTTGAACCGACATGTTTGGATCGATGCGGTCAGCTATTCCCTTTCTTTGGTTAGGTTGATGGAAAACGAGATTGTTTCAATTTGCTTCACTTGTATTTTCGGTTGATAATTAAGTGCTGGGTTATTTTCTGTCATATAATTTTTTATTTTATATTTTTCTTAAATTAATTATATTTTGAAGATATTCGCTAATTTTTATCGCAAGTATAAACTAAATAAGTTAAATGTAGCATCACGTATCAAGTTACTTTTCTCACAAATGGATCAAAATCCTTTCAGTTTTTGCAATGTAATTTTATACCTTTGAAATTTTTATTTTCGTCTTCAACGTTTGCATTTCGTTCTAATTTAGCATAATTTTGGACGGAAATTGGGTCTTCCTCGGTCCCTTTCTAAGGGCGAAAACGTACTGTATCAAAATGACTAACTAACGGGAAAATTGGTATTGGTGTTGAATTTAATGTATAGGGATACGGAATGACGGAGGCAGGGCCGGTTCTGGCAATGTGTTTGTCTTTTGCAAAAGAGCCGTTTGACATAAAGCAGGGCTCATGCGGAACTGTGGTGAGGAATGCAGAGATGAAGATCGTTGATCCTGAAACCGGTGCTTCTCTTCCTCGCAACCAGCCTGGAGAGATTTGCATCAGAGGAGATCAGATCATGAAAGGTACACCTACCGCCATGCATGCCTTCCCCTTCCCAGGCTCCTTGGCTTTTTTTGGCTTTATGTTATCCCTGTGGTCGATACAATTTATATGATCCAAGGTGGGGCCACAATTATTTAGGAATGGTTAACCAGGACAATGGCTCGGATTCAGATCAAGTTATTTTGGGTATCGAATTATTTGAATTTCAATCATTTGGTGCTTTTAGTATATTGAGTTATGAGCATATTAAATTCAAATTTATTAAATTTAAAAAATATTAAATTTCAAGTATTTTAATTTTTGATTTAAAATTTGTCGTATTTAAATTATTTTGGGTTATTAAATAGTTTGAGATGATTTGGAAATATTAGTTATTTTAATTTTAAAATTTTAAAAATATTCTTAATTATGAATTAGTAATTTTTTAATTAGAATAAATTAAGTAAACGAGAAAACAAAGGAATAAATTAATTAGCCCACTTCCCAAATAGAGACAAAAAAATAATAGTAATAATAATAAAATGTTGAAGAGCACACATATTTGCACAATAAACATTAATTAACACGGCAAGTCATATTTATAGACAAACCCAACCTTTTGTAAATTCTGAAATTAATCAATAAAAGAAGCCAAAAAAATACATTGTACGTGGCCAATGGATGAGCTATCATTCTTATTCTTGGAAATGCAATGACCAATGCCTAGGGTACCTAAATGATCCTGAGGCCACGTCAAGAACAATAGACAAAGAAGGGTGGCTACATACGGGAGACATTGGGTACATTGATGAGGATGATGAGCTCTTCATCGTTGATAGACTGAAGGAACTGATCAAGTACAAAGGGTATCAAGTTCCCCCGGCCGAACTTGAGGCGATGCTGCTGGCTCACCCTAACATCTCCGATGCTGCTGTGGTTGCGTAAGTCCGAAAATTAATTTGACATCAAAATCAATTACGATGTTGTCACTTATTATGCTGTGAACCCTCAAAATAAATAGTTGACATGGTGTTAAAATAATAATAATAAAAAAAAAATTCAACTTCCAGAATGAAGGATGAACTTGCTGGAGAAATTCCTGTTGCATTCGTAGTGAGATCGGATAATTCTCAGATCACTGGGGAGGAAATTAAGCAGTACATCTCGAAACAGGTAATTCTCAATGTGCTCAAAAGAAAGTTTTTTTTTTTTTTTCTTCTTCTTTTTGTTTGAAATTTAGCAGTCTGTTCTCTAGAATTCCGTTAAAAGCAAGACAAAATTCGTGAATCCTAGGTTAAATCGAGTGACGAGGAACTTCACAGCCTCATCACTCGAATTAATGTTGGGACCACGCCCGCTATTCAAAAGCTAGAATCTCATCTTTTTATAAATAAATGGAGCGGTTTGTCTGTGTCCCAGGAGACTGTGCATGTACCTATCTTTATAACAAAAAATGGACGAAAAAAAAAGAAAAAAAAAATTGTTAATCCTGAGTTGCAGTTGGCTAGGCTGAAAATGAAATTCCTGAAGCATGGTGCTAAACTGTAGATTTTTTTGGCTTGATGATTTGCAGGTGGTATTCTACAAAAGAATAAAGCATGTGTTTTTCAAAGAATCCATTCCAAAGGCACCATCTGGCAAAATACTGCGGAAAATACTAAGAGATAGATTGGCAATTGGTTTGGAAAATTAAAGCAATTATAAGATGCCTCTACGTCTTGTCCATTTGAATAGCATTCAAGGGAATGCCAATGATCAATTTTATAGTCGTTCCACGGTGTTTAATTAATAAACCCTTGATAACCCAGAGGCCAGTGTGTTATAATAAGCTCCTCCTCGTTTGCTTTTTTTTTTTTTCTCCATATTTGGACGATGGATCTCAGTTACTTCAATTCGCTTGCTTTTACATTTCTGTTTTGCTCCGAACGGTGCCTATGGCGTCTAAACTGGCCAACTGTTATAATGGCACGTAGGATCCAAATTAAATTAAATTTAAATTTATTGAGAAAATGTTAAAGAGAAGATGTCTCATTTTGAGTTTCAAAAATATTTATTTTTGTGCCACATTGGGTGTGATGCGCGCACATTCAATTTTGTTTTTACAAAAAGGCTGTTTATGCGAAACGTGATCTTTTCGAATTTTCTTAAATCTGTCTTGAGCTTCCATTTTTCACATATACATCAAGAACTTTACGTTTGATTTTAAATTTAGCAATCCGTCAATTTACTCAAACCTGTTACGTTCAGAACACAATAACGAGAACCACAGGCTGCGTTCAATCAAAGACAAATATAAGTAAAGATTTTCAAGAATTGATGCTAGCAATTTGCATGCTATTGAACATTCACTGCAAAGACTACACGGACAGAATGATGACCATCAAGCCATGTCACGGATCCAAAATTGTAGCCACTCGGAGCCTCCTTGCCGGAAAATGTGACACTGAAAGACCTCCTAATCGACCCCTCCATGAAGACCATCTTCTTCGGGAAAACACTCACTGTCATTCCCTTTGGAGCATGCACCCTGACAATGTATGTGGCGTTTGGGGATCCCACATTAGTCACACTTCTTTTGACTGTCTGGGCTGGTCCATGTCGACGAAGGTTACTAATAGAGATTGATGGATAGTTGACAACGTTGGAGATGAGTGAGCCATGGCTGATACTTGGACAACTGTAGTTTGTTTTAGACATGGATTTTATGATTTTCTCCTTGTAACCATAATAGCAGAGGAATTGCAGGTAGTCCTCGGTTGTTGTCTCAAAAACTAATCCTGGGTCAAGGGCTTTATGTGGGCTTATTTCTCCAACACCAGTTTCATGTTGGTTTGCCCGTGAATGTGAGCTGTTTGTCAACGGCTTCCTCATGTTATCATAAATGGTTGCTGCGTACAGAAAAAAGGTTGTCTTTACCAAATCAAGAAAGCAATGATGCAATACCAATATGGCATCAAGTATTCTGATGCCTGATGCACATAGCGAAAAAAGGCTTCCCAGTTAACGAGGCTGGGCCAGGGAAAATGTTAGATGTGCGCAGACTTATCATCGTTAGGGCAGATATATTCTAAAGTTCATACTTTGCAGAAAGCAGTCTAAAAGTTCAAATCAAGGCCATTTTCATGAATTCTTAATGTTCCATCAGTACCTGTTGTCATAAGTGCAGATTTGATCATGGAGGAACTCCATCCAGGATGCACAGACTTAATAAGTGCGGCGGCCCCTGCCACATGAGGGCAAGCCATCGAGGTTCCTGATTTTAAAGCATAGCCGGATGGCATCGTTGGGTTTGGAATGCTCCCAGTATTACTTTCGGGAGTCATGGCAGCTAAAATGGCAACTCCTGGAGCCATTATGTCTGGCTGCAAGGTTGGTCATTAGGCTTAACGTTTAGTTGCTAGCACATGATTTATGTTGACCAACAACGATCGATCAAGTAATTAACTCGGGGTGTGACAGAAACTGACCTTGAGAATGTTCTGCGTAAGCTGTCCAGGTCCTCTAGAAGAGAAATATGCAACTGATGGTGCTGGTTTGTATCGCGGAACGTCCACTGCCGCAGGGATAGTTGCAGTTGGCTTTCTGTTGAAGAGAAGTGAGCTTACAGAACTAAAATTGAAAATATCTTTCCGTAAATGATCAAGGATCACATATGATTTTGTACCTATTTTGCCAATCCCAAATTAGTTTGACTCTCTCATCTTAAGTTCTAGCACTTCAACAGAGATGAAAGGACATTAAACGGTTATTTGCAGTGGCAGCAAGGACTTTTTATTGGCCCAGTTGGAGTGAGAGAAGGGATTTAACTATCAGTGATATTTGAGATTTAAACGATTTAAATAATTCATATTTCATATGCCACGTCAAATTTTTAATATAGTTAGACATCAGGATTTAGGAGGCACAAAGAGTGGACCTCTAAGTTTCAGCTGACTTTGATCTCAATTCTTAAAGCCAAGCCCTGCATTGAGACGTTCTCTCAAATGTTGTTGAGAAACACAGACAGACAGTAATAATATAATTATAAATTTTAAGAAGACTGAATTAAGCACCTGGTTATACTCTAATTTAATCACCAATGAATTTCTGAATATGCACTAATTATACCATTTAAATTCAAAAGAATCACGCATAGAGCAAACCGATCGTTGACCAAATTCTATTTGGATTGGCACAATGCACAGGGTAACTCATTTCTAATATGGTCGAATACAGAATATCACATACAATTTAGCTAACTCAATTGAAGTTATTATTATCAAACGCAAATCCAGAATCATATCAGGAACCAATTCAAATCGAACTTGCCAAGCATCATTGTAATGGCACTTACCTGGTAGCGTTGATGTATTCAAGGATCTGTGCCCCTGCAATATTGCCAACTTGTGTCAATGGAAATGAACCCGAATCCAATGGCACACCTTTTCTGTCCTCGCCAATCAAAATTAACCCTTTTGCTCCAGCATCCTCTGCCACTAGTTTCTTTATTTGTCTAGAAGTGCTTGAATCAAGGTCTGTACAAACAACGATTCTGCCAGCGACTTTCTGTACATCTAGTGAACCTGGATAACAAATCCTGCATTATTTATGCCCGGCGTTAGATGTCTGGCATTATTTATATCTACACAAAGTCCAAGTGGGACTAAAACTCCTAATCATTCTGGTAGATTCTCTATTCCTCCATGAATACGAGATAGTGCACAGGCAAAGAAATAAAATTTTTTAGCAAATAATTGCTTTGTTCACCCGTTCGACCATTCGGACCCTGGTGTAACAATTTTTTCGGTTTAACGTTATATCTGGTTTTTTAATCAAATTGGACACAACCTATGGCCCGTTCATCATTTTTTCAGCTTGATTATTTGTTCGGTCTGGCTTTTAAAACTATGGATATTTGATCTCCCAAATGTCTAGAATCTCCTAATAAGAGTGTGATCCCAGTTAATATATTTTAGATTCTCTAAGTTATAGAGTGCTGATAGGGAATATCACACTGAAACACACATGATCATAGAATTATTCCCAAGTGGATTGATAGAGTATAGTGAAGAATCTCTCCCTGAGCTGTGGATTAGTGCCTTGTTTTCGATTATGTGATTAGGCTTCAATCCACGAGCGAACGTGGTTGAATGAAGACACTATTTGATTCATGTGATTGCAGTGATGTAACGATTCTAGACTGTAGCTACTGCAAACATATAAAGCGGTATAGACGATTTAGTTTGTTTGATTGGATCGTCGCCAATATTATTGTCGCAAGTAACAATAGTGCATCATCGCCATAAGCGTACGCTGCGGAAGATTCAACCTTCGAACTTTCCATTGACGGTGCCAGTTCTGGTTTAATTACCCATTATAAAAGGCTTATGGTCATACCTAATGCAAAGTTAGCTGAAGAAGCAGCGCCCCCTGGAGGTTGAGAGCAGGTATTTTAAACATATTAGCAGGAACTCTAATTTTGTAACTGATGACTTAGGAAAACAAGGAACTCTTAGGCAGACTGATGTCATTGCTTGCCTTTTCTTCTTGTTTTGTTGTTGCTGTCTCTTTGTACCTTATTGACTCTTGTTCTTCCTAATAAAACTTGATCCGACTTATCAGGAAAAAAAAAAAAAAAAAAGAATATTACCTTGCTTCTGATATGGGGGTGAAACTGGCAGCGACATCCTCTCCGCGTACAAGAGGATAAGTCCTTGAATAAGTCAGATTTGAGAAATTAATGGCCGTACCCTACAAGAATTACCCATTAATTCTGTACTAGTAAGACTCTAAGATACAGGAAAAGCAAAGATGAAATAGACTCACTGGCCGAGTGGTCAAATGGAACAGTAGGACTATTAATTCCACTAACCAGGATTCAAATCGTTGCTCCTCCGAAGGGCCCAAAAGAAGAAAAAAAAAAAAAAGAATGGTACCTGAAAAGTTTTCCCATTTCCAAGAATGACAGTGGATTGAAAATCTCTATCAATGTTAGAAGCCGCAACAGTAAAGATCCAGGGAGCAGAATTGACAATAGTATAAGCATCAGGGCCATCGTTGCCTCCAGAGCATACTATCATAACGCCTCTTTGTTCTGCATGAAATGCACCTATTGCAATGGGGTCACTTAGATAGTTAGATTGGAAAACAGAGTTCACCCCAATAGAGATGGAAATCACATCAACTCCGTCCTTAACCGCGTCATCAATCGCCTTCAAGACCGTGGAGCCAGAGCAACCATCAGATGTGCATGCTTTGTACATAGCTATCCTGGCTGAAGGAGAGCCACCCTGGGCCGTGCCAGTTGCTAGACCATTGTAACTGGCATTGGCAACTGCAGCACCTGCAGCAATCGATGTGGTGTGGGTGCCATGCCCGACATAGTCCCTTGGCGAGCCTCTGGATTTGGCTGCATCATCAGCCTTGTTATCGTTGTTGTATGTCCTTTCTTTGACGCTGTAGTACCTTGCTCCTATCAGCTTCCTGCACATTATTTTCAGTACTTATACTAGAAGCACAAACGGAAAATAATAAATAACCTTAACAATGCACAACATTCTAATCTAGGTTTGATACGGGCTTTCATCTTATCTAATTTACATTGAAGATAAATGGTCCAAGTTCTTCTCTTTCTTCATTACACTTCGGTAAAATAAAAAAGAAAAAAAAATCATTTGCGTTGTGGGATTTAAAGAACTAGATGGGAACTTTTAGTAAATTTTGTTTACCAAAAAACATCTCTTGACGAGAAGAAAAACCTTCGGACGAAAAATGGGCACAACAAAAAAAAAAAAAAAGAAAAAAACGATAGAGGGACTTAATTGGGTGTAAAAATTTGACTTCGAAATGAAAATAGAAATGACCCAAAAATTTTGGGATTGAATTGGTAGCAACAAACGTTCGGGGATCAAATTAGGACCATGGCTAATGTGCAGATAGTAAAATATGGCTTTTGATTGACCCCCGCGTGCATCCTTGTATATTGAAAGAAATTTGATTACCGTCATTTTCAAAAATAAAAATATTGAATTCGAATTTCAATTCGTATCAATTAATAAATAAAAAAAGAGAAAAAAAAAAAGATTCGATCACCTGTTACAATTGGATTTCTTGAAGTCGGATCCCTCCATGCAAATTCCTTTCCATCTCGAAGGTATTTCCCCAATTCCGTGGTCATTGAAGCTCGGAGACTCGGGCCATATCCCTACAGAAATTTATTTTGTGGTGCAATAAGCAAGCCATGACATGGAGTTGAGAAAATTGATGAAAAATAACCAATTAACTCTGTAGGCACGCTTGAAATAATAGTCAACATGGTTGTACCTGTGTCGATCAAGCCAATTATAACGTCGCTTGAGGAATGCTGCTGGTGCCTGTGGATTGGTCGTATGCCTGAAATCGAGTCCAAGAAACTCCAAGATCTAGTGGTGTGGAGTTGGAGAATTGGATCTTTGAAGACGGAGACAACCCCATCATAGCCTGTTATTTTAATTGCATCAATCACAAACTTAATTGCTAGTTCAATTATGTTGTAAATTCACCCCCCCCGCAAAAAAGAATTCAAAAACATATATATATATATATATATATATTTGGTACATCAGAAATAAAAACACTTGTAACACCCTAATCCCCAAGCAAAACCATTTAACAAGTGCAACACCCCAATCCCCAAGTTCCACACCAATAAAGAAATGGAGAGATTCTACCTAAAATCTTAGATTAAATTGTAGCAAAGTTGGGTTAAAATTTTGGGCAATTTACACTAGTTTAGACCCTTTAACAAATCACATCATGTATTTTAAAATATAAGAAAAATATACCACCATTTGAGCGTAACAATTTGTTAGTAAATGTTGGAAATAATTACAAAAAATGTCATTATAAATTTCCCAAAGAAGATAAATTTTCCTCGATCTATTAAGAGGGAAAAAAAATCAATTGGAGTTGAATTTTGAGGTCGGATTTTTTATTGCGTTAATTTTTATTTTTTTAAATTATGGTGTTGCAGGTTGCTGGAAATTTTCTTTATGTACGTTTTTTTTTTTTGTGTGTAATTTGTTGGTTGTTAAAGGCATCATTTTTTAACTTTATAAACTTTATCAAAAGATAGAGCTAGGAGTGACTTTTCACTATTTCGGCTATGCTGACTAACGCTTGTTTTCCTCAAAAAAATAAATAAAAAAAAGACTAATGGTTGTTAATACGCTAAAGGTAAAGTTTCCTAAAATCATGGGCTGACAGAGTCAGTTGTAGTAGTGGTAGTGTCCTTACAACAGTGAATACGAGTTGAAAAATTACTACTAAAAAACGATAAACAAAAGAGCACATCATTCTGAACCTGGAAGCGATTGCCGTGCCTAATTTCTATAGCTTAGAGTCTTATAGTATTACTTAAACAGATAATTAATAACTTAGACACAGATAAATAAAAAAATAAAAAAATTAAAGAGTTTATCATACCTGATAATACAGAGGCTTCATGCTGCGTAAGCATGGCAGAGAAGCCCTTGAAAGCATGATTATAATGGTGGATTACAGATATTCTTTCACTCTCAAGGCTGCTACAACAACAAATAAATAAATAAATAAAAGGTAAAAAAGAGGCTCAAAATGATGATATCATGATGGTATATGATGATGATGATGATGACCTTGGTATAATGGATGACAATAACTGCAAGTGAGATGACTCTGAAGCTTCAGGTTCTTCTCCATTTTCGTTCCAAGAACTTCCCATATAGACAATATATTGCTGCCGTTTCAAGAAAAGTATCACATATAAACACTATAAATTCTCGTGCAGATTTGTATATAACACCCATTTTTTTCTTTCTCCTTTTCTCTTTTTTCCTTTGTGGGTATAATTCAATCTTCACAGCGCACAAAACATCAGATGTTATCCGAAAATCATTTCATTATTCAGACTCTTTCGCTTGATGGAAGACTGTATATTGTCTCTAATAAATTGTTCCTTCTGAATTTTCCTCTTTGATTCGGAAGGAAAAAACATAGTAGCTTACCTGAGGACTCTGAATCTTTGTTGAGGTGGCACTGGCAATGACAATTAGAAACCAAGGTAAAGAAATAAGAAAGATAAGAACTTGCAGAAGAGGAGCCATGAGAGCTGGGGCAGAGGTCTTTTTGGAGATGAATTAGATGATATTGATGTAAGAAAGATCCACATATATATATATATATATATATATATATACATGAAGAGTGAATCCTTCATTTGCAAGCTAAACGTGAGAATGAGAGCTTTTTCTCACCGATGGAAACTTGGACAGCAAGGATCCAAAGCTATTTTATTTTATTTCTTCGTGTACTTTTTTTTTTTTTTTTTGGGTTTCTAAATACTAGGATTTGAATTTTAATTATTGGAACTAAAAGTGTAGTTGCTTTATCGCTAAACTCCATGGTTGGTGGCCATGTAAGAAAATAAATGTAGGAATCTATGATTAGAGATATTAATTAGTATATTTATTGCTTATCTTTCCCTCTAACAATTTGAATAAATTTTCAAACTTATCGACACACTAGGAAATAGGTGCAATTCTAATTTCCCAGTTTTTTGAGAACGATAAATGTCTTCGCTTTCCTTTTTTCAGTAAATTTTATGGGACAAGATTGATAACCTTATTTAATTCGGCTTAGTTTGTTGGATGAATTTATCTAAGATTTCTCATATTGTTGTTGCGAAGCTTTTTTATTGTTGTTGTTGTTGGCACAGCATGTGCATTTGTGCATGTCTGTGTAAATATATATTTGTATAATGTAGAAAAGCAAAATAGTATATATATATAATATATGTTATGCTCAAGTGTATAATGAGCATGTATAAATAAAATAATAAATAAAAATAAATATTAAGTGATACATTCGGTAGTTGAAATGATATATTTCAAGTTTTTTGTTATAAAATGTATAATTCATGTATTGATTTATTTTATTTGACGTCTTTTGTTCTATAAAAACAAATTTACCTGTGAGTCACCTGGCCCGACCCAAAAATTCTTGGGTTGTTCAGGTTTAGGTTGAAAAAAATAAGAACCCTAATCAATTGAACAATATAACACCTTAATGCAGAGAAGAAATTTTTGGGTTGTTCAGGGTTTAGGTTGAAAAAAAATATAAGAACTCTAATCAATTGAACGATATAAGACCTTAATACAAAGAAGAAGAACATAGTTTTCTTTTGGTCGGGTTAGTTTGGGTAAAATACTAAAAGCACAAGAAGATCAAGGTGCAACCATACGAAACCCTTTATGTCCAATTGCAAGTTCATCCATTTCCAATTTGTTGTTGCTAATATTAACCTCGGATTAATGGAATTAATTAACTGAGAAATTGGTCGAAGCTAAAAGCTGAAAGATGTGCATAGCCTTGTTGATGAGAAGAGAACTTCTTCTTCTTCTTCTTCCTCTTTTTTTTTTTTTTATTTTTATTTTTTCAGATAAGTGATTTATATTTGTATTACTGCAAAAATAAAATGGTACAAACATTAAATTGGATTCAACCGGGCATCCTAGTACACAAAGTTGGCGTACAAGAGATATAAGAGAAGAAATTGGAATTGATTTCAATCCAACATTACATTCCGTGAAAGTTGGCACAGATGGCGTCATCGAGTAGACTTACAATGCACGCAATCATTTTTCTTCCTCAGATCCAGTTTTTGAGCCATAATGTAATTGCACACATTGTTTAACTAATATAATCGCGAGGAAAGTGAACCATAAGTAGACTTACAATGCAAGCAATCGTTTTCCTTTTGCTGCTAAAGGGAGGAGGAGTAAACGCTCCAAGCTTCAGTGACCATGTGCAATATTTGTTCTTTAATATCCTGTATGCTTCTCTTTTCTTTTTTTTTTTTTTTCTCTTTTCATTATTTCTTCTTCTTCACTTTTAATGATTTTATACTTTATTCTCCATCTTCCACTTCCTCCTTAGCTTTCTTTTTGTTGGTTGCATACATCCTCGCTGCTGCCGGGCAGCTTTGTAATAGATCTGATACAACTTTGCTACGTGGGTCTGATATTACATTGAAAGCATACAAAATTTAAACATTTAACACACACACACACACACACACACACACAGAGTCCATTTAAATTGATCAAAAATTTTGTAATATGTTACTCTTACATATTGTCACTAGCAACATGACTATTAACGGATAATCAATTCAAAACATTTTAATATAATATCTGTGTCATATTCTTGTAAAGTTAAAATAATAATAATAATAATAATTATTATTATTATTATTATTATAATAATAATAAAGTGATGACACTCCATTCGTTATGTTAGAATTATGTGCTCGGTTTTGTGAGTTTTGATATGTTCTTCATGATCAATAATATCAAATTAATGTATTCTATATAATCCTATCGCGTGTCTCAGTGCACAAAATGCGCCCGTGTGACATAGGGTTAGAGGACCGGTGGGGTCATGGGCTTGGGCTTTATAAATTGGGCCACTCCAATCGGGCACAGCCTTTCCAACTCTAAGTTTGGAGCCATTAACTTCCTCACCTTTGATCCATATACCATCTTCGTTTTTTTTTTTTTTTTTTTAAATGTCTAATAGAATCAAGAAAATATGAATTTTATTATAAATAATATCAGGATTCGAACTAATATCAATTTGGAATATTTGTAGATGCGCCCTCAGTGTAAGGGCCATGTTAGTAAAATTTTAGTTGTTTTTTTTTTTTTTTAATCAACGAAGTTATTTTATAAAAATAAAAAATAAATGATAGCAATACGAATTGGAACAATAATAACAAATTAACAATACAATTAGCATATAAAAAGATAATTTGGCCATTCATAAAATATTGATGAGTTTTTATGATGCAAAAAAAATATATATATATATATATATATATATACATTTTAAAGTAATTTAACAATTTCATTAATATTTTGCAGAGATTTAAAATAATTTAATAAGAAAAAAATACGAGACGGATAGTTGACTTCCTTGTTCCCGATAAGGTAGTGTCGTTTGCAGAAAGCGCGCACGCACGCACGCACACACAAACAGAAGGTTGAGGAAATTGGAAAGGAAAAAGAAAATCAGACCTGGGGCTTTCAGCAGGTTCTTCTGTCTTTCTCTCTCTCTTTTATTATTATTATTATTATTATTTTAATTTTATCTCTTGTGCTCTTCGTGCTTTCTCTCTTTTCTTCAAATTCTGCTACTTACTATGATTTCTTTTGAATTTTTTTATTGCTTCAAATAATGGGTTGTGCTTCAATTTTGTTTTTATTCTTTGTCTTGAATTAGTGTTAGCAGTAATTAATTAATTTAATTAATGGAGGAAAAGAATCAGGATGATTTAGTTTTGCAAATGTAAAGGGTAATTTAAGAATAGAAGGCTATTATCTGAGTATTTATGGTGGAATTTTCATTCTATTTATTGCAGAATTACTGATAGACAAGGGGAAAAGATGACGCCCATTTGCCCATTTGCGAAATCTGCACGTCCTGATGATGCCTCGTTTAAAAAACCCGAAAAACATGCTGGAGAGGATGTTGAAGGAAAGCTCAGAAAAGATTCTGCTGAATCTGCGGCTGATGCTGCTGCTGTACCTTCTCCCAAATGCCCATTTGGATATGATTCTCACACATTTAAACTGGGGCCTCTCAGTTGCTTAATATGCCGGGCACTTCTTTTTGATTCCAGCAAATGCATGCCTTGTTCTCACGTCTTTTGCAGGTGAGCTGATCAGCAATATATATATATATAATCTATCCTTGTGTTTAAGTGAATTTTCTCTTGTTTGTTAATTTGCTATAGTGTGGAATATCTTATTTTTTGTTGATTCAATCAAACAGAGCATGTATCTCTCGCTTTAAGGACTGTCCAATATGTGGGGCTGATATTGAGAAGGTTGAACTTGATACAGCCCTTCAGGCTGTAGTTGATCGATTCATTGAAGGTCATGCTAGAATCAAAAGGTTCCATGTTAATGTGGATAAAGAGAAGGAAGTAGATGAAAATAAAAAGGTTATATATGAAGATGTGTCTCTTGAGAGGGGTGCTTTCTTGGTGCAACAAGCCATGAGAGTGAGTCTCTTAGCAACTTTTTCTGTTTTCCTTTATGTGTATCTTGTTGCCAAGCTTATCAACATTTTAACTTGGGATGAATTCTAAAGTACACTTTCATAATAAGATCACACACTATAGTTTTTCATCCATGAATTTTTTTCTTGTTCCTTTTTTTTTTCAAATTATCTGATTGCCGTATGGCTGGAAATCTTTCTGTAGATTTATTATTTCACACACTACAGTTTTTCGTCCTTGAATTCTTTTCTTGTTCTGTTTTTTTTTTTCCCAAATTACCTGATATCTTCTTATAGACTAATAATTGTCCTTATTGCCTTTCAGTCTTCTCTTTTGCATCTTTATCTGTTTTTATTTTTTTAATTGCTTCTGGTTAGCTATTCTCTCAGCAGCTACCTTGTCATGTGCAGGCATTTCGTGGCCAGAACTTGGAAAGTGCTAAATCAAGACTCAGTATCTGTGCTGAAGATATCCGATGTCAGATTGAAAAAACAGGCCATACATCGGATTTGTGTTCACAGCTTGGAGCGGTCCTGGGAATGCTTGGTGACTGCTGGTCTGTTGTCTCTTGAATTCGTCATTTTAATCTCTTTGTTAGCACGCATGATGCAAGTTATCATGTCTCACTAATGGTTCTAGCCTATGCATAAAAGTTTACCTCTTTGAGAAGTAACCACAGTGATTGTTTTGAGATAAAGTGAAATATATTGTTGTCAGAAAATGGGGTTCTGAATATGGTTGAATCAAGTTAGGTAATTCACATAATGACCCCAGTTAATTGGCTTGGTTCACTTAGAAGATGAGAGAAAATGATGACAAGTTTGTGTTGGAGGTGAGGATTGCCATTCTTCACATAGCAAACACCTTGAAAAAATGGATGGGTGCTAAAACCAGCTAGCTCAGTCTGGCTGAAGGAAGTAGAGTGGGCTGGGGCTTAGAATGGTATAACCAATAGTGTAGTGTGTAACAAAGCACCATGTAAGCTACTTACCGTGGAATGGTCCATTTAATGTACTCAGCACACAAAGCTGATTCTTTTCTTCAGCTTTATGTAGAAGTCCTACTCGGTACTATAATCTGACTTTCTACAAAAAAAAATGCTGTTATCATTCGGAGTATGTTAGGTAATACAGATAGGACTACGGAGGATGAGGACTGCCTAGGACACTAGGTTATGTGTTCATTGATGAGCTGAAATATTTGCTAGGTTATGTGTTCTACAGGATAGGTCAAACAATTTTAACACTTTCAAATGGAAAATATTTGCTATCTAGGATTGGAGGCAATAGATTGGAATGCTATATAATTCACTGCATTGATGTTTTAAAAGTAAGGAAAGCATAGATATGTTTACAAAGATTAAATATTCATGGCGATGCTTTGCAGTCGCGCAATGGGAGATCCTGGTTCTGCAGTTACTTGTTTTGAAGAGAGTGTAGAGTTCCTCAATAAATTGCCTACAAATGATCTGGAGGTTATAATTGCTGAACTTTGCTTGCGTGCCATTTAAGTCATTTGATTTTAGCATTTGGACCTAATATTTCAAAACTTTTCCAACACAGATCACACATACCCTTTCTGTTTCCCTTAATAAAGTTGGAGATCTTAAATATTACGATGGAGACCTGGAAGCTGCAAGATCATATTATTTCCGTTCTCTGAATGTGCGACGTGATGCCATGGCACACCATCCCAATGTTCCATCCCAGGTTAGTTATCTTTTCATTTGTTTTTGATTGGGTAATATGTCAACTGACTTTAACCTATGACCTTTGAGAGATTGGTAGTGCTGTTGTGCTTGTAAAGGGTTGGGCTTGTAAATTGGCATGTCCGATAGGAACATTGTGGCTATATGAACCACACATATCATAATGGCAGAAAAATGGCATCCCCATGCTGAAGGCCCCCTGATTTGAAATGGGCATGATCTGTCTGGGATATGTAGACTTTCCCCATGGGTTTTGCAATGAGGCTGTTTAGCAGCAATCTTATTGTCATGCAAAGGCTCACCTTCTACTAGAGGGCCTCTAGGATATCATAATTGTAGTATTTTTAAAATAGTCCTTTTTCCCAAAAAAAACACATATGTTTTTAACCATACCTCACCACTGGGCAGAACTGGAACCTTATCGGGTAGCCTCAAGTGTCGTTACTATTGAGTCAACAGTAACTGTGGCAATAATGATGATAACGTGATAAACTGTTGTATAATGTACACAAACATTGAAGATTGAGATATTTTTATGATTAGAAAAATGTGACATCTAGATCAAAAGAAGGTAATAGGTATAAACTTTACAGGTAGGATGTAGGGCTGTCATTTGAATAACCATGAATCTACTCTCACAATGTTAGAAAGGTCTTTTCTCCCAGTCAATTTCTTCTCACATCATAACAGTTTTGACTTGTGATCTCTCCTTGTATTTAGCACCTAACAGCAACCCAAGGTTGGAGAAACAGAACACATAATTTACTCAGTCACTTCATTTGAAGTAAAAGACCTACTTTTCCCAAGTAGTTGCCATTGGAATTATGAATATTTGTTTTGATCAAACTGTCTTTGTAATTCTTAAATTTTCAGAATTCCAATTTTCTTCCTTTTTTTTTTTCTCATGTTATAATTTGGGAGTTGAACTCAACAAGATAATGATTTATTTGGTTGCAGTGCCAATAACACATTTTTAAGCCTCTTCACTAATAACACATTCCAGTTCCTTACATATTTGTTGCCATTGGTAGAACTTGTAATAGCCCCAACTAGACCCTCTCAATATACAGTCCTCTGCCACTCACTAAGGGCCCTTTTTCTTCTATTGGCAGTGCTTGGGAGCTTTTGGCATCTGAGAAAATCTAATTCGAAAATTGAAAAAATCCCTTGTTAACACTTTAGGAGCCAATACAACTGATCTGTAGTTATTGTCACTCTCATTTACTCTTTCTCTTTTTTTTCTTTTTTCTCTAAATCTCTGCTCCAACTTTTATAGCAGCCATCTGAAGAGCTCCCTCAAGAGTTGCCGTAGTCTGCCATTAGTGTGACCGAGTGGGTGCAATTTGTCCTGATCTGTAGGTTAATTGGATCTGAAATGTTTTGTCTAGGTTAGGTAGAATGCAGTGTGAGTTTTTTCAACGTCCAAATTATTGTTTTATTTTATGACTAAGTTTTGAGGAACATTTTAGCTAGATGAGAGCCAAAGTAATTCATTAAATGCATTTGCTTCCTAAAGATTCAAGTAGTATTGTTTTGTAGCCACTAGAATAACAGGTAATGACTAGATGGTAGAGTGAATTTCGTTGACCTGAAAACGTACGGATGAATTTGTTTCTATGACAAAGGTTTTGTTCATTGATTTTTCTTGCTTTCCAACCTTACATTTGGTCTTTCATGGTATATTTTGTTTGATATTGTATTAGATGTGCCACGTAGATTTCTTGAGGTTAGTATATTAGTGAAGTCCTAGGTTGCAACCATGCGAGTGCAGGTTTGACAATGCAAACTGCCCCTTGATGTAAAGTATGCCAAAGGGCATAATTGTTCAGAATCTCTCCCACGGGTCCCTGTCAATCAGACAACAAAAGTACTTATGTGAATTTTCTGCCACTCTCCTTAGGGACAATATCTGGGCCCAAATAATCTGTTTGTAGGTATTAAATCCATTGTGGCCAATTTAATTGAGAATCAAAGTTCTGCAATCATTGTCTCAAAATAGATGGGTTGAAATCTGGCTAGAAAAAAGTGGCATGCATTGAGAAGAAGAAAATGAGTTAGGTCTTTAATTAATTTTTGAGATTTTATTTCCTTTTTCTTCTATGTGGACTGGTTGTTCCCTGGCCAGCACGGGCATTCTAATTTCAGTCTGAACATCTTCTAGGTTGGGCTGACTTAGCTTGATTTGAGAACTCAAACCTCATTTTCTTAATCACATGGGTAATAAGACTACAAAGGAAAAATGCCTATAAAGTATTGTTTACTGCTGTACAAATGATGAAGGATTACAATGCATCAACTGGCTGATGGTCAAAAGGTTAAAGGCTAGCAGCCATTGGGAGTATGAACATGCAGTGAAGACCATGCATCTATTTTTATTATTAGCTTTGACTGGAAGGTTTCTCAGTCTATGGATTTGTTTTCACTGTAACTCTATTTCCATCTAAAAGGTGGCAATGAGAAGCTGCCGTTCTCTTGACTACCCATGCAAATTTTGCTGTTATATTTTACCATTACAGACCCTAGATGTGGCAGTCTCTCTTGCAAAAGTAGCTGATGCGGACAGGAACATCGGTAAGTTGGATGCATCGCTTGATACGTTCAGGGAGGCCATACAATTGTTGGAATCTTTGACATTGAAGCCTGAGGAAGCTGGTCTTGAACCGCGGGTAATTCCTCTTACTTGATCTTTAAATATCTAGTAGCATCCCGTGACAATGAAATGATGTTTTCATTCCAACTGCAGCGTCACTCTGTGCTGGAGTTTCTTAGAAGTCAAATTGGTGATGAAAAATCTGATGCAAATCCCTGAAATCAGCGGCGTGCGGACGAGCCAGTCATGTATAAAATTCCCCTTTCTGTGTATGCAAATTGCTCACTTGTCTGTAATAAGATCAGCCAAGCAACCGTGACCTGGAAGATTCGGAGCTTTCGGACCGTACGACTGATTCAGCCACGTCTGGAGCACAGCAAGTGCCTGGCTTCATCCAAATCCGTACGTGCTTTCAATTTGGTCACTATGGTTGTAGACTTTTATATTAAGGATATCTTGGAATTGAGCTTAACCTAAGTGATGGATGGTCTAGTCAATAGGGATCTACGGGATGGTACCGGTCCATAAGTGACGGCGACACTTATCTGATAATCATTGTTAATGTTAGATTATAAAATGTTACCATATATAAATATAGAACTTTTCATTGTATCACAAAAGAACAAACACGACTAAAAATGTGGCTGAAATGCTAAATAAATTTACAAAATGGCTTTGATCATGAAATCCCAGAGAGGGAATGGGATTGAGGGTGGCACTACAAACACTAAGTTTAGGCCTGTAATTAGAGCTTGTTAGAAAGCACTCGGCCTGCAAAACAATTTTTTTTTAATTTAAAAAAAAAAAAAAGAGGAAATGGAACAGAATTGTAGCTGTCATACACATTATTTATTAATTTATGTATTATATATTTTCCAAAGAGAAGTTAGCGTTGTTCCTGTCCTGTGAATTTTATATGCAAGCTCTGTTGTCCATGCACGGTGAAATAGACATAATTCTGCGTCAATTATGAACCGATGGTTTGGTCTGGCCTGCCGTTTCAGTGAGCAAAACAACATTCAGATTGATTATTTCCAGTTGTTGGTTTAGAGTAAAAACAATAATAATTGCGTTCGGTTTCTGGAAATCCAAATAAGAGAGAACAAGGAACAAACACAGAAAAATGGCTCCATCTCTTTTTTCATTGAGGATGACTTCGTTATATATGAAGTGTCTGAACTAACACATCATTGCAAATTCAAATGAAGCCTAGTGCATGTCATTAGCTTCCACAAGTGAACAAAAACTCAAATTCTGCAAATCTGACTCTTGGGTTTCCAAAAGCTTACAATTTTGCTAACTAAAGCAAGAAAGCTAATGCAAATCCAAATGTTGCGGAACATGCTGCATGATTACATAACAACAACTTTTGAAGAGACAAAATGACACTTGGCCGAAGCTCTGCAGCGGTTACTTCTCTGGTAGAGTTAAATAACATAACAGAAACTTGAACTTTCTGTGGGGGAGCTTAGAAAAACAGAAAACCAGCAACTCGATGAGCAATGCTGCAGAACTAAAGTGTCCTGCAAGGTACCTGGGACATGACTAACAAGACGTATGAACTGTGCTTTTGCAAAGGCTGAAAGGACATGCTGGGAGAAAGACATGCACCGTGGCATAGGCTAGTAGTCTTAGATATCCATTATGAAATCTTATGAGGAAGAAAGAAGGAATGCAACGGGGATAGACTAAAATTTAGAGTTCATGTTTCTCGGGAAACATCATAGTAGTAGTTAAGAAAGAATTTTATTTTCGAGATAATCGAGTTCTAATTTAAAAAAAAAAAAAAAAGAAAAAAGTGCGGAGTTTATGAAAATAAATAGAACTACCTTTGGTATATTTAGCGGTACAATAAACTTTCTGATGAAAAAAGAAAAAGAGAAAGTTGATGGTCTGCCGGCAAAGAAAAATTTAATGGCAGGGTCGGAAAATACAGCATGTCATTAAGAGAAAAGAAAAACAGGCTTGCAACGCAGGCTGCACTTGCGCGCGACTTAACGGCAGTCTACAAGAAGAAGAAGCGGGCCCCACAAGAAGAAGAGCAAACTAGAATTAGAATTAAAAGGTGTCTTACGAGAAAGACCTTGAATTCTGTACTTCTACAAGAGTGAGATACGAGAAAGAGATGCATAAGCAGCAACGTGACTGTCAGTCGCAAACTTGGCCATGTCTTCCTCTTTCAAGTGAACCCATGCCTCTATACCATCTCCTTTTTTAGTGTCAAAGAAAATAACCAAATTGTTACAGGTTAAACGAGCCGATCCTGCCCATATAGATTCTCCCCAACCAAAGTCAGCTTCATGTGTCGGAAACCCGCACAGGCTGCTGAAGTTCGAAGAGACTGCGTTGACACTTGTTAATCTTTCCACTAAATCCCTGATAAGACTCAAGTGTGCGTCACCCTGTTGAAGCTTCTTGATATACTCAGCGTTTACGTTGTTAATGGCACACTCTCATGCTCGGCATGTAATACCATTATGGGGCCATGGCAATTGCCAAAGTATGGGTCTGAAAGGGGTGGCTCCATTCTTGAACGCAGGCTCACGGTGAGACTTACTGTATAGATCTTATTAGAGTTTGCTTTCGATTCAGTCACGCCCTTGAACCTACTCAACATGAATGCCGATGAAGCGTCAATTCGCGTTGGCGGGCTGGTGGTAGTTGAGTTCTCTTTGCTGGCTTCTTTAGCATACTCAGCTTTAAGAGCTGCAATGGCTGGCGCCCCAAATACAAACCTCTCTTCAACTATGTTTTCCTGTATGACTGTCGGCTCACACCCAGATAAGTCTCTAGGTGGAAATGATGCAGCCAAATCAAAACGAGGGAGTACCATATTGTTTTTGTTCCCACGACGAGCAATTGCAGCCCAACTGTTGAGGAAAAAGAACTGCGAAAGGCATCTCCAACCTTGTGGGATATGCACGAACCAATAGAATTGCCCCCACGATCAAAGAAAGTTATCTGGAGTGCAGCAGCTAAATCACAGACATCGGAAATTTCATAGGGGAGCAACTTGTTCATTTCACTTGGAATTGTATCTCGTATAAAGTCTGCAATCCTGCACTTGGCCCGGCACTGAAAAAATGGCACACCCTCGTCTTTGCAAACTACGTATGTGCTCTCTTTGACGCGCCCTGCCAGAGGGTAAAATACAGTTAAGGCTTCTGATAGAGATTTCTTAACTCTGCTGCATCTTTCTTCATTTGTGGCATTGAGTGCTTTAGGATAGAAAAAGACCCGAGGCATGAAAACTGGGAAATTGGTTTGACCAAGAAGGGACAGTTTGTGATGGCGGAGGTGATCTGGGGTCGGAGAAGATGGCTTCACTACTTCAATTCCCATTACTGTCTTTGCAAACAATTCAAAGAAGGTGACTAGCCTCAGGATGGTATAGCAGCTAAACTCGTTTTGGATGTGCTTCCCCCGGATAGTGGCCAATTTATACTGAAAAATGCGCCATGTGAAGTGCATCGTGCATTACGTCTAGGCCATAATAGTTTCAAGAAAATGTTTATGGTATATAGCATCTATCACGATATATAATTTCGAAAAAGTTAGAGCTGGATAACAACTCGCTGAAAACACTTGGAACTGGGTCTCGGAATACCCTCCGAGCTCGTTGCTAGGTGCCAGCATTTAGAATTTTTCTGTTGGCATTTTATTTTCGTTTTATTGTGGTTAATTCTTTTTCTTGTTTTCACCTGTACTCTATAGCCGGTCGGAGTAGTTACTGACTACGTAGAGTCACTTGAATTTTTACTTTCACAAACCGAAAAAAAAAAAAAAAATAAATAAATAAATAAATAAATATATATATATATATATATAATCGGATGGTCAGATTATAGGAAAAATAACTTAAAATTTCTTTCCTTTTCGAATTCAAATTTTCAAAATATACCCAAAGCATTTACAATTTTTATTTTTATTGTTGAACCGTCCAATGCGCACTGGCACGTGGCACTGCGACAATGCATGCAACTTCCTTCGTTTTCCTGAAGACAATGTTGGAGGTGTGCGAGGGGTTGGACTAATAAGTTGTGGCATTCCGTCGTATGTGCCTGTTTTTTTATTTTTATTATAATTATTTTAAATTTTTTTTTTAAAAGCTTTTAGATGAATACGGGAATTATCATTATCATACAAGTAACCCAGTGTCACCGACTGCAAAGTTTAAAACTATAAGCGACTCACGGATCACATGGAATTTGAAAAATTGAAAAAAAAAAGGGCAACACTCAATGGCATCGCAGTCGTAGGTCCTATCACCATCCATAACTAATCCACAATCGTCCCATCATTTTAGATAATTTTGAATAGTTTATGGTTTAATTATAAGTTGAAGTTAAATAAAAAAAAATATTGTCATAAGTGATTCAAATGTAAAATACCTTTTAAAACCGCTCAATCTGATCTTCAAATATTCTTGTAATAGAAGATAGTGCAGGTTTATTCATAACTCAGCGCCATTTCCTGCGGTCTGTATAAATAACTAATTTGAAGGATTTGGTTAACATAGAGTTCAGAAGAGTGTTTGAGACAAGGAGTCTTGATCATGGCAAATTTTTTTTTTTTTGTTTTTTTTAATGATTTCATCATCAAATCATTTAAAACCTTTGTCATTCAAATGACTTTTACTACTTCAAGTGTTTAATTATTATTATCTTTTTCCAGTCTTGGGATTAATCTTGTTCATGTGCACAACCGAGCCATTCCAATTTCCCATAAGATGATTTCACCTAATTAATTTTATTTTTCATGTCGATAGTCTGTGATCGATAGATAATCGCTTGCGGTCCATATTAACCAATCCTTCTCTTTTTCTTCTTCTGCATCTTTTGGCTCTTATTCTTTTTTTTTTTCATTTTTTGGTAAATTATAAAATTCATCACTTCACTTATATTTATTTTTATCATCCAACATTAAATTATTGCAATCAAACCATTTACTTTCAATTTTGTTTTAATTTAATTATTCAGTCACTTTATGTATATAAAAAAAAAAAGTATAAATAGAATATAATCAAATAACTTAGTCACAAATAGAATCAATGATGCATGCATTCCAACTATAATGGGCAAAGCAGGATGGACGAGCTCAACACCACATGAATAAGCATGACTGATGATGTTCCAAGTTAGACTAGAATTGTAAAATAAAAGAAAATTTTGTTGATCTTATCGCATAAAAATGAAAATTTATCTTTTTTTTAAAAAAAAACAGTAATTGAACAAGTTTAAAATGAAAAGATTTGTGTCTCATCATATAAAATAATTAATGAATGATGAATATTGTTGCGTGTCGAACACTTCAATGTGGACGGCACCATCGACGACATTGTTCCTGTGGACAAGTTCAATACCAGTCCATTTCCCTAGTAACGGGGGCACCGCAAAGGGTTCCCCCTCTAGACATACAGATAAATAGGTATGGTTAGATTACAGATATAATTATACGTCTGTCTCCAACCACGTCCATTTGTCTGTGTCTCCGTAACTCTTTTCGCATGAATTGCACTCTACATTCGACTCAGTCTGGAGGAGCTCATAGCCTTGGCAATTCGTCTGAGCAAAGACTTCTGAATCTTCCCCGTTGAACTTATTGGAAGCTCATCCTCAAAGACCACTGTCTTTGGCACCATATAGTGAGAGGCATCTTTTCCCTACAATAGCTGATGACGTCCTTCTCAGATGGTTTCTTAATCGTCTTACCCTCCTTCAAGGTTACGAATGCACAAGCTGTCTCTCCCCAGAACTCATCTGGTCGAGCCACGACGACAGCCGCATTTTTGATAGCAGGATGGCTGTATAATACAGATTCCACCTCCACACCACAAATTTTCTCTCCTCCACTAATGATCACATCTTTGGATCGGTCTTTGATCTCTAGATATCCATCTGGGTGCACCACTCCAATGGCGCCTGCGTAAAACCAACCGTCGTCTTTCATGCTCGTCACCGTGCTCTCTGGGTCTTTGAGGTAACCCAACATCAGAGACCCGCCTCTCAGCACGAGCTCGCCCAGCGATGACCCGTCTCGTTTTACGCTCTCTCCTGAAGCGGGGTCGATCACGTCGACTTTAGTGAATCCGGCTACCCTCACTCCTTGTCTTGCTTTCAGTCTAGCCCTCTCACCTTCTGGTAATAGATCCCATTCGGGTTTCCAAGCACACGACACCGCGGGTCCTGCTGTTTCGGTTAGCCCGTATTCGTGATGGATCATAAAACCCAACGACTACATCCGTAACAAGACGGAGGCCGGAGGAGGAGACCCAGAAGTTAGAATGTGGACTTGTCATCATCATCATCATCCACGATGAGGACGACGGGCGGGGGAGGAATTTGATGTGGAAACAAAGAGACGGCTTGGAGTACAAGATCAGCCGAGAGGCTGTCAACAAAGAAGAGCTTTGATGCGGAGTGAAGCAAGAGAATCGAAATGGCACGAGCGTCGTGGCGCGCGTTCATGTTGTCGAGGACGGCGCTGGACATGGGCACGGCGAATTGGAGCGCGTACATGGCGGGGATGTTGCAGGCCATGACGGAGACTACATGGTTTTAACACATTTTTCTACGTTTTGATTTATTCTTCAAACGAACACTCACTATTCCTTTGCATTAATCATTATTAGAGTTTTCGATTATTTGGTTTGACTTCCCTTAATTAACATTTTTAATTGTATTGACACGGTGGTTTGTTCCTTGGGGTTATGGTGTTGCCTCACTCTTTCAAGTATAAATGAACATGAACAAAACAAAAGGTTAAATATATATATATATATATATATATATATATATATACTGAGATAAATAAAAGAGATGATGAATACTTCATAGTTATAAAAGAAATTGTTTGAGTTATTACACGAAACACATATTGGCTGGTCCATAAAAACTTGATTTGTGAAAAATATTGAATTAATATGTGTTACATTTGAATTAATTTTTAAATAAACAATTAAGTGAAATATATAACTTCTTTATTTCAATTTAAATGCCATCCATGGAGAATTTAATTATTTAGAATATAGTTAACCAGATACCTTTTTTTTCTTCTTTTTAAAACAGCAATAGATTTTTATTCATTCCATCCTAAAAAAAAGGATACACAAAGCATGCATGCATGCCACAAGCACCATGACCTCACTAGTCCCTCGAGAACAAAAGCCGGCCCAAAGTGGAGTTTAAATGACTCTGCTGACCAAAATAGTAAACGCACACTGAGTATTGCCATACAAACCACAAGACCTTAAAGCAAAACACTGACTGGCAGAGTTAGCCACCTGGCCCTTGAGTCAGGAAGGAGGTAGGAGTTCGACCGTAACCTCCTCACCCCTCTCTTTGGGCAAGGCCCTCCCAATGGCCAGAAAAAAAAAAAAAAGATAAGATAAAAGCCATGGCAACCCCAAGCACAGCTGGTAATTTCACAAACCCAGATAGTTAACGAGATCCTATTTTCTGTTTTGATCACTCCAATATCTGTTATTCCCTTTTCGAGAAAAAAAAAAGTTATATATATATATATATAAATAATTTCAACACACCTCCAAAATCCCTTTGCCTCTTGTTTACTAAGGTGGCCTTGAAGGTTCACTTCTTTGACCTGTTCTTGTTCGGTTCGTCGTCCAGGGCATCGCAAATCTGGCTGTCTTACGCCGTATGTACCTTGATTCTTGAATGAATTTTATTATCATATGTAAATGACAGTTGGACTTCTTATGCTCTAGGATTCGAAAAATTTTAAAATATTCAAAATTTTCGTCAAACTATAACCAAATTTGTAATAAACATGATATAAGCGTGAGGAGATGTCAAAAAAAAAAAAAATGAAATAACTGTGTTGTTAGATTAAATCAACACGTATGTGTATTATTGCACTTCATATTATAGTTAGACGTCGTGTCATTATTGTTACACATTCTATATATTTTGATGGAAAATTTAGATTTCAAAACTTTTAAGTATTTTAAGATGTAGGTTCTACGGGGTAACGTCACGACATCACTCTGTCCCGTCTGTGTCTCGGTCCATCTCTTTAGAATTATCACTTTTATGATCACCAGAGAGCTGCGATCTTCGCGGTTGTGGTTGGTTGGAGGGGGCTGCCTCTCAACTTGGATGATTGGAATGACATTCACTTTATTTTCTTGCCCAAAAGAGGTTTACTTTGTCCTTTACAACTATTTAAAATTATAAAGTGGTAAAGATTTCTGAAAGTTTGTTACGTAAAGAATGAAAAGATTCCTTTTCTTAAGATAGAAGTTAATAAAAAGATATTTGTCTTTTTTTTTTTTTTAAATTGGTGAAATAAAGCCATAATTTCACATGCATATGCATGTATGTATGAAATGCAAAAGAACCATGATAAGGAAAAAGTTCTGCGGGTCATTACATACAACCTCACCAAATGTTCCGTGGGACATTAAATGTAGATTGTAGGGTTGGCCGATGCATCAGAGGAACTTTAAACTCAGTATTGTAAAGAAACTATTCAAATTAAAGATTTAAGTTGTCGGGTATTATTGACTAAAGTTAAAAAATGAAATATATATTAAATTTAATAGGTCTTTTTGTGAACAAATAAAATTCTTTAAATTTTAAAAATTCACAATTAAATTTGCGAGTAATAAAATTTTAATACAAAATTTTTAAATAAGAAGTGTTAATAATTTTAATATGTTAAATTTTTTGATTAAAATATAATATTAAATTTATGAATTTATTATTTATTTAAGTTTTATTTAGAGTTTTATAAAAATTAAAATTCTTAATTATTAAAATATTTTGTCAAAAATCATGTCATGTGTGTTATTTCTTCTTAGGACTCTGCTTCCATTACCTGAGATAACTATATGTTTCCTTGTGCATTTCAACTTGCTACGTATTTTCTCCTTTTCAGTTAATGCTTAGAAATGGTGAGATATAAGACTTTCATTCTTTTTAGAGTAGGAATTTTCAATCTTAAGATATCTTTTTCGGTTTTGACATACAGAATAATTATATATTTGTTTGAATTTATAATTAATATTAATTTTTCCATCATATAGTTCAACACGAAATAGTTAATGAGCGTAGTTGTTTCTTTTACAAAAAAAAAAAAAAAAATCGGAATTAACATATTGACGGCTAAATTAGCAGTATTTTGGTGACAAATAGTCACAACTATTCTCGCAAAAATAATCGCTAAATCTGAACATTGAAAGACTATTCATACTGAGTCACTTAATAATTTACGCTGAAATTGCATTTTAGGAGACTTACCAATACTTAATTTTGCGGCATATTTGCTCGTTTCTTTTTGTTGCAACTAATATTTCTCTTAATAGTGTATTAGAAGTCACATAAATCTGTAATTTTTTTTTCTTATATCTATGCTATATTTACTAATGCAAAAACTATAGAGATAAAATTTAATTTTTACTATATGGTACGCTAATTACTAGTTTCTTTAACTTACAAATGCGTTGCCCATATTTCCTTTATTTTTATAAAAAATTATAAATGCTGAGCAAGGTAGGCCATAGTAATAGTGTACGTATAATTTGGCTGGCAGGTGAAATATATAAATTTCTCTTTTTGATAGCATGCCGAAGCATTTAAATTAATAGATACAATGTGGGTTTCAATATTTAAAATAATGGAAAGTTTTATAATATATATATATATATATTTTTAGAGAATGTAAACTTAATTTATCTTTTCTTATATCTATGCTATATTTTATTTAATTTTATAAATAAAAAATATTAAATAAAAAAATTATTTCATTACCATCTTGCTCTTATTACGAAATACCCCTCTTCTTAGGCATTAAGCATTAGAAAGTCGGAAAAAAACAAAAAATTTACAGAGAGAATGACTGGACAAAACGCTACTGGTCAGCTGCCGTTTTGATAACTTTGCTTTAGATTAAGATCATAATAATAACAACAATAATACTTATAATCCTTTTATTTATTTATTTGAAAGAAAAAAATTGGGCCACCCCGGACGGTCCGGCTGAATGATGGCTGTTCCACGGACCTGAGTCAAGAGGGCGGGCCCGTACTGATGCTGGGCCCACCTCCCCAAATCCAGCTCAATGAAATTTTTTAATAAATGAAAACATATTAAAAATATTGTTTATAATTTAATGCCTTTAATACAATTAATTAAATATTTTTATTAAAATTTTTCAACATTATATTTTAATTTTAATAATTTTATTATCTTGTCATAATTTTTAATTTTTTATAAATCTAAATAAATATTTATATAAAATTTATCAAGAAAATAAGTAAAATAAATGAATATATATATATAGTACATGAAGAATATTAAATAAAAATATTGTTTAATAAATAAATTACACACTAGGACTACTTAAATTTTTATACAAAATTTATAAAATACTAAATATAATGTTATTTTATATATTATAAATAACGTTGCGTTGATCTCAATCTATCGAAGTGTGTTTAATTGTATGTAAGTGAACCCGAGTTCTTCGGCCCTTTCCATTTCTCGTGTATCCGCAATCTTTATTTTTGCTTGTAAATGTGTGCATACGTATAAGGTTCAACTTGCAGAGGACGCAGAACGAAAGAAAGAAAGAAAGAAAGAAAGAAAAGCCATACGGCATCACTCCTTTCAGATCCCGATCCAAAGGCATGCATATGTAGATTTTTTTTGTGTTTTTATTTATTTTTATTTTTTTTGTTGGAATCAGTCGTCGATCATCTTGCGGGCTCTTCAATGTTCTCGGCGATCGTAATTGTTTTTTTTTTTTTGTTTGTTTGTTTTTTTGTTATTCGTAGACATTTATCTTGGAATTTCTGATTCCGAAGAAGAAACGATTTCGCCGAGCGGCGATCGTCGCTGGCTTGAAAACCCTAACCAAAATTTCAGGTTATGGAGAGTTTGGCGCAACTGGAAGCGTTGTGCGAGAGGCTGTACAACTCGCAGGATTCAGTGGAACGTGCGCATGCTGAGAACACGCTGAAATGCTTCTCGGTCAATACAGATTACATTTTTCAATGCCAGTACATTCTCGACCATGCTTTGACTCCTTACGCCTTGATGCTTGCTAGTTCAAGCTTGCTTAAACAGGTCACCGAGCACAGCCTCTCTTTGCAGCTTCGTCTCGATATCCGTAAGCTATTTGCTCCGAAAGACTTTTTGTGTGTGTGTGTGCGTGCGTGTGTGTAATTTCAAAATTAATTTGTGTGTATTTTTGTTATTTGGATTGTAGGAAATTACCTTATTAACTATCTGGCTACTAGAGGACCTAGTCTGCAGTCCTTTGTTACTGCATCTCTAATACAACTTTTGTGTCGAGTCACGAAGTTTGGTTGGTTTGATGATGATAAATTCAGAGATATCGTTAATGACTGTACAAACTTCTTAAGTCAGGTGATTTTCTTATTGTTGTTGTGCATAGTAGCTATTTGCAGTATTTTTGACCATTTGCATGCGTTTGTGCCATTTTGTTTTCTGATTTCCAATAAAATTAGCACTAACAGTATTTTTTTGGTGTTTTGTTTTTTTTTTAAAGTTTGCAACAACCCCCTCTTGTATGGTTTGGCAATTTCCACCTTTACATTCTTACAATAGCATTTTTTCACACACAACATTCCACCAAACATTTGTGTTTCATATCCAAATTCCACGCACTTCATCTTGCTGCTCTTTGTATGATGTATTCTTCCTAAATATTACTGGATGACTTGTGCTTTAATTTTCCAGCATTTTCTTCAGTTGGCTGTTATTTCTGAATGTCACTAAAGATATTGCTTGTACATTTCTTTGCCAAATCATGAAATTGATTTGTTTAGTTGTATTTTTTTTTTTTTAAATAATGTTGCCATTTTTTTAACAGGCAACATCAGATCACTATGCCATTGGTTTGAAGATACTGAATCAACTTGTGTCTGAGATGAATCAGGTTTGCAGAATGCTTCTCTAAGTTTTTAACCTTATGGCAATTAGTTGCTGCTTTGTACCAGAAAAGTGAAAAGAAGCTGGCCATTCTAATTATATTTATTAGAAATTATCCTAAGAAAGGCTAAATTATTAATAAAAAGTTGTGTCTTCAATTTTCTGTCAAGAAGATGTGCTTTTGTTAGGACATATAGCATAAATGATATTATACATGGCTCAGCTGTTTCAATTTCTGTCAAGTAAAGGGGACAATTTTTGTTAGAACATACAACATGAATGATATCCTACATGGCTCTACAAAGAGCCTGGAGAAGGAATACTCAAAGGACATACTAGCTTGACGATATCGGTGTGCTTTGGAAACAGATTGTAATTGAGCATAGCATAAAGAACTTTGCACCAGCTCCTTGTTGGATTGATGAAATTCTCTCAACTTTGATTTATTTATTTATTTTGTTGTTTGCTTCAATTGTTATTTTTCACTTCTTGGAGACGTTGAAAGTTTCGGTTTGTGGTTATTTATATGATAATACAGCAAAATAACAATGTTGCATCTATCTGTTATTTGTTGTTTCTGTTATGGTGTTGTTTAATGCTTGGTTTCTTTTTTGTGATGTTTATTCATTGAAGCATGGTATGCTTTGGGTCATTGGGGTGCAAGGAAATGGTATTCTCTCTGATGGTAGAAGGTGTACAGGCCTGCTGTGAGCAGATTCTTGGTAAATTATCAGGATGATAAGATGGAAACTGGGAATTTGTAAACAGTGCTACAGGTAGTTAGGGTTTGTAAATGAAACTGTGGTTGGATAATTTGAAGTTTGGTGAATAGCAACTTGAGGTAGCAATTGAAAGGAGAAAAAGAAGTTGAAGAAGTAGAATAATCTGCCTTATCCACAGAATTAGGGAGAGGACTAGGCATACATGTCTTTCTCAAAGTGAAGAAACTGGCATTTCATTATTTAAAGCCTTCTGAAAATATCCAGGTCACATGGTAGTTGGAAAGTCAATAACATACTTTATTCTTTTAGGAAGAGACTAATAATCTAAGTTAGAAAACTATACCAACTAGGAACTAAATCCTGTGGCACTTTCCTCAAATAATTTCTTTACCATGGCTAGTAGGAAGATCCTCTAAGAGACAGCATAAATATCCTATTTTGCAACAAAATCACAAACTACATAACTCTTAGATGCTATTCTTCTTGATTGTACCATACCTAGCTGGGTATGCAGTACCTTGTGGGTTTACTTGGTTTGTGCACTATTTTGAGTAATGGTAAGTTTTGAAGGATGTAAGTTTGTATATCATGCATTGAAACTATTTCTTACATTGCTGAATATTTTGCATGACTTTGTGTTTCATGATGTCCACTTATTTCCATCCTAGGAAAGGAGCACGGGGTTGACTCTCATGTAATTTGTTTATCTTATTTCCTTCTATTGCCTGTCTCTTCTCGCTAGAGTTATTACACAGGAAACAGAATTTACTTATAGACTTCTAGTTGTACTAAAACTGGTACTAATCATTGACTTTGGTTATCTGGGATGCCAATGCACTCTGGATCAGGTTTTACAACTCAGATTTTATTTTAAGAGGGGGCTGTTGTCTTATCATCTGCAAGGGAAAACAATGAAATTCTAGTAACTAGACCATCAATACACAAAATGAATGTTATGCCGATTTTTACATTATGCTTTTTTTTTTTGTTCTAGGGATCTGGCAACAAAGAGATTGTCATAATGTCCAAATTTGTTTTTCATTTTCCACTTTTAATGCATTTATTACCTGACTAAATACTTTACATTAGAGATCCATTAAAAAGAATTTTAGAGTTTATCTGTTCTTTGTTTACAAAATTGTCAGCATTCTTCTTCCTGTCAAGGAGCATCAAGTATAGTTTCTAACTTCATGTTTTAGAAGATGGTTATACAACATATGCCTGCATTGGATTGCATTTATTTTGCACTTGTTTTCAACATTATATATAATTGCGGATATTTCCTTCAAGTATCATCTACAATAATTTATATATATCGATACCTAATTATGCATGAAATTTGATGGGTTTAAACTATTGGGCTTAACTTTTACTCTGGTAATTGTCATCATGATGAAGCTTGAGCTTTTTCTGTACAAGCAATTTTACTTGGGGTTGGGGATGAATAGCATAAATGTTAGTCTATATTCTTGTATATAATATGCATGAAAAATTGGAGTTGCTAAAACATGGGGCTTCATTTTTCCTCTGGAAATTATTTTTATGACAATTCTGGCTGTTCCTATGAAGTTTGACATGCTAGTATTGTTTGGGTTCTGATGGAAGAGATGTCCTTTTAGAATGCATATGAGGTTGATATATTGTTGGTTGGAACTTAATTAGTTTCTAGCAGAATGTTTGGACTAATTTCTGTGTGCTTTAAGGGTTGTTTCCTTATGATTGATGAGAGGTGAAGTTTAGTTCAATATCTTGTACCGTCTTGTTTTTTATTTTTCCAAACTGCTTTGTTCCTTTTTTTTTCTCTTCTTTTTTGCACGGGGGGAGGTTTGGAGACCGAATAGAATCTATATATCCATTTAATGGCAGAGGTAGATTAATTATCTTTATTTTGGGGTGTAGATCTTTTATCTTGTTAATGGCTTGTGTACATGGGTCAGAACATTTCAGTGCTGTTTAGTGCTAGGGTTGTTGACATATTTAAAATATGAAAAATCTATCTAACAAGTATTTTTAGTAGTTTCATGTACTGAAATATATTGTCCAATTTTAGTTGCTTGAATCGTGCTTTGAACTTGGCCTTGTGCATTGTTCTTCTGCACTTGCGTATTGTTTCTCTTTTTCACATTTTGAACAAGGCAGACATCTTAGAACATATCACAAAGCTCTTCATCTTCCTGTGTTTATATTGATTACACTTAACATTTCACTTGGGTGATTTATGGTGAATATTTGTGAATTCTCAAGTATCCTGTGTGGCTGGTTTTCTATGTTTAACTGCTCCTTTAGATCTGCAAGGGCTTTTGCAATGACCATTTGAACTCACTTAGCACTACTGTTGTGTTTTTGATTTGGTTGTTTTATATTTTGTCATGTTCTTACTGTTTTCTTGTGTGTATTATGATGCCAAATTTGACAGCCTAGTACCGGGTTGCCTTCCACAAATCACCGAAGGGTAGCTTGCTCCTTCAGGGATCAGTTGCTTTTTCAAATATTCCAGATATCTCTAACATCACTTCAGCAACTGAAAAGCGATGGTAATAGTTTTACAATCTTACATTTGCCTTGGTCCCTGTCTCTTTCCCCTGTACCACAAAGGGTCTTTTTGTGCCATTTCTCTGATTGCCTTTGTCTGCTGCTTTCTTGTTGATCAGTATTGAGATCTTGCATCATTTGATGTTGTACAGTTGCAAGTCAGTTGCAAGGGTTGGCCCTTTCTCTTTCTTTAAAGTGCTTATCTTTTGATTTTGTTGGGACATCAATTGATGAAAGTTCAGAAGAATTTGGTACAGTTCAGGTGCGAATTAATTATGTTATTTATACGTAAATAAATTAATTTCAATTGTTTAAATATCCTCTAAAAATGGTTTGTTTATCAGTCATGAGATGTTGATATGGTTTTGGTGATTACTCAACAGATTCCATCACCTTGGAGGCCAGTTTTAGAGGATCCATCAACATTGCAGATTTTTTTTGATTACTATGCGATTACAGCAGCCCCTCTTTCAAAGGAGGTTAGTCCATGCCATGGCTCTGTCAATGATTTATGGGTTAAATGTTTGTTCTCCATTTTCTGCATGTGCTGCTTGAAACTCCAATTTCTCACCTGCACTCTACACAATTGTGGTGGCTATTTTGGTTTTGAATAAACATCTATATCCTGGGGATTATTGTATAGATATGATGACTTAGCTATCAGCAGGTTATCCTGCTGTGGGGTTAGTTGACCCAAATGGCAACTATCATGCTCCCTGTGGGTTTTTTTTTGGGGGGGGGGAGGAGGGGATTGGGTTTCAACAGCTTTAAAGATTAATGAATATCAGCCATTCATTTTACTGGAAAATGATTGTGAAATGATGCTACCAATTGAACAAGCAATTATAAGAACAAAATGCTGAAGGAGAGTAAGGGAAGAGAGAATCAAACATAATGATTTGTAGTGGTTAGTTCTCCTCAGGCCTATGTCCACTTCCTAGGCTTCTCGTCTAATTACTGATCTACCATTCCAATCTTCTTCAATTAGTAGTACAACCTCACTTGTTGATCTGATCTGGAGCTCACTAATTCAATCACAGCTTGTTTGTTGGTGTGGTGCTGAGCTCATATAATGTTCCTCTACCAATTGAACCATTTAATTCCATTGCTCTTCTCTCTATCACAATTGACTGGAAGATATTTTTGCTTTTATATCATGAAAATGCCCAATAAATGATTAGCAAGTGAAATCTCAATACCCAACTGAAGATCATGGCCAAATCCTAATCCAATATCAACTTGAATGTGCAAGTCAATGCTTGAGGAAAATCCCAGAGAATTCCCAAGAAGCACTTATCAATGTTTTAACACCATTAAAACAGTCTTGGGGCTCTCTATTTAAGCAAGAGTCTACTTTTGTTGGAGAAGGAACTAAGAAAGTGGTGTTACTGGTGGCATTGATTATTTTTCTTCTGTTTTCTTACTTGCAAGTAATCCTAAGAGACAGAAATGATGCAATAGAAGGATCAAAATATATCTAGGCATTTATAACTGTGCAATGTGGTATTAAGACATCCCTCCCCTACTTCCAAGGATACTGACAGACATTAAATCATGATGCCACAAGTAGCATTCTACATTTGTGAACCACATGTTGTATGCTATATCTTTATTGTGGAGCCTGAAGGCACATTTATTTTAGAAAATCATTTTTCATTCCTCGTATCCATTTTCTATTCAAATTTTTCAACCTCTTAGTTCATTTTCCAATCATAAACCATGCTGGGTTTGTTCATTTGTACACAGTTGAATGGCAAATTTGTTCTTAGGAAACACATTTTTCTATAATGAAAAGAAATTTTATTTTTAAATTTCAATTGTAAACTTCCAACTAGATTTTCAAATTCTATTAAAACTACATAATTTGGAATTCCAATCTCATAGGAAGAAATATCTTTGTATAGTTAGTAAAAGCATCTAAGAAAATGCTTTTTCTAATTTTTTGATGGAAATGATTTTTTTATTTTTTTGATAACTAATGTTTTTGAAGAACAAATTGAAATTTTTCTACAAGTGCGTGGCAGTAATATTTCCAAAGAATGAGTCAGTGATGTATTCTGGCCTCTTTCAGTCTTCCCTTCTTCAACCAAGTTTATGGCTTCTTTTTACTAACTTCTTCTAGAAGTTAAACAGAAATTTTATAAATGCAGTAAAGCATTCTATAGAAACTCTTCATCTGGCTACTTAAGTGGAAAATGCATTATTGTGGCAAAGAATTCCATAGAACCTTTTCACATTGCTATTTCCTGCTGTGGATGCCATTGCTGCTGTATTTTCTGTTTGGTTTGGGGCTTTTTACATTTTCTCCATCATGCATTGATGTTGGACACATCAATAAACCAAACATCTAAACGAAATTAGTCTGAAATATGTAAGCTTTAAAGCTTTTCTGAAAATCTCCTTTGTAATGCTGGTACATACCTCATAAAGTGCTTGGTGCCTTGTGAAAATTTAAAACAACTTGAATCAAGGTAGTAATAGATGATGGGAAATACATACATATATATTATCTCTTTTAATTTTAATTTTCAACCATCTGACCTTTGGATTGCATTGTGGAGAATCCCTCTCTGTAAAAGTAGAGGGGTAGGGCTGTGTGCTAACCTCCAGACTTCTTCAGGCTCTTCAATGTTAGAGCCATATGCATTGAGATGCCCCTCTGGAATGTGAAAGCAAGAATTGTTGCCTCTCGGGGCACTTCAATTTTAAGGCTGCTGGTCATTCTCAGATTTCTACTTTTTTGACCTTAGGATTTATCCGGTTTCCTACTTTTGTTCATAATGTCTCAGGGTTCTCATTGTTTTTTTTTTTTTTCTTTTTTTTCTCCAGGCATTGGAGTGCTTGGTACGGCTAGCATCTGTGAGACGATCTTTGTTTGCCAATGATACTGCTCGTTCCAAGTTTTTAGCACATTTGATGACAGGAACCAAAGATATCCTCCGAACTGGACAAGGTACTGTTTGCTTTTTTTCTTTTCACAGTTTTTCCCTGTGCTGTACTGAAAATCAACTGCAGTTAAACTGTTCTGCATTTTATTTATAAATAAAGTATGCTGCATTTGTACTTCTATTATTTTCTACCTCTCCCCTTTGTTTTATTTTAAGTTGGTTTATATGTGGATATTAGAATTTCCAATCAAGGATGCTTATTAATTTTGTGTTGTTTGACGTTTTCCTTCCTCTGGAGGTACCTGTAACCTGAAGTCAAGATCAAATGTTCATTCTTTGGAAGAGCTTGAAAAATTGAAAAATATGGCCAGTTCAAAATGGCACATCCTCTTCTCCTCATAAATATGCTAAAAAAGCATGTTGAACTGTTAAGTTGATTTGTCTGTTGTGTTACTTGGTTCAAATTTACTGGTCCCTCACTCTTTTATTTTAAGCACATTGTTTTCATGTTTAATTGCTAGCATAATCGGTCACATAACTACACATTTACGAAAGTTTGTACTAGTGCCTTGAATGCTGCTCTTCTTGAACATAGCCATGGGCCAATTTAGCACATTTTTTTAGGACTTCCTTATTTGGTAGTCATCATCTTATTGGCCAACTTTTAAGCCCACTCTTTTTCTTTCTCTGTTGTCATTTGCCTTTTTTTTTTTTTTTTTTTAAATCCAAATAAATTTTCCATTTGCTAATCAGGTCTTGCTGATCATGACAATTACCATGAGTTTTGTCGACTCCTGGGACGTTTCAGGATCAATTATCAGGTAACATGTTGTATAAATGGCTTTAAAATTTCAGTTTCTCCTCTGTTCTTGTTTTCTGCTTTGTTTGTTTGTTTATTTTATTTTATTTTATTTGGTTACACTCGTACTATTGATTAACAACTTCTAACTTTATGTGAACACACAGGGCTTTAGTTCTTTGGGCTGTGCTTGAAACCTCATGCGGATATGACACCTTATGCATGTTTTTTTTTCCATCTGGTGTGATATGTCACATATATTCTTGGATGTTTTCAACATTATGCCATAGCTAAACCTATTTTTTGTGTAGGTTTAGCTAGAAGGGGAAGACTTATGGTTGATTGAGATCAAGATCAAGGTTTATTAGGATTTGAAAATTTGAAGCTTTAGGGTATAAATTATGGATTTCAGATTGGCGTACAATGATGAATTCTTTAAAAACAAAAATTGAAATTGGAGGAAACTATTGGTGTCACACTAACAAGGTTGAAAATTGCCAGCATCACTGGTGTAGAGATACTAAATAAAAGCTCAAATGTAGAAGAAAATTGAAATTGGAGCTGAAGGGTTAGGGTAAGGGGAAAAAAAAAAAAGGCTCAAACATCAAATAATCATTTCAGAAAAGCAACAAACTGCAGAGATAGTCCTAACAATTACATTTATACTAGGGTTATAATGGGAAGTAATCTCAACCCATTATATAACCCTAATTAACCAGTCATTCATTTAATTAAAAATAGTCACATGCTAGCCACATAACCACTTATTAGAAACTAATAACTAAAAGAAAGTAAGGTAACAAAATAAAAAGATGTTCTTGCGACATTTTCCCCCAATGGAGAAATTCACTTGGGACGAGAAAACCTTGAGAGTTTCATCATGGATATTGAGATTTCTTCAATTCATCTTCTACAATCCAACTACTCTCACTAGTTGATCTTGTACATTTGGCCACTGAATCGTGATCTCCGCTTGGAAGAAAATTTTTGAGTTTACAAGAAATTGAAGTGTTCCAAACCATATGAACAAATACTTGAGGTACATCAAGGTTTCCAATCTTTGGGTCTTGCAATTGCACCCTTGCACATGAATCTTCATTGGATTAACAACACATGCCAATAGAGACAGGACTGAATTTCTCTATACCAATAAGATGCAACATAATTTGACACAGGAGGTAGAGAATCAACAACATTTTGCAACTTGTGGCACAATCAAAACTTAAAGGATCCATGTATAATGCATTTCTGGGGGGTTTCATGTGCTTGTAATTCTTGCACCGTTCTGGATATGTAGTAAGTCCCCCCCCCTAACTTTGGAGGTGCTGATTGTGCGTGCATTATCTTCTTCGGTTATGCTTATTCATGGATTTTTTGTGCTCCTATTTAATCGTTTGGGCTTTGAACTACAAAAGCATGCTTAACATGTTAAATTGTGTTGTAGTTGTCAGAGCTTGTAAACATGGAAGGCTACAGTGATTGGATACAATTGGTGGCAGAGTTCACTCTGAAGTCCCTGCAGTCCTGGCAGGTGTACTGATAATTTTCGAACATTTGTTGAATGGTCATATCTAGCAATTTTTTGATGCATTAACCATAATCAATGCTGGGTCCTGCAGCCTTAGCTCCTTTTTCCTTTCTTTGTGCCTCAAATAAATATGTTTGGGATCCATGATACTATGCACTGTTTTATGCCAGTGGGCCAGTAGCAGCGTGTACTACCTTTTAGGGCTGTGGTCCAGATTGGTCACATCTGTACCGTTTCTGAAGGGTGATGCTCCAAGTTTGCTTGATGGATTTGTGCCCAAAATTACTGAAGGCTTTATGACTTCAAGATTTAACTCTGTGCAGGTCTGCTTTTTCTTTAGAATCTGTGTTTTCTTTATTGAGCTTAGGTAAGAATTATGATCCTGTCTATGCTCTTTGTTCTCTGTAGGCTGGATTTACGGATGATCTTTCTGACAATCCTTTGGACAATGTTGAGCTTCTTCAAGATCAGCTAGATTGCTTTCCTTATCTCTGCAGATTCCAGGTTTAGATGCCTTACGTGATATCTGCTCGTTGCTGATTAGATTAGCTAATAAAACCATTTATTTATAGCCAGCTGCACATATATCAATTTCTTGATCCACTAGCCCATCAAGCTTAGAAATTTTTCAATTTTATTGGGTTTATGATTCTTTCCTTTTTCTTTTTTCCATCACGATGTCTTTCGCCAGTATGAAAGCAGTTGTTTCTACATAATAAACAGAATGGAGCCAATTCTACAATCGTACACGGTATATTAATTTGTGATGTGTATGGTACTTTTCATTTGTTAAATTATCTGCTGACTGCAGCACATGATAATTACTCATTTTTTTGAATGCCCCTATAGGAAAGAGGACAACTCCAAGCTACTGATAACAATGAACTTGATGTCATTGAGGCAAAACTTGCTTGGATTGTTCATATCATTGCTGCAATTCTTAAAATTAAACAATCTCCTGGCTGTAGGTAATTTTCCTTTTTCATCTTGACTGTTTTCTTGATTTCTATTTTCTATGTAAGTTTAGCGCATGTTTTGTTACAGATCTTTGAATATATTTGTTGACTTTCTTTCATGCAGTACTGAGTCACAAGAAGTGCTTGACGCAGAACTTTCAGCTCGTGTTTTACAATTAATAAATGTTATGGACAGTGGGCTGCATAGCCAGGTATGCTAGCAAGAAAGGCCATTTTATGATGATGGCAATTTTCTCTGTAATAGCAGACTCTGAGAGTTTGTGTTCATGTGTGTGAACAATTGCCTTCTGTTATTTGACATATGATTTGTTCATTTGAATATTTTGCATGGACAAGTAATGGTTAAATTAACTTCAGGTAATTGATATGAATACCGGTTCATCTTTTGCCATATAACTATTATTACGAGTAAATATATTGTGCTGTCAGCTTGTAGTATGCCAAAAAGTTTATTAGGATATGTGCACAAAATATTGCATTCAAATGAGCATTCAAAACTATTTAAATTGTAATTTGTCACAACATTCAAAAAATGTTTTTAGAAGCAACAACAATTGAGGATCACTTGTACAAGGAAGGAAAATGTGCAGGTAAAAGACCTTTCCCTTTTGTGGGAGGCCTCTGAACAGTTGGGAGGGATGACTTTCTCTTTAAACATCCTCAAACAATGAAATCCCAACTTCTTTGCTCACAATTTTACTCTTCCAGACCCCAAGAGGGAAACAACTTTTGTTTCTCCCACTTCTCTTTTCTCACTTTACTTCATTACTTGCATTCCAAACAAAATATAAGAGAAAGATGGACAAACAGTGTCAAGCAATAAAAGTGTGAATACTTCTTAATGGTTTGGGTGTTTTTTTGGTTATGTAGTCTGAGTACACAAAACTTTTAGAATGGAAGTTTTATAGGTTATTTTCAGGGTTCTAGTATATAAAGTTATGAGTTAGGATTTTTACAATTAGGATTTTTTACTTGGACTCACCTGTTTGGATAGGAACTTTAGGGTTCTATGTGAACGTGTATAATAGCTTCTGCGAATTGACAAGTTAAATAATGAAATTGAAGTCTTTTTTGTTTTCTCCTTTGAAAAAAGCCACACGGCATTATTTGGTACTATTTTTATATTAATGAATAAGAATGTCACCTGTCGCATTTTTAGACACCTCTTTTTCTCTATTCAAGATTTTATGTGGCATTATTTTCTGGTGTTGTCAATTGTTTATGCTTCAAAGCACTGTCAAAGCCTTTTCACTGCATTTGTAGATACATATAAAATACTTTTAGTTCATTGATTTCAGCATCGCATCATCCTGATGATGTAAAATTCCAGCATTTTCCGTCTTCAAGTTTTTATTCTTTTGTTTCATAGCCAAGTACGAGGGGGTGATGTTTGTATTAGTTTAGACATGTCCAATGTAGACCTACGAATGCTTCAATTAAGAGGGGTGAGGGAGAGGATGACTTAGGTTGGCTTGGGAATCTTTGGTTGTGAAGGATTTAGAACAATTAGATTTCACACCAAACTTAGTTCTAATAGAACAGGATGGTGTGAAAAGATTTGTGTACCTGACCTCAATTAAATGTTGGATTAAGACTTTGTTGTTGTTGTTATTGTTTACAGGCAACTTCTCATGCATCACCTCCTTAGATGATGCCTTTTGCCTTGCAAAAAAAATCTCACTTTTTCTCAAATGTGCTTGTATGCTTTTAGGACTTTTAAGACATGAATTGGATTTCGATAGGAATCTGTAGATAATCTGAGGATCATAAGAAGAAGATGACTAGTAAAAATTTGTGAAGAAAGATTCATGCCATTGATTGTCAGTATTGAGCTGAGTGAATTCAACGAGAAAAGTGTTGAGATCCCTCCTAGTATTATCATCGCTAAACTTGAAGGAAAAACTCCTACCTAGTCACAAATGAACTCAAATGCAGGCTGGACGTTGGAATTTTTGAGCTGATTTGAAATCTTGATAAAAGAAAATCTCTAATTTATCATTCATGTACTCAGATGTTCATAAGAAAAAAATAATAATAATAAAACAAAATGAGGCATCTATGTTTCTGTTTTTCATGGTTTAAATTCTAACAGGTTATGAAAGGGAAACCTTGGGATGTTCTAATGTAGTTTTCTTTTGGTTGGCATTTAACAGAGATACTGTGAATTAAGCAAGCAAAGACTTGACCGAGCAATTCTCACATTCTTTCAGCATTTCCGGAAGTCCTATGTGGGTGATCAGGCAGTGCACTCATCCAAGGTAATGGAGTTCCTTTTTGACTATTCTTCATGTCATAGTCTTCATTTTCTTGATCTTTTCCTTCTCATTTACAGCAGTTATATGCCCGACTATCTGAGCTTCTTGGACTCAATGATCATCTTCTGCTATTGAATGTGATTGTTGGAAAGATTGCTACCAATCTTAAGTGTTACACAGGGGTGACTGCTTCATTGATGATTTGTTTCTTGATTTGTTTTTATTTTGTGGTTCTGGTGGTTTTGTGATAACTTCTTTTGTGCTCATTTCAGTGTGAGGATGTCATTGATCATACATTAAGTTTGTTCTTGGAGCTCGCATCCGGGTTAGTCTTACCACTTCAACTCTTTTCTGAAGGCAATGCTCATTGTTGTTCTGTTTTCTTTAAGAGAAATACTCAGATTGTTTTTATCCCTGCTGATTTCTTTTCTAAGCAACAACTGTGTGTTAATTTTATTGCAGATATATGACTGGAAAGCTACTGCTTAGGTTGGACACCATTAAGTTCATAGTTGCAAACCACACTGTAATTCCATTTCTGACATGTTCCTTGTTTTTTCATCATTCTACATGTAGTTTTTCCTTTTAATGAATCATACATTTATGAGGTCTCCATTGTTTCCTAGAGGGAGCATTTTCCATTCCTGGAGGAATATAGATGCTCCCGTAGCAGGACAACCTTCTATTACACTATTGGCTGGTTAATATTTATGGAGGACAGCCCCATGAAATTCAAGTCTTCGATGGAACCAATATTGCAAGTACTGTCTCATCCTTTCTTCCTCCATATTCTCTCCAAATTGATTTTGGCACTTTTAGCCTAATTAGTATATTGAAGTACATAACTGAAGCTGCAGTAGGATGTTTTCATAAATTATATAACTTTGGCCATCTCATGCACTTGCATGAGGTTTTTGGCTTTTCTTTATCATCTTTCGGGACTTTTGGGCTCTGCTGAATTTGTTGATTTTGTTTTTCACTTTCTCTCAGCTGCCAGTGATAACATTGGAATAATTTGCATGTTGCTCTAGGTTTTTGTGACTTTGGAATCAACACCTGATTCAATTTTCCGAACTGATGCTGTCAAGTATGCTTTAATTGGGCTTATGAGGGATCTTAGAGGAATTGCAATGGCCACAAACAGGTTTGTATATCTAGAATATCTGATTTATTTGCTTTTGTTTGGGGCCTATTCTTTTCTTTTTTTAAAGAAAAAAAATCTATGGTATTGTTCAGTCGCAGAACATATGGGCTCTTATTTGATTGGCTATATCCTACTCACATGCCGCTACTATTGAAAGGCATCACACACTGGACGGATACACCAGAGGTATGGAGATATGGCTTTTTACTTCATTGAGATCTATGGCTTCTTAGTGATCATATTTTATGACACAATGTGAGTGTGTGACCTGCCCAAGAATTAAGAGTGACTGGCAACCCTAATTCCATGCAAGTTGTAGAACCTGATGGGCAAATATTTAGATAATGGACATAGGTACTAAACTCGAAATCTGTCTTTTGATTAAATAAGGAGCGGTCAGATGGTATCCCAATAAAAAATTCAAAATACTGAATGCAAATTATATGCAAGCAAAATCAGATCAATTAGTGATAGAATAAATAACATATGGATAAAATATGAACCATGTACACTATGCAAAAACAGAGCAGCTACTGACGGAATCCAAAATCCAGTGTTAGGCCAGATGACAATGTACTCAATAGATCAATGCCAATGGAATCAAGGCCCACAAAGAAGTATGCCAGACCTAACGGATATTAGAGTGGCCTATTCATAAGATCAATTTCTCTTATGCTGCAAACTGTGTGAATCTAAAATGTTGAAAGAGTGAGCTGCAATAACTCGTGATTAAAAAACTGACTTTAGTCCTATAGTTGGGTGCAATAGAGTATTAGAAACACGCGATGTGACCCAAATCAGGGTTCTACATCGTCAGAGTTAATACTTTTGATAGACCTGATATGGTCCTTGGTTAGATCAATAGATTGCAATGTCACCTTACCACCTGTAGTGTATTGCATACTCTAACTACTTTCAGTAGGGTATCATATATTTACTAAGAGGGACTAGTACATCATGTGCCTCTGGGTAGTATTGTCTATACACCAAAAAATATCAGGAATGAAGCACAGCATATACTCAAATGCTTGCAAGAGCAATCCACTCTTATCATAGTTGCTATCCCACCCTATGTGCAAATAGGTTACTACTCTATGGTTGGTCAGGATCACCCTGATCATCCCTTTTGCTTAGTTTGTCATGTAATTGTCACTCAGTCTCTTCTTCTGGAAGTTTTCTTATTCTGGATATGATTTCAAAATCCATCGCAAACATATGTATACATCTGCTCTCACAATTATGCACAATAGTCAACATCTTTTGGATCTCAGTTGAGAAATATCAGGCCAAAGCTGTTGATAGTATCTCAATGTATTATGCTCAAGGTATGCTTATACATCATTCAGCGTCATGGACATATCCAATTTCCATAACTGGCATATATAGACTAATAATTGATACCAATCAAGAAATTTTCCAAGGGAGTTTGGACTTGCAAGTGTAACTAAAGTTCCTGTTTATTTTGCCTACATTTAATGAAATACAAAGAGAAAATATAATTGTTCATTTCATTTACGAGAACCGAATTGTTTATTTATAACATTTATTATAATGTAAAAAAAGGATTTTTTATTTGGGGTCCAGTAGGAGGTCCATTGGATCATGAGTCATATTAAGGAGGTTTAGCCTTCCCCTATCCCATAGATCCCCTACTACTGCTCAATGATCCAAACATAAAACCTCTAGTATGGATCTTGATGTTCTTAACCACTGTGGTGCCCCCTTAGGAACCTTTCTCTGGAAAAAGAGTTTGATTAGCTGAATTCCTTTTTTGATAGATCCTCCAAATCTTTAGTTCCAGAATTGACAATTGAGTTGGATCTCTAATCAATTCCGTTTTGTTCAACTGGGGACTTGAATCATTTGTTGTCTTGGCATTGCTTGGTTGGACTTTGCATGATTATTTTGTAAACAATCTCAAGAAGTAGAATTTAATGTACTTACTGATTTTCTTTCTATTTTTTAAAATTTTTTTAAGCATGTAAAAAACAAAAGAACTCCCAATAGCATGAAGATATTGTATCCAAACAGCCAGGACAAAGAAATAGACAAATAAGTTTTTTTTTTTGGCACTTACACCATAGAAATAATGTTGGCTGGTTTTTTTACTCCGATCTGGAGTTGCTTTACATAACTATGATTTTATTGAGGAGAGCTGAGTGTTTTATGAACTTAAAACATGTAGATATGTGTATACATCATGTCTGTTAACTCTACTTTGTTACTCAATGCTGCAGGTTACCACCCCTTTGTTAAAATTCATGGCTGAGTTTGTACTGAACAAAGCCCAACGTTTAACTTTTGATTCATCTTCTCCCAATGGCATTCTTCTTTTCCGGGAAGTCAGCAAATTAATAGTAGCTTATGGCACAAGAATTTTAGCTCTTCCAAACGTTGCGGATATATATGCCTACAAGTATAAAGGAATATGGATTTGTTTAACTATCCTCTCCAGAGGTTAGAATCTGACTATTCTTTAGTTTTATTAATTGATTCATTTTCTATATCACGGTAGCCTAAAGTTGCATGACTACCATTTATGTGCTTCATATAGTGTTTTTTTGTAATTTTCAACTTTTGTCCCTTTGTCCTTTTTGAATTCTGTGATTGAATGTGATAGTTTGTTTGCTGGGAAGATTGAAGTGTGGGTTGCATAATTTACTGGTTTAAATTGCTCCTCCAACTTGCTCCACATGCAAATAATTCTACCCTTTTAAAGCTGTGTACAAATCCAATCAAAATGTTCATGAATCTTAACTGTCAAGACATGTTATGCTACATTTATAGTTCTTGTCTTCAAAATATATACAAACGCAAAGATATGCGCATATTTAGATATCTTGCCCTTTTCTTTGTTCTAAAAACCTTTTTCCATAGCCTTCACTGTTATATGCATTACTTGTCAAGAGTCTTCTCAGAAACTGTCTGGCAGATAGGAATGTTGTTGAGTCCTTTGTGGATACTTGTGGAAGGTTACCCTTGCAGTATCAGCTGCTACCACCCAGCCTTTTCCCTGAACTGTCTACCATTGGGAAATAAATGCCTTTTCAAGCAATCAATGCTACTCTCAGACCTTTCTGTATTTTTTTGGGGGGGGGGTTGGTTGGTGCCAAGATTTAAACTCTGATTGCTGAAACTAAGAGTCCAGCTATTTTATCACCAGATCATGTGACTGGCGGCACTTTCAGACCTTTTTTAATAATTTTTTTGCTGCCTATAATCTATTAGGTTTTGGCGAATAACATTTTTTTTATGTGAAAGTGGTGGGGGTTAATTAATCGTTGATGGTGTGGCATTTATTTTTTGATCATATGGGTTGAATGGTCATTAAAAAGCAGCTGTCACATAAATACATGGTATGAACTTAACTTTTTTCCCCTTTTTGTATGTCTTGACAGCCTTGGCAGGAAATTATGTCAACTTTGGTGTGTTTGAACTTTATGGTGATAGAGCTCTCTCTGATGCACTTGATATTGCTCTAAAGATGGCACTTTCAATACCTCTGTCTGATATATTGGCATACCGGAAGGTTTGTAGGACATCTTTGTTGTGACTTGGAATAACCTTGGATTTCTTTGTGTTGGTGTTTATACCTTTTCCCTTGCTCATTCTCTCCCTCTATCCTCATGCTCTGTGTTTGTGTGTGTGTAGAAATGCATGCACACACATGGGCTATCTTTCATATATCATCTCCTGTGTGTCCATGTCTTTTACTGCTAATGATTTATCCTGGGGTTTAAATATTGTTCACTCTACCTTTTGGGTGTTTAATTAATGCTTGATCTTATAAATTTTTTATTTTTGAGTTTTAGATTTCATTGTATTGTTTGTAGTTCTTTTATTTACATTAATTGAATATCTAGAACATCTTTCAAGAATTTGCTAGAAATATTTGATTTAAATGTGAATGTCTGCATATATTAATCACATGCAATGCACATGCATAAAAACAGATAATGTAAAACATATAGAATTATAGTTGCTTTTATGTGCACAAGTGCACATGTACATATATGTCAGCATGTTGCCTTGTATGTGTTCTCTGGATGGTGTTCAGTATTTCATGATGTTATACTGGTGAAACCCTTGTGCAGGATAAAATGTACGAGTAAAAAGATTTTACAAAATTAGTGAACTGGATAGAGTTGACATCCTCTTTTTTTCTCTTTTTTGAATGACTTTCCAATAATGGTTCTTGCAATTTGTCAACCTGTTAGTCCTTCTTTGGTTTCTTTCTTTATGTTGTGTACCTTTGGAGCTCCAGATTATTAACATTTTAGATTAATATTCAGCTCTTCTACTTTTTTGCAGTTAACAAGGGCATACTTTGGATTCTTGGAGGTTCTATTCAGTAGCCACATTGCTTTCATATTGAACTTAGATACAAACACCTTCATGCATGTAGCTGGTTCACTTGAATCCGGTCTTAAAGGCCTCGATACAAGTATCTCATCACAGGTTGGTCACATCAATACTCCAGATGCTAATTACCTGCAGTTGTTCACACACAATGCTATTTCAATATTCCTGAGTATATGTACTCATTCAAAATCTGAATGTCGTGAAATGTTTTACAATTGATCTGTTTTCCAATTCCATCTATTGAAGCAATACCTTTCTTTTAGTGTGCATCTGCTGTTGATAATTTGGCTGCTTATTATTTCAACAACATAAGCATGGGGGAGGCACCCAGTTCAGCTGCTTCAGTGAATCTTGCTCGACACATTGTGGACTGCCCCAATTTGTTTCCAGAAGTAAGTTGGCATTTTTATTTTATTACACGCAAGATTACTAACTTGAATGTTGTTTAAAAGAAGGCAACATACACCTCTGTTTTTCCCTTTTTATTTTTTGGGTCAAATGCAACATACCTCTTTTGGCAGTGTAATGCACATGCTTGATAGAACAGTACCATGCTACAGGTTGCAATTCTTCCTATTTTATTCTTTTTATCACAATTCCTTTCTAATATTGGCAGTGCGTAAATATCTGCAACTGTCAAATTGCTTATCCGTCTTGTCTGTTAACTTATTCAGATGAAGCCATAAGAATATGTGCAAAAGGAAAGGTTCACAAATTACTATTGATTTTTGTTCAGATAATAAGAATAGAAAAGTCCGGGTAAGAGTGGATGATTTAGGCCCACCTAGACCTTTTCCTGGACAAAATGGACTGAAGGCAAAAGAAGAAAAGATTTATTTGTGTGACTGTTTTCTGTTGTTAAGCCATGGATGTCAAAAACTGTTCTCCAAAGAAATTGATAATTTTGGGAGGTTGTTTTCCTTTATCCTATTCTGATTTTAGTGAAAAAGAGTCCAATTTTCTTTCCGTCTCTAATGTAAAGGGAAAATCTTCTCATCTGTTTCTATCTCAAGCTACCAGCTTTTCCTTCCCATCCCTTCCAATCTCAATTTAAGAACCCATTAACTCCCAGCATTTCCACACTGACATTGGTAATAACTGAAAAGTTTCTGTTGATAGCCAGGGTCATCTAGCTACTATTCATTTTACTTGAATAGGATTTGTCTTATTATGTAGCTTGAAGGATTGTGTGCTTTAGAATGCTTGTTACTGGCTGGTTGCTTCTATGCCTTTTATTTGACGGTAGTGGCTTCTTGTGTTAAACAGTAAACTCTTAATGAAACTTATGTCCAATTTTGGACATTTTGATAGGATTCCTTACTTAGTAGATTATTATCAATTGTATTATTTAATATTTGATATTCTACTTATCTAGTAAGAATAATTTATGGAGTTATTTTAGGGGTTGATTTTACTTCATTATTCAGTAAAGCTCTTAAGCCTATGAATATAGTGTTTGTATGACCTTTTAATTCAAGTAATAAAATACAATTGAGAGTTGTTTAACTTATTAGGAGACTTGATCTCCTTAAAGAGATCAATGGGAGGCCAATACTTTCGAAGAGATCAGTTGGAGGTCAATGACCTTCAAGAGATTGATATTTTTCTCCTTTATTTTCGCAATTTTCTTATATTTAATCCCTGGGTTCCCATCACTTGTTATCAAAGTGGCATTGTTAGAGATTTTACTTGTGTTTCATATCCTACTACCACTACCACCACCACCAAATAAATAAATAAAAAAGAAAATACAATTAGTCCATCATGGCTACACAAAATTCATTGAACTCTCTTTGGAAGATAAAGCAGATTGTTCACGCCTATGTGAATCAATAGTTGGGAGGGAATGCTTCTGGCTTGGCCAATAAGTTGAAAGAAACGAAACCTTCAAGAAAGTGAACTGAAAGGTGCTGATGAGGATACTGATTCAAATCGTGACAGTTTTGATTCCAAAAAAGTCAAGTGCCTATTATACCTTCCTTACATGACTTAGTTGAATGTTCCATTCTGCAAATTGTGAAGATCGATGAGTCATTCAGGCCACTAGTTAGTCACTGTGGTTGGTTGAATCAGAGAGCACCAATAATTTAATGGATGAGAAGTTTGTCCAACATCTTGCTCTTCCAATAGAGAGTTGCAAAGAATTTTGTGTGAAGTTGGCAGTAGAAATTTGACATATCAGGATAAATGCCCATGGGTTTGTTTTGACTCCTTTTTATTATTTACTGAGAACTATGAGATTGTCTTGATGTTAATTCCTTGCAAAATTTGGGAGATATTTCCTGGAATTTCACAAAGGAAAAGTGTGGTGTTTAAGTCAATTCAGTAACCAGTCTATGGAAAAAGCTATACATAAGAAGGTGAGATTGGAGATGATAGTTGATCAAGACAAGATATTTAGAGAGTAGCTGTTTAGTTGTTAGCCAGTCTTGAGGAGAAGCTTGTTTTGATGAGTAGGAGAATGATAAGATCCTTTAATTAGGAGATTATCATCAATTATGTTATTTAATATTTGATATTCTACCTATTTAGTAAGAATAATTTATGGAGTAGTATTAGGGGTTGAATTTACTTCATTGTTAAGTCAGGCTACTAAACATGTAAATATTTAGTGTCTATATGACCTTTTAATTCATGCTACAAATACAATTCAGAGCTGTTTAACTTATTTGGAAGTTGGTCCCCCTTGAAAAGATCAATTGGAGGCCTATCCTCTTGAAGAGATCCATGTCTTTCTCTTTTATTTTTTGCAATTTCCTTACCTTCAATCCTGGGTTCCCATCACATTTGACACACAGATTAATTACCTTAGCCCCTCACCATAATAATTCTCCTTTGCATGTATAATAAATTATTAAATGAGTTGGATTTCATTTTTCCACATATAGAAGTAATGCTAGCATCTTCTAACTGATCCCCTCTGCTTTCTCCTTTGGCTCTGCCTGCTATTTGATTTGTGGGTTCACTCCTTCTGCATGGTTTATGCATTGTCATGTACTAAGGCATGATTAGTTAGGTCATGAAGCATCAAATACTGGTCCATGTAGTGGTTCTGTTTACTCGGGCTAGTATGTTTTTTGGGTAGAACCTTGAATGATTGGAGCACATGAGGACTCGGGCATTTATTTTGTATGACAACCTCATAAAAAAATGTTCTTAATTAATCTCTTTTAACATGTTTACTATAAAAGGGGAAATACTAATTATTTTTCTTAAAGTTCTTTCAACAATAAAGCAAGCACTCCTAACACCATCCAGATATGACCATAAAAGTAAGTATTATCTGGATTTTCCTTTCCATTTACAGAAAGCAAAACCATTTCGATCATTGGGAATGGCTTGCTTTATACAGCATGGGTGACATGTAAGCTTATGGTTCCATCACCTAGAGTGCACTTTCATTGCTGTTAGGATTGGTTTGCCTAACAAATAGATGAATATCTTCCTAGGCTATGTGGGACTAGGTCATGACAAGCTTCCTAGTTTAAGCCTTGGCATCCTGCTGAGCCTGTCCAAAAGTTGAAGAACTAAATTAAAATGCAGAAATGCAGGTTCCACATTGCTATGAAGTTCCCTTGCCCTAGCAGATCTACCACTGTGGGACATGGGAATCAATATTTATTTATTCAAAGAAGGGCATCCCAGTATACAAGGTTGCTACACTGTAGGGTCTAGTGAAGAGTCAGATGTACACAGCCTTACTTTGCCTTTTTTTTTTATTATTTTTTATCTATAGTGAGAAATTTTCCTCTTTAATTTGCATAATTTTGCCAACTGCAATTAAAATTAGAGGGACAATCTGTGGTTTGGACTTTAAACTACCTCTATATCTGTCTAATACAACAAGACAATGAGTTGACAGTGTCCTCCAGTGACGGGCATAAATGCCATTTTGTGGGATGATCCTTCAATAAGTTTGGAACAAATTTGGAATTTGAATAATTAGAGTGCCTGATGATCAATAGCTGCAAAAGACAATATTAAAATAAGTGTGTAAACCATCATTTCAATCGCATGTCAATCTGAATATTTATTGCATCCTACTCTTTTGTCTTTCTTACCAATTCTGCTTCATAAGCTTTTTTATCTTTCTGTTGCTTGCGGTCTTTTGTGTGTGATTGGAGCATAGACTTAATTAATTTTCCTTCCCATTACAGATTCTGAAGACCCTGTTTGAGATTGTTCTATTTGAGGATTGTGGCAATCAGTGGAGTCTTAGCAGACCTATGCTGAGCTTAATTTTAATTAGTGAGCAGGTAATAGGTTACAACATTCACTTTAGTCTGTTTGACCTGCCTTATACTGAGCCTCAAGATTTGTGTTGGTGTTTATACCTTTTCCCTTTTTGTTTTTTTCCTTTTTTGTCTGTATTGTCTGTTTAGTACAAAATTTTATCCTTTTTGGTTTGATAGTTGACTGAGATAAATGCTCTTTGGCTTGCAGATATTCTCAGATTTGAGAGCTAAGATTTTAGCTGCACAGGTAATTGTTCCACTTTCTGGCAAGCAATAAATTCTGCACCTTTTGAACACATTCCACTCTCTTCTATGAATGAAAAATAGTATGAATTTAACTGAGCACTACATCTGGTGGCACAGACACCATGAGAAACAGAAGAGGGCCACCAATTTAGTTCTTGATGGAGTAATTACCAAACCCCACTTCCTAGGGAACACAGGAAAATCTTAACATATATGAATTTGCAAGCTTTCTCCATGAATTACAGCACCCTATTTCTCCTGTTCTTTTACTACCTCATTAGCAATAAGCGTGGCATCCAGATTTTTCAGCCTTCATAGAGACACTTTCATATAGCCAGAACCTTAATATGACATTGTCTAATTTGACTTGGCAACTACTTCACTAAGTTATCTGTACCAAGGGAATGAAAATTTTGGTGAAATTTTTCTTTGGAAAGAAAATTTTTATTAAGTTGCCAAACCAACACACTAGACTTACAGGCATGTGGATGTACATAATTTTAAGTAGAACTTTGAATGGGGGGTGAAATTAGAAACCTGAATAGGCATGGGGGTAAGGGAAGCTTTGATAAGTCTCGTACCAGCTAAAAAAGTTAAAGATTGCTTATTTAGACATTACAATATGTCCTAGGTCTTTATAGTTAGTTAATATGGGATTTTATGCTCTTGATTATACGGTCTTTCATAGCATTGAATGTTTGATTAAACTTTCTGTTATTTATATAAGAAAGAGTTATTAGATGTTCAATTTCTGCCCAAAATGGTCACATCCTTCAATTAGCAAACGAGATAGGCTTGTGCACTTGGATTACTCAAATTCATATATTTAGGAAAATTTAGACAAGTCCAGGATGATTAAAGCCTCTCAGTCACTTTGTTTCTTATCTTTAATCGTAACCATGTCAAAGTTAATGGTCAAGTTTCTCACTGCCAATGGTGTGTGTGTACATATATATATATATATATATATTCTTTTCTTTTTTGACATTGAGGAGTGACTTGACAAAGTTGCACTAAATACTGTTGGTTACATTTGTTGGCTTTAAATTGCAGCCTGTGGATCAACATCAGCGGCTATCTCTTTGTTTTGACAAACTGATGGCTGATGTTAGCCGAAGCTTAGATTCAAGGAATAGGGACAAGTTCACTCAGAATCTGAATGTGTTCAGGCATGAATTTCGTGTCAAATAGCTTTGATCTCTTTGCTTGAATGTTTCATTTATAGAATTGCTGCATTAGTTCGTTCTAGGGTTGTGTCGTTTTAAAAGATCGAACTGCTGCATGGTCATGAACCGAGGAGAAAGATTTTTGAAGTGAAGGGTTCACAATAAGGAAAGGTGTTGTGTGAATCGCATTTTCCCTTTATGGTGTACAGTTTCTCTGCATCGATTCTTTCCAATTCGTGTTTCCTCTAGAACTTCCCCTTTCTGGTACAAGTATTTAGTGGTGAGACTAGAAAAGTAGACTGTACACTGCCAAAAGGTTTGCAGAAGCTAGTGTTAGATTGGAAAATGTTCGTCTTTGAGTCGATTCTTTGAAGAAAGATTAAAGGATGTAACCATTACTGAAGTGTGTTTGGGGGTTGGAAAAGTTGGAAGCAGATGCTTTGTACATTAGTATCTACATATTCTTTGTACATTGTGAAAATAGTAATGAAAGGAATGGAACATTTACCCCTTAAGCTTGGGATTTTCGACACCATAAGCCATTAATATGTAATCACGTTATTTTTGTAGAACAAAAACGACAACAAAAGCTTAGTAGAAAATTGCCACAAGGTAATCTGGATATAATGTTTAGAATACTAATAAATAACTCGACTGTTACTTACTGACTCTATCTCGAGTGATAAGTAGTAACAGGTGATAAGATTGTGGTAAATCCCTTATTAACATCATCAATTCAGTAGGATGGGGACAAAAGTAAGAAATGAAAGTTGGATTATTTGGCATTAATCTATTGCTTAAATATTTGATTCCCTTAAAGTAAAACTTAGTGAATCAGCATTTGAAGTATCTCTTCAGGTGGATACCCTCGACGTATCTTACTTTAAGCTGCATTTGGTATGTTTTTAACTGATGGGCTAAAATGGTGAGCGAAGAATTGAAGTAATGCTATCTGTTGCATGTGTAGGGGGGGTTGAAATAAAATGGGCATCAACAGTATTAGATTATAGAAATGTAAGATTGCTCTGTATATGATGTGAGTTACTGTATTTGGACTTTAGAATTAATTTTAACAAACCCAAGAAAACTAATATTACTGTATTTGTGTAAGATAATTTTTTATTTTTTTAAACATTAGAATGTGAATTTTATGGTTGTAAATGACAATAATACCTCTTCGTATGATGAATTATGCCACTTAGATATAGGAAACCTACTTAGATGAAAACTATATGATAAATATTTTTGCACTCAGATCTCTCAGTTGAGGAGTACATAAAATTGATGTGACTAACACTATATTTATAGCCATTACATAGAAAAATTCAGTAAATTTTATAGCTACCACAGTGTATTCATTATAATAGTTAATTATGCAACATCATAATTATTAGTGATCAATTATATTACACGCGCAACATAAGGGTGTTATAGATTTTTTTGGATCTTTTATAATCAAATACAAAAATATGCAAGGATAATTTTTTAAAAAATTTTTATACTGCACCACCATATAATGATAATCTTGACAATAATTTTTTATATTACAATCTCCCTTGCAGTAATTTGAGATTTTCATAATTGGGTAGTGTTCAATTTTCGAGAATATGGCATTACAGTAATTTTATTCTTCACGCGTTGGAGTGTAAGATTACTGTATAAATTCCCATCGGAGCGCACCAAATGCTCCTTTCTTTCTTTCTTTCTTTCTTTTTTGTTTTTTGGGTCTAGAAATGCTCCCAAACGTTAATGGTGTGAATGTCATAGCGTAAGTAAAATTGTTGGAGGAATATTAAAGACGTGATTGCGGCTAGCTTTTTAACTTGTTACCAAACATGAAAATTTAAAGGGAAAGTTTTAGCATTCTAGCAATAGATAAGAAAAATCTATTTCCATGTTTCTGATGAATATTCGGTGTTTTTTTTTTTTCTAAATTCTCATTTTCTAGCATTTATCAACCATTAGATTGATGGAACAAACAATAAATGCTTGCATAAAATGTAAATGTTTATTCGGAACCCTGTTTACAAACGCGCGATAATAAAACTGGGAAATTGTAAAAATGAGAAATTTTGATAAAGCAGGTATGCGCGCGCGTGGGTACACATACGCAATATTTCTATAATTAAAAAGACTAATTGTATTGTAATTATTGGATATACATATCACTATATATATATAATTTTCATTCTACACTTTTTTTTTTTTTTCAAATTGATTCATATCTTTTCATGAATTAATATTTCAAAATCAAAGCTATAAGTCACCAACTAATAGAAGCATTGGTATCGTAAAGAAAGAGATGGTTAAATAATGAACAGTTAATTGAAAAACAGAAAAAGGAAAACTTCAAACATAAGAATGGTTTCTTTAATTTTTTTGAGTTACATTCTTCAATTAGTTAATCTTATTGAATACAATTGAAATATCAACCTATAAATTTGGCATTTATTAAAAAAATAATGATATTTATCATGATTTTGTATTATTTTAAATTATTTAAATATTTGTTAAATGATGCGAATAAATTTAATTTTAAAATAAAAATATTAAAAAATTATTTATAGTTTAATTCTATTTCATATTTCAGAAAACTAACTCGGTTTCATTTTTTCAGTGTACTCGTGAAACTTAATAAAAATAACATTACTCTTATTATAATAATGAAAGACACAAACATAAAATGTTCATTAATTACATTTCAGTATTAGGAGTATCATTAAAAGAAAGAAACAAAAGTAAATGATAAATTGATAACAAAGGAAGTGATAAATAATTATCTTCCAAATTGAATAATTGGAAAAATTGTGTAAATTTCTCCTCCTTTCTCCCCCCTAATCTTTCTCCCCGTTTGCCATTTCTTAGCTAAACACTCTCTCTCTCGCTCTCTCTCTCTCTTTCTCAACATCTTCCCTTTCAATTCATCAATTATTTGCTTTCATCTCTCAGAGTCTTTTTTCCTTTCTCTAAAATTCTCACTTTGGGAAAAAGGGTCTCTCTCTCTCTCCCTCTCTCTCTCTCCCTCTCTCTCTCTCTCTCTCTGTCTCTCGCTCTTCCTAACAATTTTTCTGTCCCAAATGTTTTACTCATTCTATGGTCAGATCTTGTTTACACTCCTTTACAAACAAAGGTTAGGATCTCTAGTTTCTCTGCTCTTCTATCTCTTTCTCTTTATTAATTATTATTATTATTACCAGAATTTCTAGTTATTATAATTATCCTTTCAGTGTTTCTTTTTTTATTTTATTTTTTATTTTTTGCATCTACTTAATTTCAAGTCAGATTTGATTGATGAAACGCTTATGCTCCAAATTTTATCTGCATAAATGTGTCCTCAAGCTAATTTATCTTTTGGGTTTGCATTAATTTTGGTGCTTAATTCTCACTCTGTTTAGTATAATTTTTTCATTATTAATTCCTCATGCTTTAGTTTAGAAAGATCCCAACTTTATGCTTTTATTCTTTTTGGGTTATTGTTTCAGGTACTCAATTGCTGCTCTCTTATCAGCTCTCACTTGATTTAGTCACCATATCTGATCTCAACTTTTGGAGGGCTCCAAAGATTTTGGCTTTTGCAAAATTTTGGGCTTTTTGGTCTGATTCAGGTACTTCTTTCTTTTGGTAGATTCACTTTTTTAGAATATTTTTATTTTATTGCTAGACTGAGTTTCTTTGTTTTGTTGTTCATTTTTCGGAAAAGTGCCTATGTTTGTGTTATTGAAGCCAAGAGTTTCTTTTTTTTTTTTGTGGTAATTAGTGTGGCTTCATTTCTCTTTTCATGGTCTCAGTAAATGCAGATCCGCTTGTTTTAAATCTGAGTTTCATTTTCAAATTTTTTAGTCTGTCAAAGCTTCTCTTGCTTCAATTAACTGAGGTTACTCAATCTTTGTTTAGTTGCTTCCTATTGAATGTAAAGAATTTCTTTCAAGGGGGACTATTACAAAATTTTTATGAAACTCTCTTGGTTGGGAAGATCTGTACTTTGATTTTCTCCCGCTAGGGAGTGTATTTTCCCATGTTGTTTGATTCCGCGTGGGAGCCTCATTATTTGATTATGTGCATGGGTTGTTGCTGCAGTATGTTTGTCTTAATGTTTTCTGTATTCCTTGTTGAGATAGTTATCTGTATAGTTGTTGTCATGCTACCATTTTCTCAATTGATTCGCTTCCCTTTCTGGATTAATCCTGTTGGACAATAATAGCATGGGAAGTTCCTTTTTTCTCTCCACCATCAGTCTTTTGTGTCCTATATAGTGATTGAAATGCATAAAACAATGGACATATAGGATGTGCAGTGCAAGTTTCAAAAAGTGGATAGCAAAGACACTCTGGTTTCATATACTTGCATGTTGATTTTGTTTGCTCAATTTTCTTTTTGTTTATGTTCTCATTCTGCTGAATGAAATTTTTTATTTGTTAAATAGGAATCGGCTGTGTGATTACTTGGGGATGAGTCACACGACAAATGACACAGAAGTTACAGTGCTTTCCAAAAATCAGACAGAATCACCCTTGACCGACGAAGATAATTGTGGTGGAAGTACCAATGGAGGAGTTGTCTTGAAGAAAGGACCATGGACATCTGCCGAAGATGCAATTTTGATAGATCACGTAAAGAAGCATGGTGAGGGGAACTGGAACACTGTTCAGAAACACTCAGGCCTTTCCCGTTGTGGTAAAAGCTGTAGATTGCGATGGGCCAATCATCTCAGGCCTAACTTAAAGAAAGGGGCTTTTACTCAAGAAGAAGAGCAGCTAATAATTGAGCTCCATGCCAAGATGGGAAACAAATGGGCACGCATGGCTGCACATGTAAGTACAGTTTCTTTCTGTACTGCATTCTTTGCTCATACAATAATATTCTCTTATGTGAAGCTGCATATAGGATTTAATTTAGAAATATTGAGTTGAATTTGTTGTGAACCAAGATTACCAAACTGAAATTGCTTGAAGTACACGTGGGAAAACAAGATTTGCTGTGGCTATTTTTTCAATCCATTCCCCAGTTTTTAAATTTTGTATTCCAATACAGATCTTCCAATTGGAATTTATTATGCCATTGTGCAATCCTTTGGAGAGTTCTATAGCTGCTTTCCAATAAAGAAAGATCGAGTTCGAAGTCTTGATGGTTTAACTGTTAATAAACTCTTAACCATTCTCAGAATAAGTGACAGATTCATTGAAGTTAACATGTTTCCCTGCCATAGAAATGACTTGGATTTGACAATAATGTAAGTAACCTATCTAATGTGTTGCACTTCCAATGCCAATGAAAATTATCCATCCAGTGTTACTTAATTTCCTGAAACTGCCAATTAAAATTCTCCCCCTATTTAATATTTTGCAATTATTACCTCATCCATTGTTTTGCTTCTATCTCTAGTGTACTCATGATGATTTATAACCTATGAAACAGAGTCCATAGTAATCATTTCAGCCTCAATGTAAAGGGACAATAAGCCCTTAAAGTGGAATCCTGTTTGCCATGGATTTGAAAGTGAATAACTATTTTCTAAAACAGCAAAACTGTTTTTGATTTTGGGAGTATTTGAGCAACGTGCAGATAAGTTGGTCCATGGTATTTAAGATGGTAAAGCTTTCCATGCCTCAAGTTCAGTGTGACTTTCATCATATTCTTGTGGATATCACAGTTTAACAATTTCTCTGCATGAATGTCATGCACTGTGTAATTTACCAACTTTCTTCTGATAACTTCTGTGAAACCGTTTATTATTGTTTAGAAAGCATCTCTTAAAACATGCTGGGAATATAATAGTAAGAATCTTCATTCCTAAATTTAAAGTGGAAGTTTTCATTAGATTGAAAAAATGGCTGAGAAGTGGAAAATGAAAAATGATGGCCTCTTTGGGATGAAGATATTTTAGCAGGGAAAATGTTGTGTTGCATTGTGATGCATAGACTTGATGCAGTAATACTCCATATGAGGACATCTGTCTATACCATCTTACTCTGATAATGTAATTTGTCTTCTGCATTCTTCTTAGTTACCTGGTCGGACGGACAATGAGATAAAGAATTACTGGAATACTCGGATTAAGAGACATCAGCGGGCTGGCTTACCCCTTTATCCTCCTGAATTCTCTTTGCAAGCAATGCAGGAGATTCAGAAAGGCCCAGACCTTTGGGGCAGAGTTGATGATGGGGATGAAAATCAACATGATATCCTGCAGGCAAATGGTTCTGATATACCTGATGTCATATTTGACAGTTTCAAGTCCAACCAGGGTATCTTACATTATGTCCCCGAACTTCCTGATATTACTGCAAGCGATGTGCTTTTGAAAGGCCTGGGCTCTTCTCAATATGATAGCTTCATGTCACCAGCAATGCATTGCCGAAAGCGTCTTCGAGAATCAATGACCTTTTTACCTGGGTACAGTTCTAGCGTGAAAAATGAATTCTCCTTTTTTGACCAGTTTCAGGATGGCACCTGTGATAAAGTCTCTCGATCCTTTGGGTCGTCTTTTCACTTTGATCCTGATCCTACTACAGACTCACAATCATTTGAGAAAAATCAGGATAGCCACACCATTTCCAGTGGCAATTTCTCTGCTTCTAAGCCCGCTTCTGAGGCTGTGAAGTCGGAGCTCCCTTCACTCCAATACCCAGAAACTGATTTCGGTAGCTGGGGGGCATCTACCCCACAACCTTTACTTGAATCTGTTGATACATTTATCCAGTCTCCTCCTACTGTGACATATCCGTCCAACTGTCCTTCACAACTAAATAGTGGCCTATTGGATGCTTTGCTTCACGAGGCAAAAACTCTTGGTGGAAAGGATCATTTGTCAGACAAAAGTTCGAATTCATCCTCTGTTACCCCTGGCTGTAATGCTGACAGCTCCTCCCTGAATATTTGCAAGACAGAATGGGAAGACCATGGTGCCCTTTCTCAGTTGGGTCGTACTTCAACTTTGCCTTTCAGTGAGTGCACTCCTGTCAGTGCCAGTGGAAGTTCTCTGGATGAACGACCATCTACTGAGACCTTCACTGGTGAGCATCTCCCAATTGCTTGCAAGGTTGATATTCATGGTTCTATAATTGAAGCATTGTTAAGGTTATCTTGTCACAAAAAGCTTTGTTAAGGTTATCTTGCAAGGTTGGATTTTTGAAATGTTTCATCCACGTAAGCCATTTTAAGGATTCCATTGTGACAAAAAGACCTGTTTCGTGTCCTTATCTATATCCTATACACATTTTTGTTTCATTATATTAGTATTTGGGATCATTTCCTGCAAGTTCATTCTATCTTTCAATTTGTCGAAAGTACGCATTGCTGATTGTTCAAAAGATTGATTCTGTTCTCACTACTTGTACTGGTATTGGATTGTGGCATCTCAACAAGAATTTGGATGTGATGCAGGGTGCCATGTTAAACCAGGACTGGTAGATGAGAGTTTGATTCCAGGTAAAGCAAAAGAAACCAGCTCTGAGTTGGATATTATTCGCCCTGATGCTTTACTTGCTTCTGAATGGTTTGACCAGAGTTCTGCTTATGTTAAGGACCAGATTATCATGACTGATGCTGTAGCATCACTTCTTGGTGACGATTTGAGCAATGACTATAATCAGATGGCTGCTGGGGCTACTACGTCTGATCAAGGATGGGGCCTGGGCTCTTGCTCATGGAATAACATGCCTGCCGTTTGTCAAATGTCTGAACTCCCTTGAATGAATCTTTTGCTTGCTGCTTAAATCCTGTTCATTTCTCGTCATTTATTCAATTCAGTAGTCCGGTGCCGGTCTAGTTAATTGCTGGATGGAGAAAAGTTTCTCTAGGAAAGACTATGGTATTTTGCTTGGTCATGTCAATTTTATTGTATTGGTGGCCTTGAAGTGCTGCTGCTTTGCAGAGGTGGCATTACTTACATGCCAATATCAAATTTGAGGAAGTACTCAAATGCATGACGACTTTTGTAATCCTTGGAGAATAAACTTGCACATTAACTCAACGGCAACCGGGTTGTCTGATGGTCTAATTTGTTTCCATTGAGTTGCTTCGTCTTTCTGTGATTTCCCTTTCGTCTTCAGCAATCGGTAATACACTGCTGTACCCTCTGGCCTATGGCCGACCTGTTATGTAGTGTGTAACAATGGTTTTGAAACATGGGGTCGGCTTGGAAACATGGTTTGCCAGCAAACATGGTTTAATTCGAAAAGACTGGAAATTTTGGGCCATGGGTTTCAAAAAAAAAAAACAGATATATAAATAGATAAGCAAAGAGTAGAACAGACACGAAACAAAATTAAAAGCTAACTGTTCTTCTCTACATTCTCTCTATTTTCTATTTGGGACAAATGCAGGTAAGGGATTAACTTCCAAATTTTATCGATTTGGGAAATCAAAGCATGAGAATGATCCAATCACACACACTCAAAATATTCATTGTTATCCATCCATAATATGCCTAGCAAAATTAGCTTCTACTACCACTAGACGTAGTGTATCCGGTCACTAGAAGAAGTGATTGCAATGTCCCCTTACACCGGTCTACTTTCTAGACTTGCCAGCAGCTTTTCTATTCTCGGAGAACCGTAACCATGCAACAATGCTCAAGTATTTTGTTAGGAAATCACTCGCAACCAACAGGAATTAGACACAAAATTGAACTTGTGTGATGGGACACGACTGTCTCATTGTTCGCTCGTGTTTTTCACATACATATTGTTGCACTTTTTTTTTTTTTTTTTTTTTAATTTTAAAGTTTTCTTCAATCGCTGTCTGATCTGTGGACTTGTTGGCCTTGTCTTTGTTTTGACAATCAAATATTTGCATCGCCTCAACCTCATGCAAGAGAGACCTAAAAATATGAAGCTAAATGCATTCTTGAATAACTTACAGTAAGTATGACTAGCCGATACCGCTAAACAATCTCCAGGTGAATATCCAACTTTTTGAGGTTTTAACATAGAAGACATGCAGTTTTCATTGTTCAGGAAAATCACAATAGATGATCAGTCTTGTCAAGTTCTCAACCTTACCTCTTCAGCTTCAGACAGCTTCGAAATATTTATAATCTCATTGTTAGAGTATTCTTCTTTCTTCTTGGAAACTTCATCTGCGATTAACTTGGGATTTAGCGTGAACATCAAACTTGAGTCCACCTTATCCTTGCATTCTACTGAAAAATGAATGAGAAAAAATGAGACAGAAACTGAAAGGTGAAGGTGGGCAAACGGCTGCCTTTTACCTTTTTTCGTTCTTTGTTTTTCAAGTCAGTTTTTCCTCCTATTATGAATGAAACTAAAGCGATGACCCTTATGCTAGTTTTTCAGCTACTAGGGCTATTAACCCGGTGAAGAACTCCAAGGAGAGTAAGAACATCTCCAGGCTTCAGGGAAAAGTCCTGAATGATCCGCCTGATTGCTGTTCATCTTGGATCACCACTAGTCTTTGAGCTTCTGCAGACATGGTTTTTCTTTTTTTGGGAGATGTTCAAAATGGATTTTTGTCAAAAGATGACATACAAAGTTTTTACAACACTGCACTGTCCTTGGAGAAGCAGAGTGCTGACAAAAGGGACAGATGTGTGCGGTTGACAGCTGCAGGTGGTCTAGAAGAAACAGAACCTTGAAAATAATGTTAATCCAATTGGTGTTGAGATTTTATGCAGATGAATGTCCTGAGACAGAAAATAGAAGGATTGGTAGCTACTACAAAGATGCTACACCTATAAATGAAGTTGCTTTTTAGGAAAGGATGTTGGAATGCATGCCCATCCAGGGCATGTGCAAGAGTTTAACAGTGCATGAGAAACATACGAATTCTGCCCTTTTTTTTTTTTTCCTTTTTTCTCTTGGTGTCCTAGTTCCTAGAGCTAAGGGCCCAGCTGCTGTACTACCAAATCACACGGCTGGTGGCATCATGGTCATTGGTTTAATGTTGTTAACATCTACCCATTTTCTTTAAGAAGCAATTGTTTTCTGTACCATCCATTTCCCAAAAACACTAGAATTCATTGGATGACAATCACAAAGTTTGATGTCTTTCTGGTGGGGCAAGCCATATATACATTTTTAAATTATGATACCTATTAGGGGCATTGCCTTAGTACCAGCCAGACACAATGATCTACAGCGCCACAACTAATGATTAAGCCATGTATATTGTATTAAATCTTTACACAAAAGTTACATGCAAACAAGAATTAGACACTTGCTCACATCACTTAATCTTACCCGTTGCAGATAGCATGTTTTTTAATAAATGGCAGACTAACCACAACTAATAATTAAGATGAAATGATGTTAGCTGCATCAAATCTTCGTATTTAATACCAAAACTCTAAATCAAGGTCATGGCTACAGGCCTATCACCGTAACGGACCCAATGAAAAAATAAAGCATGATCAATAATAATGTAGATGATACATAGTCTTTTACCAAAATGAAGCACCTATAGCAGCAAATCAATAATAATGTAGATGATACATAGTCTTTTACCAAAATGAAGCACCTATAGCAGCAAATCAAGAACCCAAAACTCCCCATCCAGTGGGCCACAATGAATATTTTAACTTGTTCAACCTATGTCGCATTACAGCAAACATTGGGTAATAAAAGCTGGGATGGTATAACAACAAAGAAATTGCTCTCTTTCTCGTGTATAAGCTTCAGCAATTCCTTCTTGAAATAAAGAAGGGAATCGAACAGGGGGGTATATGGAAAGACAAAATGACTATTACCTCTTGTGCCAAAATTAAGGAATCTCAACAGCAACCCCAACACACTAGGCCATATTTTTCTTGCTTCTAAAGTTCTCCTTAAGTGAGGCAAACTTTTTCTTGCACTGGTTCACAGACTTCCCAGGAACAGCAGCTGCAACTCGCTCCCAACGTTGACTGATTTCCTTGGGGAAGGTTTTTAGAGCCTGAACCAGAGCTCTTTCTTGTACAACCGACCAACAATCTTGCTCAGAACTTAAAGACAACCCATCTGCAGCAACAGCATCACCAGGAACCTGGTTGTTTATAGTTCTACCTGAAGACCCATCAGACTTATCAGCCTTTATAACACTGCTTTCAGGCCCCTGAGGGGTTGAAACCCCTTCAATTTCCTCTCTAGTTGAAAGTGGTGATGCAATGGATTGGGTAGGCTTTCTTTTCTCAAGAAATGAATCAAAAGCTTTAGCATTATCGGGCTTCTGAAGAAGCACAGTTTTGGTTGCCTTAAGAATTTCTTCAACAGATCTTCCAGTACCAATGTACTCTGAAATAACTTCCCACCTCCGAGATGTTCCTTTGGGGTACTTCTGCATGCCTTTTCTCAAAAGCTCAATTTCATCCCTGCCCCATGGCCTTTCTTTCTTTTCCAAGCTGCTCAGCAGCACACTTCCATTAGACTCTACAGAGCCATTCTGTTGCATCTTGTGTTTCTCATCTTCTTGATGGCTCTTGGAATCATAATCAGATCCACAAGCATCTCTAAGGACCTTTGCTTGCTCTATTACCACTTTACCCTCCATGTTATCACATATCTTCCGAAGTTGCTCCATATCCAATGACATACAAAGCTTTTCCACATCATCCTCAGATAGACCAAGCATATGCTGGGACAAAACAGGCACTGATAGCATTCGAAGACGAGTCCTCTCCTTGCGCATAAGCTTCTTTTCTTTCTCTTTTGCCCTCTTCTGCTGTAAAGCAGCTTCTGCAGCATTTCTCTCTTCCTCTTCTTTACGTCGCATCTCCTCCACAGCAAGCCTTGCAGCTTCTTCCTCCTGCAACTTCTTAGCCAAAAGCTTTGCTTCCTTCTTTCTTTGCTTCTCTGCTTTCTCTTCTTCTTTTCTCCTCAATATTCTCGGATCTCTCCTATAAGCATTGTCGACAAGGGTACGCACCCGTGCATACTCTTCCTTCCTTGCCTTTTCTGATAGTTTAGCATTCTGTCTTTCCATCCACCTCCTATGGTCACGAGACTCAGCTTGCTCGAGATCAAACTCATCAGCATGCGGGAACTCTCTCCAACTCTTAAAGCTATACCAAAAGTTATAAAAGCTATCAACTTCTTCTAAAGAAGTGTTGTCCTCACCCAAAGATGGAACTGGTTGGTTAATTGACCACCTACCATTTCTTAGAAAAGCAGGAACAAACACTTTGAAGAAATCCTGAGGAGCACAATCAGTAGGAACATCATCATCAAACTCATCCGATGAGTCATAGATTCTTCTCTTCAAGGGATCAATCAAAACTTCATAAGCCTCTTGAATGGACTTAAAGTGGCTTTCAATTTCATTCTTTTTAGCTTGTTTTGCAGCCTCAGTTTCCTCGGCAAGAAGAATGGCAGACTGTTTATCCGGATGATACTTCAGAGCAACCTCCCGATAACTTTTCCGAATCTGCTCCTCGGTAGCAAGATACCTTAGATGGCTCAAACCCAACAAAGCATAATGATCCTGCTGCTTCTCTCCGCTGCCAGATTTCTTTTTACTTTTGCTGCTGCTATACGAATCATATGATGATGGCATATACCCCTGTTCCTTGTCATTGGAAACTTTCTGTTCTTGTCCACCACTCCCAGAAACTTCCTCCTCACAACCAAGCAGTTTTAGGGCAGCAGAGTGGAAGGCAAACCCAGCAGGCTCGAAATTCGAAGCCTTGATTGGAAGGCAATTTGAAGAAACATAAATTGGCTGCCCATCTACAAGCTCTTGTGAGTATGCAATCAGCCCAACCGCCACCATATTGTTCTATGGTGTACCCCACAAACCAAAAATCAGAAATTCCACTTCTCTTCCTGCCAAACAACATGATAATTCATTTTTTTTTTTTGGAAATTCAATTCTTCTGTCAAATTATTTTGTTTCTCTTTTGCATGTATGAATCTGAAAATTCTTTTTTTTTTTTTTTGGTTTTTGCTAAAAGCAACAATAGATTTGGAGTTCTAAATTAATTTTCTTTTAAGAAAAAGGAAGGAAATTGATTAAATAATTTTTTTTCTCTTACCTCTTTGAAGAGCTCGAAGATCCACCAAAAAGCTCAATCTCTACAGGAATACCAGAAACCGGGCGAGAGAGCGGCCGAAATGCCGACGCCGCCGCAGACGCCGCCGCCGCCGCCAACGGGGACGGTGGAGCTAAGGGAGATGGGGAAGGGCAGTGTGCAGGAATATAATTTTTAGGGTTTTGGTGGCAAACGGGTTAGAGGACGTAAGGCTTATATGGGATGCGTTTGACAATTCGCTTGCAAAACCAAGTCTTTTAATTAACAGAAAAAAAAAAAAACAAAAAAACACACACGCGCGCGCGCGCACGCAACACTAAAGTAACAACGTCCCAAAATGCACGCGCTATCGGTACGCGTCTCCTAATATATATAGTCAATTTTATTTTATTAAGTATAAATTTTTATAAAGAGATTGCACGAGACAATATAAAAAAAAATTAATTATAAATATTTTAAATTTAATTTTTCTTTTTATTAGGAGGTGTATTAAGATGAAATGAGTATAGATTAAAAAGTAAAATATATTTTCAAAAATTTAATATATATATATATATATATCAGAAATATTCTCTTTTTCACTTTTTATAAAAAATTACTCTCTTTGATTCTCTTCTCTTCTCTCACATGCACGCCGATGACAAAGTACTATCGAGTCTCCCTCTTTAATTAATATTTTACAATAAAAACTTTGTATATATATATATATATATATATATATGATAATTAATATTTAGTAGATTAGATTTAATATCTTTTTTTAATATCGGTATATAAAACTTCCACGCTGGCAGAATTTATCATTTTGTTCTTTTCATTAAAGATATTGTGACGTGGTTTCAACTTTTATGAAAAATAAATTTAAACTTGATATCTAAATAAATAATAATTGATTCGAGTAAAGATTCAAATAAATAATATTTATCGAGATGTTGATTACGATTTGTGTAATTAAAAAATTTTATATTAAAAAAGTAAGTAATATATAAATAAAAATACTCATAAAATATATTATTTATTTAAATTTTTTATAAGTGCCTCCAAGGTAGAATATAAGAAATAATAATAATAATAACAATAATAATACACGTCAAATATAATTCTTTGAATCTTAGCGCACAATTTACATTACGCCCAGTGGCAACGCGTCTGAAGTGTGATTCTTGGGAACACCGACAGACATATTCAGGTTAAATGTGGTAAAGACAGCTTGCAAATGCAGACTTTAGATCAAGCATGGTGAGGGTTTGGTTCGCAAACGTGTTCGGTGGTCGATTGGCTCGGAAAGAGCTCTCGTCGCGTTCCGGGGGTGGGGGGGAGTAGGTGTGGAAGAAATTCACACGACCGCCCGAAGATTATTGAAATTTTATGTGCTGAGTTGTGTAATTAAACAATCTCGCATTCCTAATCAAACTCTTTGGCACGAACTCTCGGTGCATTCAAGGGGGAGTAAACTCGGTGTAATGCGAGAGAAATCAACACTCGAATAATAAAAAGATATATTTTAAATGTTTGTACTCTCGTAGTGCTGTTTCGTACACTACGAGAGTGTGTGCCAATCTAATCTTTATCCCGTTGCACGTACAGAATAGAGTCAAACCTAATTCATTCTTCTATACCATATCGCAGCGTTGAAATTAGCTACATGTTTACCCACACGGCGATTTAGAACTTTCCATATAAATGTAGTAGTGATGTGATTGATTTCCCCGTTGCTTTGGATTATAGACAAAACACATCCACCAGGGTACTAGTCTAAGTCTAGTTCTCGTCCCCGTCAAGATAAAGATTAGTAAAGCTTCAGATAACCAGGCCATGAGATTTTAACTGACAAAGTCGAAAACATGAATCGGCTTAAGCTTCTCCCCATGCCACAGAATGTCAACTTTTAGTGGGAGTGTCGCAATAATCATTCCTTCCGTCTGCTGGTCTTCATTCCCACCATCCGGAGCTCCCCTTTCCATTTTTGCCGGGAGCAGTCTCCCAGGTGTTGCCTTTCACGGACTGCTTCCGATGTTACCCCATGAACTCTTACCAGCTCCACCCCAAGTGCTGACACCAGCATCATCGGCTCCCTTGTTGCCACCCCAATTGCTGCCGCCTGCAGTTCCACCCCAAGAATTTCCCTTGCTGTCTTTGTCCTTTCCACTGTCGCCAAAACCAGTCATCCAACTTGTACCACTTGCAGGACCACTTCCAAGGATACCCCGTGAATCCTTACCAATTCTGCCCCAATTGCTTCCACCGGCATTCACGGCTTCCCCGCTGCCACTCAAACTGCTATCCCGACGGGTACAGGCAGTAATATTGCCTGTATTATTGTCTGTCCAACCTGCTTTCCCACTGCCATCCAAGCTGCTATCCCAACTGGCTTGAGCAGTGGTACTACTGGTATTGTTGCCTCCCCAACCGCCACTAGTATTACGACCCCAATTTCCACAATCATCGTTCCTGCCAGCAAAACTGCCACCTCCATCATCTCTGCCTGAATCTCTGCTATTTGTTGCCCCAGTGGAGTTTTCATGACCAAAATCATTTCCACCGCTGTTGTTATCACCCTTTCTATCATCATAGCCACATCCACGCCCATTTCCACGCCCACGGCCCCTTCCATGTCCACATCCATGCGCACTGTCATCACCTTTATTGCCACTTGTCCAACCTTCCTGGCCTACCCAACTGCCTGATCCTCTCCCATTATTACCCTCACTGCCACTCCAACCACCACCCCTGCTTTTGATGCTGCCAAAATGAGTACCAGTGTTATCATCACCACTATCCCTCCAATCTGCACCACCATCAGCATTATTTCCACTACCATTCCATCCACCAGAGAATGTTTCCTGGTGGCTATAATCACCATCAATACTAGAGAACTGGCCACGTCCACGGCCATTACTGCCACCATAACGACCTCGGCCGCAACTGCGCCCACCTCGGTTGGAGCCCACACAGATGAAGCTGTCCCTAGTGCCATCAGTCCCATTTCCCTTTCCCTCATGCTCACCCCAACTGCCACCAACCAGTGCTGACTTATGTCGCATATTGTCAATGTGTTTCTGGAAAAATGCAAGAAGTTGCTCAATCTGCCCAAACGTATGCTTTCTGAACTTGAATCCCTTTGGGTGCAGACCAATATATTCATGATGTAGATTTGTTCTTATGTAAGACAGGACAAAAGTTCCAGGATGCTCATAAGAGATGGCGACACAATAAACTGTCCTTGCAGGAAATTCTGATTTCTCTGCCCTTAATAATTCATCAACCTCTGCTTTTGAGCCCCTCCTAAATTTTCGGAAACGTAGCATTGCTTTCAGGTGGATGAGTAATGGATCAACATATTGACAAATAACCTAGGTTTGAACAACAGAAATAATGAATCAATACTACAACAAATGCTTGACAAATCTGCCAAGAGAGGAAAAGAAAACAACAAAAAAATAAAAAAAAACCAACAGGACAATGGTTTGCTCATTAACCATAGAAAAATTTTTGACTGATTATATTCTATACCATGCTACTGCCAAAACTTACATTTCATTCATTCATCTTAATTTGCTGCACCCACATGGCATGCATTTATCACTTAATATGTTGACAATTTATTACAACAACATTGAAGCAAATTATCCAATAAACCTAAAACATTTTTTGTATCTTCAAAGTGAAAACCTTCTAATAGTATTTTGCAAGGAATAGATGTCTGCATGTCACAAAGTGGGGATCTTAATAGCCTTACATCAGAGACAGGCAAAAAAATATAACTGATCACACTACTTAGTCAAGAGCAGGAAATTCCATCTGACCAAGCATTGCTGCCATGTGAATACACAAGGAATATAGTAAGCATGACTCAGGTTGAACATTGAGATTTATGTTGCTAGCATTTGAATGGCCCTCTTAATTTGATTTCACAAAAGTATATAAATAGGAAAAGAATACATAATTATAGGATCAATGCAAACAAGCCTTTGAACATAGCTAAGCTAGGATACTTGCCTCATCTAAGCCCTCAAAACTGTCATCCCCTATCGTCAAAGTTTTCCCAAGTTGAAGCAACGTTCTAAGGTTACTCCGGTCCTTCCCAGATTCAATGATGTCTTTGTGGACACAAAGGTCATCACAGACTTTCAGTGTTAGAGTTATATAACATGGGCCTCTTGCGCTTGGATGAAAAACATACTCACCGACATCCTTGTCAGAAAGAAACTGCTCAAAGAACAGATGAAAACATTCCTCTTACATAATATATGAAACTTCTTTAGAAACTAAATTCAAATTGCAAAACCACTAAGCCAAAAAGTTAAAGAAACAGGACTTTACAAGACATACCTTCATTGCCTCATTTTCTGTCATATTTTTAAAGCGAGAATGAAAAATTGTCCTTGGCTTGAAATGCTTCTTTGCAAGCTCCTTGGAGGCATTCTCCTGCACTACAGGTGAACTGCTCCGACCAATGCAGCAGTAAGGCTCAATCTCATTTAAGCTTTCGTAATTGCAAGTCTTCAGCTCACTCTTTCTGCAAGATAAATACACCAGGAATCTGCTCTTGTCGACATGCTTTATTTTGCAGGTAAGAATGTCACCTACATGTAGCTTGTCTGTCATAGAAAAATCATCAGTCTCATCAAAATAATCCTCCTTCGTGACAACCCCAGTAAAGCCAGACTCAAGAGAACAAAATGCTCGTTCCAAGAGAACTCGGCGAACAACAGCCTTAACAGTCCTTCCTCCAGCAAATGCATCCTCCTTCTGGCCAGAAATTAAAAAGAATTCCTCATCCTGAGTGAGAATTCTATAAGGAGCTCGAGGATCTAGAAAGGGAAAAAGAAGTTCCATTTTAATATCAAGAAGTGTCTGCCGTCTATTCACCCCTTTCTCTATTTCATATTTGTCTGCATAGCCATCAATATCAGAGTCTTTCAGTAGCTGTAGGTTGTGCTTAACATATTTGATAGGCTGGGCCTGATCAACCTCACTATGGATAGCCCTTGCAAAGCTCTCCGCAATACTGTAGGACTCAGGGTGGATTCTCGTTTCATCCAATGGCTCAAATTCACTGCCACTATAGAGCAGCTTACAACCACAAACACGCAAAAACCCAACTGCATTGCAGAAAATCTTCTTTGTCCTCAATCCACAGTCCGCTAATTCTTTCCGGTTGGCCACTATTCTACCTCCCAGGTCCCTTTTCAGAAAGGCTGCTTTCTGTGGACCAAGCCCAGACACAAACTGAAGAGGAGAAGAAAGCCAGTTGGAATTCACAGCAAGCTTGACATCTATGCCCACCTGATTGGTAACATCTACCATGACCATTTCTATCACCTCATACTTCTCTTCAGCTGTTAGAAAGTGGTCTAAGGAGTGCAGCTTCCAAGAAACAATCTCTTTCTGGTCCCCACACAGTGTTGCAATCACAGCCAATGGATTTTGAAGATAACGCCCCAGTGCCACAGCTCGTTTGACAATGCCTGTTAATAATTAAACCAGAAAAGTGTAAGCAATAGGTGACATACATATCAAGAGAAAGATTCAGAATACCTTCTTGACCAGGCAATTCATATGAAGCAACCTTCGAATTTTCATAAAGCATAGGCAAGGATTCATCTCCATAGAGAACATCAATCATGTCTGCTTGGCTCATACCAAGAGGCTTTTCTTCCACAATAATCTGATTGTAAGGAAACAAAATGAAAATAAAATCAAGAAAACAAATTCCATGTTTTTTTATCCTGTTACTGAGGAGAGTAAAGATCAAGCTCATCTTGAGAAAGAGGTAAAAGTCAGTGCCTCAAATACACCTTTTGCAAATGAAAAAAGGTCCAAACAGCAATTTCAATGATTTCCATGACAGAATCAAGGCAAGACATCCAAAATGTCAGAAATGGTGAGCATGTCAATTATGCAATATCACTTTAATTTCCAATGGTTTCTCATACTCTAGACAATTCAAAAGCGTTGGGTCCAAATTGACTTCTTACAGAACTAAAACTACTATCTTTGTGCCAATTTTGGTGAAAGACATTAAAATTGTGCTAATCAACATTAGGTTGAAATTATTCCCTACAAATAAATCAGTAAGTAGTACAATCAAAGAATCAAAAGCCAAGATTGTGGAACAGTTTCAAGTCCAAGTGCAAGATATTTTTCTTCCTGACATGTGAAGACACCATGTTTTGATGATGGACAATCCTTCATAATTCAATCCTTTACAGTGATAATATCCTCTCTTCACAGCTCAAACAATGTTTTTCTGCACAGGAGTCTCAGTTGTAAATTCCTACTACTAGAT
>CM034054.1:603314-634489 GCA_019804595.1 Bruguiera parviflora | reverse complement strand
TTTTATTGAGAAACAAATAACAAAAAGGAGATGAGAAATGCACAAGAAATTTATGGCTATTCACACTTCCTGTCAGGCTTCAATCAAACACTTAGCTGAATGTTTCAAAAGGAAAATATAAAAAATATAAAATAATAAAAAGGATGATGACCTTAAATAACTATAAAACAATAATTAAAGATCTTGTAGCCTTCAGGCCTAGCATCTTAATCATTTAGAGAATAAGAAGCATTTTTAACGGTATATGCTGATCAGCTTCATATGTTAGTCTATAGCTACATCTCCTAGTTCAAACAACCATGGTTCATTGCTACTTTCAAGGAATGATAAATATAAAAAACATGAATGGTCAGTCAAAAATTAACTCAAAAGAGCATAGATGCATAAGTTCACACTGCATACCTCTTTGATGTCATCCTTCAACCAGGTGCAAGATACATTTACAGCACCAAGAACAACAACATGTGGACTATGATTTTTGATGAACTTATGGAGACGCTGCTGATCATTTCTCTTCCGTTGCTGGTCAATTACATTTTGCGACCGCAAACTAAGGGATCCAGCTTGCAACACATCAAGCAATTCTCCAGATGAGTCTAACATGACAAATGTAGTCAGTGGCTTTCCAGGACCCCAGCAACAAGCCAAAACCTTTGGTGCAACTCCTTCCTCCAGGCCAATATTACCCTTGCACTGATAAGGTGCAACAGATACTCTGTTCCATAATTGCTTCCCATATTCTATGAGCAGCCAATTCTTAGCTCTAGCAGTCAGCAAGACTCGAACCTCCTTCTCCAATGAAGGAAGAAGAAATTTTGAAATTGCATCCTGGATTATCAGTTTCCGTTGCTCATCCCAAACCAGAGCAGACTCATCACCACCACCTATGAGATAAATTTCGTAGCTGTCACTGATGAACTTATTCAGAATACTTTCAGGCAATTTTATGACAACTTTAAGGAGTTTCTCTTCCTCAGCTTTCTGAATAAGAAGCCATTGGGCATCTTGAAACTTTTCAAGTGGCTTCTCATGTAACCACTTAATCATTGAAAATTGATGCATAGAATCTATATCCTTTTCTCCTTTGGGGGTTGGCCTTGTTGACACCACAGCTGTATCTATAAAAATGCAGCGGAAATGGTTTCTAACACAAGGCTCACAACTGATCTCCACTGAAGCCTAGGGAAAATATTAAGGAAAAAAAACACAAAAAGAAGAATTAGCAAGCAGTAATCAATCCAACCACAAAACAGCTACAGACAAGCATCAATAGAATACCATTTGCCTAGAAAAAATACGAAAAAGAAGGGGAAAAAAGAAAAGAAAAGAAAAAGCCACAAACATGCATCAGCTGCATACCATGTGCCTAGCACCTCTAAGCACAGCTTCAGGAGTTTCAAACATTGCACATGTAAAATTCGAGGCCATTGACTCTGGAGATTCAACAGGATTCACCCAAATTTTCATTCCCTGCAACCAGCATAAAATTGAACCATAACTCAAACAAAAACCTGGAAGTGACAGAAAAAGATGTCAGAATTTTAACAGGCTCTTCTTGCACATTCCATTGGCTTTGAACATTGGTTTCATTATAACTGGCTTAAAGCCCAATGTGTGGTTTAGAACTTTTGACTGAAGACTTGGATGAAGTACAACTAGTCCACGAACAGAAAGAAATATACTAAATAAAACAAACTTACTGCTTTTCCTAGTGTAAGTTGCAACCCAAATTGTGCAGGGCTGGGGCCAAACTTCCCTGCAAGGTTCCATAGGCCAGCCTTACTGCAGTCCCAGTATTGTGATCTCTTCTTTGGCCTCTTAAATTTTCCCTCGATTCCATCTTCAGCCGGAGGAAAATGCAAGTTAAACTTCATCTCCACATCGCCAATATTTCTCTCTGTTTCTGCCAGCTTAAGAGAGTTCACAATTGCTTTAAAGTGTTTCTTAACCAAAGGAAGTCTTGCCCCTTGATTAATATTATGGAGTTCCTGATCTACGCGCCTTTTATAGTACATCAGCAAAGAATTCTTCCGCTTTTGGAGGAGTAACCACTTTTTGTCCAGTTCATTAATGGCCCAAAAGACCTACACATTGAGAAATAACATTTTTATGCAAAATAATTCCAACCTATTCCATACGGTCTAGATGTTTGATAAATCATTCCATTCATTTATGGATCTTGGAAAATTTCAAACTAAAACTTACAAAAACATTCTAGGATTATGTGGTATTTTTTTTCGGTGAATGTACATGTGCACAGATAAAAGGGTGTACTAGTGCACAAGGCTCCTATGCAGTGGAGTCTAAGAAAGGGTCAAAGGCACAAAGAATCAGTCTTGTTTTTAGAAGAGACTATTTTTGTTACTTGAACCTGTGACCTCCATGTTACAATGGAATAACCTTTTATTGTTACCCCAAAGGCTCACCCTCTAGGTCCTGGTGCACACACACACACACACACACACACATGTATTCAAAATAAAAATTTACCTTGTGCCTCTTCAATCTAGATTTTCTCTCACTATCCTCAGCATAATCATTTTCCATGCCACCTTGCTCAAAATCTTCTAACAGACTCAGGCACTTCTCCTTTCGATACATGGCAATAAATGGTATCTGTGGACAAAATCAGGGATAAATGGAAGTAAACTCCAATATATGAAAATGCAAAATGGAATTAAATGTCTTTACTTACATCAAACTTTTCTTTGTGGCGCAACTCCAAGAACCTCACTATATCTTGCTTGTTAATTTTCTTAAGCAGATCTGCTTTTTCTTCAATTCCTTCTTGGTCTTTAATCTTGCCCAACAATGAACATGTATTTGTAACAATTTGATTAAGTATCCAGGAACTCTCCTCTTCTCTTCTCATGCCATCTGCTGGGGCATTCCCAACAATTTCCTCCAACATCTAAAGACAAATATAAAGGAAATATTATCCCACCAAGCCATTATAAGATCCAAGTGGCACACTAGAAGACTGCAGACAACATAAGATCAATGAAAACAGACCTGCATCCTCTCTGGCACATCAGCCTCTTTCACATAGCCATCCCTCTGGTTCATGTAGTTTTCCAGCTCCAACTCAACACAATCATCAGGCTTGGCAATCTTAACCAAATGATGCTTCAGGAGCTCATCAACAGTACCATGTGTGTAGCCATCTTTCTTCTGTGATGAAGAAGCCACTGTAACCTTATTTGACTTCTTTTCTTTCACCTTCCATTGCCTAATGCGGAAATCAACAAGAACAATCAAATGTGAATTATGAATGTCTGCCTGTGCATATGTGCAGAAGGAGGGTGGTCCAGCGGGACACAAGAGAGACATCAATTCCCATTCACCAAAAGTACTATACTGCATGACTGAACTAAAAATCATGCATGAAAGGAAGTATGTAATAAAAAGGACTAGTGACATGCACAAAGTACCTCATAGTGGCTCCTTTTTCATATCCTTCTCCATCAACAATAAAATCTGCCATTTCATCTTCTTCATCAGAACTGGCTTCCTCTTCTTTGGCACTATCATATAGCAACTCTGAAAAGTATAGTACATAAGTTAGTATTGGATAAAAGTCAATAGCGTGTATACCAAGCGCAAACTTGGAAATAAACAGCACAAGACCAAAGGTAAAGAAATGGACCAAAAAAAAAAAAAAAAAAGCAGATAACATTAAATTTTGATTGGTCAAATACATTAAAAACTTGACAATCACATTGATCTGGTTATGGATTTCAATTAAGATGCTGTTGTAACTGAAGTAACACATAAAACCATTAAAAACTTAGTGGAAGTTGCTCACCATCATCAGCAGAGAATCTTGAGTACCCAGCCAGCTTAGTGCCTTTCTCAGCCTTTTTGAGCCGCTTATACTTGTCACTTCCCTGAGGCAAATTTTGATCAAAAACAATATTGTAAGGGAGCAATGTTCAGCATTCCAACTTCTAGAGAGTAATTTGTTGCAAGTTTCAAATTGCAACTATGTTACATACATGAGGTAATGTAGGAAGTCCATGAAAATTAGAATGTGAAAGGGAATTCATTGGAGTTGATCATCCCTCAAAAATTGAACATGAATCACACAAGGAAGAATGAACTCACAGAACTATCAGATTGGAATAAGCCACTGAGTTTGTTATCTATCAGCAACTCAAGATCATCATCATCATCAAGATTCTTCAGTGATTTCCTGAAGCAATTAGAAGCACAGCCCTTCACAAAGAATCCAATGATACACATATTTTCCAACATGTAAACAAGGGATTAAAAATTCACCTTTTCCAATATTTTTTCTTTTTCCTGCCTTTCCCATGTTGAGCACTCTCTTCTTCTTCTTCGTCAAATACAATGAACCCATCATTCTCAAACTCATCCAGAACATCATCTGTGTTCAATTATGAGAAACAATACTAATTGTTAGTGAAACTAGTACCATGAGTTATCAAGAAATGTATGGAAAAGGTAGAAGAAAACATGAATACCCATATTCTAGGAAATTGAAAAGGATCTAACCCCCAATCCAAAATAATCATTGAATACTTACTGTAGACACCACAAAAATCACACGACAGCAACTTTATACCTGCTACCACTCTTGTTTCTCACCACGAATACAAATCCAACAATGTTGTGGGGTATGACAACAATATGCCAAACGTCAAGTAACCCATTTGAGTAGCAATAAAACAACTTTGCACAATAGAAGGGACGGGTAGTCTATTAAACAACGAGAGAAAATTCATGAAAACACACCAAGTTCAAGAGAAAGGAGAGCAGGGAATTGCAAAAATCTAACTAAGAACAATGAGAACACGAGGTACCATTACCATTTGTATTGTATACCATCACTTTTAAGGGGAAACAAACACGATCACATGCAATGGAACTTCAATGAATATAGACTCCAACAACAAAAATAAAAAATAAAAAATGAAAACAAAGGGAACAGAAAACGATTTTAGGGCTTTAATGGAACATAGATTGTGTCGTTAATTTAATAAAACTACATATATGAATCAGCTATTACTATTATTATTATTATTACAACCAATAAATGAATCCCAATGAATAAGAACATTTTGGGGTCTCAAAATGGGAAAAATTCTAATTTGGTGGCTAAAAATCATCATTTCAAGACACCCCAAAAAGGTTAAAACCCAAAATATTGAAGAACAAACAATAAAGCAAGAAACTTTTTAGCTGAAACCCAAATATATTGAAAATCCACAGAAAGAAATAAAGCAACACAAAAATAACAAACAAAATCACTCATTAAACCCCAAAATCACAAACCACACACACACACACACACACACACAATGTAGGTAGCTTGTAACTCTAAATTAAAAGACTTAAAATTAGCCACTACTATTGACATGCATGTGTATACACATGCAATTGTTTGTACGAGAGAAAAACGAAAAGAAAAGCAAAACCTTCTTCTTCTTCATCATCTTCTTGTTTATGATAGTTATCTTCTTCTGGTCCTTTTCTCTTCCTGATCCTCATAATGGGTGTATAAATTTCCCAAATTTCCTTCCAAACTAATCAATAAAAAGGAAAAAAGAAAAAAAAAAGAAAGAAAGAAAAACTTCTTACTTTCTTTCTCTTTTTCCTTTATTTTTCCTGTGTTGTTGAGTAAGCTTTTGATTTTCAGAGATGTGGAAATGGCAATGCAGATAGAGAAGAGCAACAGCAACACACCAAGAAAAAAAAAAACCCAGGAAATGAGAAGAGTGGTGTGCTCTGGGGAAAGAGCAAGTGACTCTGTGTGTGTGTGTGTTTTTTAAGCCTAAGCAGCAGTGACATTGCCTTTGTCACAGACGGTTCCGTTGCATTTGATTAGCCGTCGCGATTGTAGCACGTCATACTTAAGTACTTGCAACCTTTTTCCGAGGGGATTAGATGTTGCGGCTACGTGGAGGGTTCATTCTTCGGGAAGGACGCGTTCGGTCATTTCATCGAACGTTTCAGGGTAACATTGTAATTTCAACAGCATAAGACAAATTAATTCGGGTTATGGGTTCGGGAAGTCACTCGATCCGACCCGATTAGGTTGTTAATCATCGTCTTTGTAAATTCAAATTAAGTGTTTTTTTTTTTTGATATTTCGAGGTAATTTAATTTCAGTGCGTTAAATTTAAAATGTAATAATATTTTTATTTATATTTTTTAAATTAAGAACAAATATTTAAAAGTAGATATTTTAATTTGATTTCAAATTTAATTTTAATTCATAATTAAATAATTTTATTTTTTTAAAGAGATTAGTAATTTTTAGAAAAGAAAAAATTATAAGAGTTTTCATAAAATGAAAAAATTTAACAAAATTTGATTTGAATCAATAAAAAAATAATTTTTAGTTTGATGTTTTAAACAAATATATTTTATAAAATTCAAAACTCAATTCAGATTTTAATTATTTAAAAAGAAAAAGAAAAAAAAGGAGAACCTCGATTGGATTATTTTTCTACAATTTTGTCCAGCTCCAAACCGTTGACTTGCTGACTAATTTTGATTTTGGGTTTCACCAGTTCAATTGTAACTCAATTCTCACCTTGCGGATTGACAATTTATCAAACATTAGCAGTTCGGTGCGTGACTCAAAGCACAAGTTTTCACATTTCAGTTTGGCTCATTTGGGTCACAAGAAATTCAATCTTCCAACTCATTTAAAAAAAAAAAAAAAAGAAAAATTTCTCTTTGAGCAGCAAATCTTGGTTTTAACTGGATTATTAATTTTAGTTCATAACTAACTATTTCTCCCTTTTTGTATATAAATCTTCATAGAAAAAGTTTTAAAAATTATATAAAAAAAATGATTTGAATTTATAATTTTTAAATTTAATTAAAATTCTTTAAATATATAAATATTGCTCGTAATTTTAATAATTTTTAATTTTTTTTGTTAATCATCCAACTTAAAATTTCTCATTCTAAAAAATGCAAACTGAATAATTGAAGTGTGCTGTTGATTTTAAATTTAGTTGTTTTTTTTTAATTAAATATAAGAGAGACTCGTTTAGAGATATTATTGTTGAAATTAATTGGTGATTTGAATTTGATTTAAATTATATATATATATAATTTATTTATTTATTTATGATTATTATTATTTTTCGATGGAAAGAGAAAGGAAAAACTTAAAACACACAGTTACAGTCTTTACCATTTTCTTACTCTCAATTTCTCTTTAGACCATATTTGGATGTTTGTTTCCCGAGAAAATATGACATTTTGAAACCCTCTCCGCGCTAACCAAACCCTAAACGCATCCTCCTGCACTGCCTGCGCCACCCTGTTTGGCTACCGAGACGACTCCGCTCGATTCAAGATTAGCTTTCGGTCGTCAGTGTTCGATTAGTCAGAGAGCCAAACGGCCGGGTAAGGCCTTCTTTCGAATCCCTAAGCTTTCCTTCTCTCTCTCTCTCTCTCTCCCGCTCTCTCTCTCTTGTTTGGCCGTCAAGAAAATTAGGGAAAAAAAAAAGGAAAAAGAAGGGCTGGACTTACTCGTGCTTATTACGTTCTTCGAACCATGAAATGAAGTAAGATAAATAATAATAATAATAATAAATAATAAATAAATAAATAAAAACTCAACCGTACGCTCAGTTAATTTCTCAGTTTCTTGATCATTCGATTTCTGATTTTTGTTGTTGTTGTTGATGATTTATGCTTTGAGCAAATTGATTAGTGTTTGGATAAATGGACCCGCGAGGGGGGTACTGTGCTGGTAACCTCGAGTTTGCCTGAAAGAGATTTCTCGTCATCAATAAAGGAAAAAAAAAATGTTCTATGGTAAATTGATTTTGATCTTGTTTTATCATCATTTTGTGCACAGAGCATCTCTGGTAGCCGGTAGATTTTGGAAAGAGCTAGAGAAGGCCGCCAAAGTCTAATCGAAGGCCTGCCTGCCTGGGTAAAGCAAATGCTCCATTATCTCGTTTCTATTTTTAAATTATCAATGGCAAGCTTGCTTGCTTGCTAAGTGTAGCTAAGCTAGCTGGAAAAAAAAAAAAAAAAAAGTACCATTACAGCTACTTATAAGAAAGAAAGAAATCAAAATGTGCTAACTGACTGAATATGTGTATTTGATTGTGTTTCACCATTGATTCAGATTTGATTAGTGAGGTATTTATTCATCCAAAAAAAAAAAAAAAGATAATTGAACGAAAAGTCTAGTGTGAATTATTAGATATTTGGACATGGAATGAAGAAAAAAATGAAAAACGAAAAAAGAAAAAAGGGAATGGACACATAGGAAGGGATGATTCGGAGGGGAAACTGTGTCCATGTAGTCCTAATGGTGACAAAAAGAGAAAAAAAAAAAAAAAGCTAGCTTAGCTACTGGTCAGTCATACATCTACTTGGTGTTGTTCAAAATTAAAAAAAAAAAAAGAGAAGAAAAAAAGGGAGGGAAGGTTACTGCCCTCACGCGGCTTCCACCTCTTAATATTGCCTCTACTCCTATTGTATATGGGGAATGTTGGAGAATGAGTAGTTCAAGTTGTTAAGCATTACTTTCTTGCTTCTCTGCATCTTTGTGCTGCTGCCTTGGCCTGCGTCTGATTATCCCCATTATTATACTTAGGTTCTCCCTTCATGTTTTCTCCTTCTCACTTGTCACTAGCTACTACTCCTTAACTCTATTATCTTGTTTAAGGTTTTATTTTCTGCTTGTTTCACCTAATTTGTTGCTGATAAGGTTAGATTCACTGACATTGTGGTTGATGGGGAACAATATTCTTTTTGTTATTCAAATGTTTAAAATGTTAATATGCTCTTGATTTGGGTTTCTAGTTTTCAGTATACTCTTGGTTTTGGTTTCTAGATTTTCAGCTTACTGAGGTGTCAGGGATAACATGTTTGTATGGGACCATGCGGAGGATTCCTTTATTGAAGAGTCGAAAATACTTTTTCTGCTCATGGTTAGAAAAGCTGAGTTCCTGTTTGTTGTTAGAAGAAGTTATCAAACTGCATCTGTGTCTTGAGAAGTGTTTAGCCAAGTTCTGTAGTATCAGCAGCAAAGATTTTTGCTGTGAAATGTCTAGTATGTTGTAGTGATTAAAGTGTTTAACTCTGCTTTTCCATAGATTTATTGTTTTATAATGGTTATTCTCTTTTTTTGTTATAGGAAATGGACCACTATGACTTGCAAGCACAGAGAAGGGAGATAAAGCATAAAGGAAGAAATGTTGTCTGGTCGATTGCAATGGACAAGTGTCTCATTGAAGCTCTTGCTATTCAAGCTAGAAATGGAAATAAAATAGACAAATGTTTTAATGAGAATGCATACACTGCAGCTTGTATTGCCGTGAACTCTCATTTTAATCTAAATTTGAACAATCAAAAAGTTGTTAATCGTTTGAAGACCATCAAGAAGAGGTATAGGGTGATAAAAGATATGCTAAGCCATGATGGATTCAGGTGGAATCCCAATACAAAAATGATCGTGTGTGATGATGAGAATCTTTGGAAGAGATACATTGCAGTAAGTCTCAGTCTCACTGACATGCTCTCTGCCCGCGTCTCTATATATACATGTGTGTGTGTGTGGGTGTTTGTGTGCATTGGTACATGTTTTCCTCGAGGATTTATAGTGTATTCATTTTTATATATCATTTATATCGGTGTTTTGGGAAAATGTTTGGTAGGCACACCCTGATGCAAGGGGCTTTCGGGGAAAGCAGATTGAGATGTATGATGAGCTAAAAATTGTTTGTGGAAATTATCAAGCACCTAGTCGTTGGGCTAAGATGAAGGATGGAAACCATCCAACAAGGAATTTTGAAGAAGATTCTGCTTCATTCCTGTCACCGAGTTCAGAGGATGCAAGTGAAACTGATGGAACAGAGTCATACACAGGATCGCCAGAGGACATGCAAGATGGTAGCCAAGACCCTCCTCTGATCCAGCCTCTCAGACAGCTTCCCAAACGGGCTCGTGCCTCAGATGCCCTCCAGGATGCAATGTTGACATTGGCGTCAAGCGTTAGGCGTTTGGCTGATGCTATGGAGCAAAGTAAAAACACAATTAATGCCTCCCAACTGTTACAGGCAGTGATGGAGATTGATGGTCTGGAAGAGGCCAAACAGATGTATGCATTTGAGTATTTGAATGCCGACCCCATTAAAGCCAGGGCTTTCATGACATACAATACTCGAATGAGGAAAATTTATTTATTTCGCCAGTTCTGGTGGTGGAAGTGACCTAGGTGCCCAACCTCGGTTTTTCCTCCTTCGCATATATGGTTTACAAAATTGTGGAAGACTTGCTTCACGAATGTTTGCACAATAGAAATTAATTGATATGTGGAGGTGAATGTACATATGTTAGACGATCTTTGGGTGAAAGCCTAGAGCTTGATGTTTTGTAACGTGTAGGCATTGAATTGTGTCTCCAACGGTGGAACAGACTTAGATTAAGGTGCTGCTGCTTGTTTCATCGCCGCAAGATGGTAGTTTTTGTGTATGCTAGTGACATTCTGCCCATTAGCCAGGTTGTGAGGTTGTGTTCTGGTTTGCTGTGCGCTGAATTGAAGTTGCAATAGATTTCAGCTGTCAGCCTGTCACTTCCTCTTGTTTTGGATTCTTTTGAAGTGTATGTATGTATAGAAAACATCAATTTCTATGAAATTTGAATCAAGGTGGATGAAGCCGTGGGTTGTGGATATTCTAGTTTCCATGGTGGTGATACTGCGTCTGGCTCTGGCCGGAAGAAACGCATGATGTGGATGGGTTACAACTCTCTCCGATTTTGAACATTGATTTGCTGAGTCAAATCCTAGTAACTTCACCGGGCATGAATGCCAGGCAAACTCGGGGGTAACCGGCACAAACACCGCTGTTGCGGTTTACCACTTAAAATATGGAATGGGCCTAAGAGAAATCTGCCCCTAACAAATCCAAGAAATCACTATTACTTACCCATCTAAAACATTTAGGCACGGGGAAATTGAAGCTCAAGCACATATGGTATTGCATTCTTAATAATATCACCGGTATGCAAAAAGTTCATATATAAATAAAAAAGCATAAATATCAGGAATACTAAAAATCTTTATTTGCATGCAACAAAACTCTCAAAACATTTATTTATTTATCTATCGTTTTCTGTGTTTGCATGAAACCCGGTTCCTTCATCTTTTCAGTCCGAGGCAATTAAATTTGACCGAATATGCTAGATATCATTTATAAAAAATATAAATCTGATACCGTGAAATCCTGGCTGGTATGAAACAAGCAACATAAACATAGATATGATAAAAATACCAACTTCTGTTGGAGTGGATATTTGATGACATGTCATCGCTAGGGGTGAGGCGTTGGTGTTGATTCATTGGAGTAAGAATGTGACGAAGTTTCAATATATACTGCAGAAATTAACAACCGCTACTCACTGATTGGATGTTGACTAGGACTAGAAAAACAATTGCTAATATATATCTGAAACAGTGTTTTAGTTTCTCTTTATTGAAGAATTTATACAGTGGATTTAAATAGGAAAATAATTAAGACACGGTCATCTTGACAATAGATATCCGTCACTGATTGGTTTGAATTATTATTATTACCATCCACAAACCGCCCAAACGGAGCCACTCTAATATTGGTATTAAATGCCACAAATTGAGAACCCTAGCAGCTTGATTAATTGTAAGTTCAAGACCGTATACTTGGTGTCCAAGTCAGATGCACCAATAGTAGGTTAGGGATTCGGCTCCCCCCATGCTGGGGATAACTTTACCCCTTGTGCTAAGATCAATTAGACCATTCATTTAAAGAAGGTTAACACTAGCTATACGGTCCAACGGCAGAACTATATTCAGGCTCTTAGCTTCAGTTCTAGGGTTCAAAGTGTTCCGGGTCCAGGGTTCAAATCCTAATACCTACATACCAAAAAGAAAGTCGAAATGCAGAATTAATCTGGATCATCTTGACCCGATAAACGATCCTCAACATGATGAGAGCATAATCCATAGTTGACAGGCATTGGTATCAAATGCTTCAGATATTCGACCACAGGGGCTCAAAGAAAAATCAACAACCACAAGTAAGCACTCGGGAATGCAATTTCTATCATCAGCCCAGTACAGCTTTACCACAATTCTCACATGTTTTGGAGGACAAATTTCTTTTGGTCCATTGGGCGTCTTACCAATCGCCTTGTCCAAGATCAAAGAGCCTCTGTGCACGTGTTAGACTGCACAGCCAAGTAGTGTTAGTTACATGCACTAGCACATCATTTTGTGTACAGTTTCACTCCTGGTGTATGCTAAAATGAAGCAAGTCAACACAGAAATTGATAGCACATTCTGGGACAAATTACAATCAGGAAAGACACATGCCAGGACAAATTTCAATCAAGAATGGCAAGGAATTCAATGGCTGGCACAACTAAGTGATAACCAGACATGCACCTCAACAGAAATCATGAAATGCGTCAACAGTGCATAGGTCAAACTGTCTCTGAGATAAGTTGAGCCGGGACACATGGGAGAGAAGTTCACATTGGAAAATCTTCACTCTAATCCAAGCGGTGAAAGCACTTCAATTATGCAATAATTACACCAGCGTTGCAAAATTTAATATTGGAAAAGGTTGGCACGAGTTCAGAATTAGCACATTTACAATACTGAGGAACAAAGCAACAGAACCACACCAGACTCATGGCACTAGATTCATCATATCTTTCAGAAAGGTAACAAATTGTAACAAGGAAATATTGCTGCACAAGCATACAGTATTCATCATTCTTCAATTCTCCCGAAAAAGTAAGTTTAAACGAAGCGATTATTACTAAGTAGCAGCATAGAATTAACATCGCATTTCAATAATCCCCTATCAATACAAATCAATAAAAAGAAAAAAAAATCGACATCGAAGATAAAAGAGATAGCCAAAAAGTATACAAAAGTTCTTCTCTAGAATGTCGACTTACCAAACATAATATGCAACAATCGCAAAGCAAAATTGCCAAGCAGACAATCATTCAGGCAGCATAATGTGGGGGCGCCCTAGCAGCCATGCTAGCAACCTGAGCCTGCATCTGCACGGCCCTAACTTTCGCAGCGGTGGCACGATGAAAAAACTGTTCCCTCGACAACAACCTCACATTCCTCAAGTACTGATCAAAAGGCACCACCCCTTCTTGCGCTGCCTTGTCCAAGGAATACACCACGTCCTCAATTGCCAAGTCCGAGGCCGTGCAGTCCAACATTTGCTTCGAAAGCACATCCATGCACTCAAACACACTGTCCACATCCAACTCGCCATCGAATATTCCCTTCATCTTGCAATCATAGTTGTCCTTCACCCATGACTCCAAAACATCCGTATTCATCAACACTACCTGTAATTGCGCCTCCAGTCCCTCCTTTTCGTCCTGCATCTCTTTCAATCCTTTATTAATCTCCTCCTCCCGCCTTCTCAACACTGACTGGGCGCTGAACAAGCCTTCCATTTCCGCTTCTCTCGCCTTGCTCAATTGCAATATATCTCCATGAACCGTCTCCACAATCTTATTGATGGCATTTCTCTTGTAAACCTCGGACGCATCCTCTGTTTGAGCCCTCCCGGGGCCCACGGCAGCACCACCACCATAGGGCGATGGCGTGTACGGCCTGGCCAGCGGACGCGGATATCTTTCGCTTCCAGCGTCTCCCAACGATCCAAAACTCGACGAATTCGACAAATTTGAAGTATAATTAGCCGCGGGCGTGGGGCTAGGGTTAGGACGGCGCTGAGAGTACAAAGGCGGATCGCGGCCGAAAATTAGGCTCAATTCGCGAACGAGATCGACGAGGTTGGAGCTAGGATAGACCCAATTCTGCAAGTACAGGACGGAGACCAAGCCAGAAGGATTGACGTGCGGATGCGGGCGCTTGATGATCATGTCGCGCGTGGGATTCACGTACACGCGAGGCGGGTGGCGGGGATACGACTCCATGAGCCAGATAATGATCGGGATGTTGTAGGTGACGCCTTGGAAGGGCATCGGTGCGGTGCCGTCGGCCTTGAGGAGGTTGACGGAGCGGCCGTCGTTGTGGGTGAAAGTGGCGGTTTTGGGCTCGAGAGAAGGGTAGGTGGCGGTGAGGGAGACGAGGTGCTGGCGGATCAGCCACTTTGTGTCTTCGGTGTAAGCGAGGGAGGAGGGGCCGCGCTGCGAGAGTACGGACGATAGGAATTGCTGCGTAGTCTGGTGGCCCGGTGGTGGCGTCGCCGCCCCCGCCGGTGGTGGAGCCATTCCGTCGACCGCGGAAGCGAAGCTAGAGAGAGAAAGACAGAGACAATTGAAGAGACCTAGAGCGAGAGAGACCACTTGTCCACAGAGGAGGTTGCTTATAAGGTGAAGTTTGCGCGTTCTCGTGGCTTCCAGAGCGGCGGCGTTTTAACAATATCAAATATCAATATTTATTATTTGCACTCACAAAAAAACCAAAAAAAAAAAAACAAAAACTATATTTATTTGCAAGGTATGGCCTCTCCAATTTCTTTTTTTGAATCTTTTTTTTTTTAAGCTTTTCAAGCCAAATAGGAAAAAAAAAAAAGGGTTTCTTTTCCATTGGATAAGAACTTTTTTTTTTTTTCTTAATCTTGTTAACTCACACCCTTTTCTCCATCTTTCTATTTTCTCCTTTTGATGTACTTCAAGTCTGTTTTTCATTTATCCAGATAATCTCTTTCTAATCCTTTGTCACCGTTCTCTTTCCCCTTTTTAAGTTTCATGATTTTCTAATCGAAATAGCAAAGGGGGGGTCTTGTTTTTGGATGGGGTGATCAATAGATGGTATATTTAGGAGAATTTTGATGAACGTTGTTATTTATAATTTTTTTATTTTTGAGTATAATCATGTTGTGAGGGAAGAAATTAAAATTATTTTTGACAAAAAAAAAAAGATAGTGTTTTTACTACAATTGTGAATTGATCCTAGTATGATACAAATAGACAGAGTCCCATTTTCTTACAACTGTTTAATAGATTTACAAAACTTGTACTACCAATTTATGCGCATATATCTTTTCTTTTTATTTTGAATTTTAAGATAATAAAATATTTTTTTCAATATTTTAATTATAATTCCATTTATTCTAAAGCTTCGATAAATTTAAAAAATAATGCAGGTGTCTTAAACGGTAATACGCAAATTAGCTTTACAATATTCCCGATTACTTCTGTGTAAGTGGCCAATTAAGTATTCAATATATTGGAAATAAATATCAGTCACAATCAACTTTCATTAACATGAATTCGTAAATTCCAAAGATTTATGAATCGAATTTGACGGTTAAAAAACATTTTGATATTACTAACGTGTGTGCGTGAGTTGCAAGCAAGCTAAATCTTGCAAGCACGACCAAGATGTCAGAGAGATAAAAGAATGAAAAGGAGGTGATTCAAGTTTGGCGAACTAAATGGGAGATGATGATTTTAAGTTTGAGGTATCGAGAAGAAGATCTACGGAAGAAAGTCAGATTAGAAGACTTGAGAACTTCAGAGACGTGAAACCAAGATCAAGTTCCTCAGACCCATAAACGATTCAAGCTTAAATGGGAGAAGTAGCTTGAGTTTAAAGACTCGAAGAGGAAGACCGAGTTCTTTAAACTTGGAGTCTGTAGAGGTGGGGAAGTGACTTTATTTATTTTGATCTAGATCTTTTCAAAAGAAGTGGTGTTGGTTTATGACATTTTCAAACCAACTTAGAGCTCCTAGATAGCAATTTTTAAAGACTTTTCCAAGTTAAAAGGTGCAATTTATAGTTTCTAGAGAAATGCACTTCTTAAAGGTGCATGTTTTGGTTTTTCTGCTTTTCTCCGAAATGAGCTGTAACGGGTTTTCCTTTTCTTGTACCCAACAACTAGTTAGCATCTATGGTTAGTTTAGTAATAAGAGAAAATTTGAAATTTTGTAAATTCGATATATAGTCTCATGTTTAGGTTTAAACTTTTTTTAAGTACATTTTATATTTTAAACAAAAAAATTACGACAATTCTAAAATTTCTTCACAAAAGATTCCTCGTCATAATTATATATATATATATACATATATAACGCTAATTTTCTAATTTTCTAGCACAATGGCTAGTGCTTTTTGTGTCATATTTGGAGAGGCTTCTAGTGAGAGAAAACTCATATTGCAAGGTTGGGCTTCGAGAGAGAGAGAGAGCAACTTGCACGCAATAAGGGATTTAACTAGGACCCAGTGTAAGCTAGAGGAGTTTCGAAAGTCCTCACCTTTGAGTGCTTTCTAATAAGAGCATGCGTGCGAGGGGTTCAGTTGGGCCCGGAAATCGAACGGTCGTGGCCCCCTTGACTCTTGCCTATTGAAGAGAGTCGAATTGAGTGAACAGAAATATTCAAGTCACGACTTTAAGGAGTGGACCGTGGGTTTAAGAAGATTTAAAAATCGATCAAACCATTGTAAATCTTTATGCGTTAGCGCCTTTTTCTTTTTTGTTTTTTTTTTTTTTTTTTTTTTTACCTCTCTCTCTCCCTCTTTTTATTTTGTATTTATAGTATTTATATTTGAAATATTATCAAAGCTGCAACCTTTGTGTGTTTACATAAAGTAATTTCAATGATATAAAATTTAGTTTGGGGTTGGGCTGCTTCAATGTGTCTTTGTTTATTGCATTATAATTTTGCACTTTTCTCACTAGTTTGCATTACTTGCTGGTTTATGTGCTCAAATGTCTTAGTTCTAAATTCCTGAGCTGATTCCATGTCCCTTTGAGCCAAAGTTTCGATCTTTTAACGTCTCTTCTTGCAATGATAGTAGTTGGGCTATTTGTTGTCAAAAAGAAAAAGAAAAAGAAAAAGAAAAAGAAAAAAAGAATAGTGGGTTTATTAGTATGCTTGCTGGCTCCGTGCATTTATCTCCTTAGAATTCAAGTTCCAGTCTTCTTTTTGCATCATTGTTGTATCTAAGTCCTTGCAAATTGTTTGAGCTGATTTATTATCAAGGACCATTGTATTTGCCATATTTACTTACTTTTATTTTTTATTTTTTTTTCATTTTCATTCACATTTAACATTGAGTTAAATTATAAAAAAGAAAAAAAAAATCTCTTATTTTATTATCATTCACATTGGGAAAGTATCTTGGGTCTGGGTTCGTGCAAAAAACAGTTAAAATTTGGGTTTTAGCTCAATTCAGACATCTCTTGCTTCGCTATATTCAGGGACTAACTAACAGGTTTGGTAATATGAATGACGTTGAGTTCACTCATTATTATAAATAGGAATACGTCAAAAGTTCAATGGGCACACTCCAGAGAAAGCTCATGAAATTGGCTCAAAAAAGAAACGGGAAGTCACACAATAAGCATCCCACTTCATAGAAACTGCAATGCAACTAACCGCATCCATCCTAGATGCATGAAACAATAACAACACGAGTATATGACTAACGAGATAATGCTTCATCCAGGTGCCATAATTTGACAAGCAACTCCCTAAGATACTGCTCTAGTGATTAAGAAATGTATATATTTGTCATCCAAGCCCTTCCATTTTCAGCACCTAAAAGGCACCAATACAAGCTATAACCATTTTAAAATTTTATAATCTAATTCCATTTTATAATTTAATCCCAGAAAATTGTGGCGTTCAACTTGATGCTTAAGGATAAAGGAAAAAAGAAATTATTGTTTCATCTTTTGTTGTTTGAAAATCACCTGTTCTTCAATCCTTATCACTTTTTTACTCATTTTTCTTTCCTTCCACCAACTGTTTAGTGAGAGCAATGCATAAAATGTCTCTGTTGTGTATATCTAACCCTCCTTGCATCCCGCACTGCTAGAGTCTCTTGCGTCAGAATATCATTGTAATGCAAGCAAAAAAAAAAAAAAAAAACGGGTCTAAATGCGCTAAAGACATTCAAGAATGCTAATCCTATATTTGTTGTTTATTGTTTTTGGGCACATCATAAAATAATGTTAACCATATACGAAATGATCAACTGTGCTAATTTATACCACTGTATTGGGAATTTGATGATAATTCCGTGTTTTTATGCACTTTACCTAGATTTGAATTCCTTCTGCACGCTCTCCTCCTGAAAAATGGAAGGGTATATTGTTAGTTTTCAAATTTGATAATCAATATAACTATATATAGAGAGATCCACTCGAAATTATAATTACTTGAATGATAGGTCTTTCTTATGACGGAGGTTGAATCATGACATTAGTAGGTGACTTATATCTTAGCCGCATGAATAATTACTAGTATCCTACTATGCCTTTTTTAAGATATATATATATATATATATAGAGAGAGAGAGAGAGAGAGAGAGAGAGAGAGAACTGCACCAATTTATGATGAAAATTTATAAAGTATGAGTGCAGGAAATTGACTTCCATGTGGGCTTACAGAAACGAAGAGAAGTTTTAGTGATGATGGTGTTGGCACGAAGAGAGTTGTGTTCACCACAATGAGGTCCACCTGTCCAACCTCCTTGACTGCCTGTTTCCTCCTGTTGCCTACTTTATTTATAGTAATGTTCAACCTGATGGGGGAATTTGGAAAAGTGAGCTTCCTGGGAGTACATGCCCCAACCTCTGCCCAATTAGGTGCTGGTCAGTGCAATGCTTAATTATGGGTTGTGGTTCTCCATTCATTAATTAAATGCATACCCACAAATCTTCTTCTTCTTCTTCTTCTTCTTCTTCTTCTCTTGTAGTTTAAATGAAAGGAAAAAGTTATAAGAAAACGAAAACCAATGGGGTTACTTTTAAAATATTAATTAATTTAATAGGTACGTAATTTTATGGTATTAACATCATCATTTGTAAACCAAGGAGGGAAATGGTGCGGTTATTAATATGAAATTACAAAAGTTTTCCTAATGTTCATGGTATCTTGTAAATTCGTAAGGTTAACAAGCAATTTTTTTTTTGTTCTAAAGGTGTAAACTTTTCAATTTTTGTTTGCAAATCACAGGTTCAAACCGCCATTTTTCTGAACGCGATGGCAGGTATAATAACAACTTGCTCGGAGGATTGCTAACTTCAGGCTTTGACAAGCAATCTTGCCTGAGCAGGCAGCAGTCTATCCTGTACAGAAATTCATCAGCCCAGAAGCCTTCTCCATACCTTGTTTCCAAATTGCGCAGCTACGAAAATATCCACAGGCGCTGCGGGCCTTACACGGATGCATACAACAGAACATTGGAAAGATTGAATTCTGGCGATGCATCAAGTCCCCTGGAATGCAGCTACGTAGTTTGGGTGGCATCTGAAGGCTTGGGGAACAGAATACTAACAATGGCCTCGGCATTTCTTTATGCTCTCCTTACAAACCGAGTTTTCCTCGTTGAGTTTGAGAGTGATATGGCCGATCTGTTCTGCGAACCATTTCCGAATGCTTCATGGTTACTGCCTGCAGACTTTCCCCTGAAGGATCAGTTCAAGCTATTCAATCAGCGATTTAAACTTACCTATGGCAATATGCTGAAGCGAAACGCGTTAGATGAATCAATCCACTCACCCCCATCATTTATGTATGCTTTTCTAGCTCACGATTACGATGACCATGATGTGCTTTTCTATTGTGATCAAAGTCAAGCTCTTCTTCAAAAAGTCCCCTGGCTTATTATGAAGTCAGATTTATACTTCGTCCCGTCAATCTTCCTGATGCCTTCGTTCGACCAGGAATTAGACAGAATGTTCCCCGACAAGGAAACTGTGTTCCATCACTTGGGTCGGTATCTGTTCCACCCCTCCGATAAGGCATGGGGACTCATTACAAGATTCTACAACTCTTATTTAGCTAAGGCAGATGAAAGGATCGGCATCCAAATAAGAGTATTTGATCCTGAAGCTAGCCCATTTCAGATTGTGATGGACCAAATTATAGCATGTACTTTAAAGGAGAAGTTGCTGCCGGAAGTTGACAATCAAAAGTTTTTAAGTTCCTTATCCCAAAAGCGGACATCAAAGGTTGTATTAACAGCATCATTGTTTTCAGAATTTTATGAGCACATAAAGAACATGTACTGGAGATCACCAACAGTGAGTGGGGAGATCATTGGGGTTTACCAGCCAAGCCATGAAGGGCATCAACATTTTGGAGACAATTCACACAACATGAAGGCATGGGTTGAAATGAATCTGCTGAGCTTGTGTGACGTTTTGGTGACTAGCTCTTGGTCAACTTTTGGCTACGTGGCTCAAGGTCTTGGAGGACTGAAACCATGGATTCTACATAAGCCCAAGGACCAGATGGCTCCCAATCCGGCTTGTGCTCGAGCTGTGTCCATGGAACCTTGTTTGCATGTTCCACCCACTAACTATGAATGTCCGGCAGAGAGGAAGGTGGCTGATATCGATTCACTTGTTCCCCACGTCAGGCATTGTGAGGATGGAACTTCTGGCCTCAAGCTTTTTAATCATTAATTTCATTAGAGTTAGTGCAAAGCTCTGATTCCTCGTGTATAAGCTCCAGTTTAATGGTTCTAGCAGCTTTCCTCGACACAGGCAAATAAAGATGGTTTGATTAACATGTCTGAAATACGGATTGAATAGTTAATTTATTTGTAAACATCAGAGCACTAGATATTTGTCTCGAGAAAATATTAATCGCATAGCATCTCACCGCTATTATTTTCCTAAGAGATTGGGCACTTGATTTCCCAAGTTATGGATGCAAGCGTATCAAACTAATTAAGTTTATAATAGAAGGCTACACATTTGATAGAAGAAACTGAAGAGTAAGAGTTTGAGTTGATAATTTCATTTGCTTTTACAATTTTTAACCCTCCATTTAATTTGCAACTGAAACTTGAGAATAAACAAGCATTGATGACATATATTTAACGCATCCTAATTAAGTCAGTCTTTATTTTTCTTTTTCTTGGCCTCCAGAGGAAAATTTTGGTATAAATAAAGAGCTAGAGAAGATACAAGTTTCATGTTTAGTTGTTTCTGATCTCCCAATAGCTCTTTATACGACCACGACCATGGATTTCAAGACATCGATTGGCGAGGAAGATGATAAAAAGCTTCACATAGTTATGTTCCCATATCTAGCATTTGGCCACATGATCCCTTTTCTTGAGCTAGCCAAACTTATTGCTCAAAAGGGTCATCGCATCTCCTTTGTGTCCACCCCGAGGAACATTGATCGCCTCCCAAATGTGCCTTCAAATTTAACTTTTCTAATAAAGTTTGTGAAACTTGCACTCCCCCGTGAAGAAAACCTTCCATCCAATGCAGAGGCCACAACTGATATCCCTTTTTACAAACACCAATCTCTTAAGGATGCTTATGATAAGTTACAGGATGGTTTGGCTTGTTTTCTCGAGACCGGTAGGCCAGATTGGGTCATATACGATTTTGCACCTTACTGGTTGCCATCTATAGCTTCCAAGCTTGGAATTTCATGTGCCTATTTTAGTACGTTGACTGCATGGACGCTCTGCCACTTTGGATCATCAACTGCTGCCCTGATTAATGGCGATGACAATCGAACCACAGTGGAGGATTTCGTCGTCCCTCCCAAGTGGATTCCTTTTCCAACGAGTCTTGCATTGAGCCTTTACGATGCAAAAAGGATCGTTGGCGGTCTCCAATTTAAGTCTGCAGCGGTCTCTGATTTGTACCGCGTCGGTTCTGCCATTGAGGGTTGCAACGTGTTTGCTGTTCGGAGTTGTGTGGAAATCGAATCTGAGTGGTTAAATCTCCTCGGAGAACTTTACGGAAAGCCTGTGATTCCAGTAGGACTATTGCCGCCAGTATCGTCGCAGAACACGGGAGATGATTCACATAACGATGAGTGGCTTACCATCAGCCAGTGGTTAGAAACACAGAACAAAAGTTCTGTTGTTTATGTAGCGCTTGGAAGTGAGGTGCACTTGAGTTCAGAAGATGTTGCCGAGCTAGCTTCCGGATTAGAACTATCCGGGCTGCCCTTTTTCTGGACTCTGAGGATGCAACAAGGAACGGTGGAGCTGCCAGACGGATTCGAGGACCGAACCAAAGGCCGCGGAATGGTGTGGAAAACTTGGGCAGATCAAACCAGGGTCTTGGCTCACAAATCTGTCGGTTGCTTCTTGACTCATTGTGGTTGGAGTTCTATCATTGAGTCGCTCCAATGTGGGTGTCCACTCGTCTTATTGCCTTTCTATCTAGACCAAGGGCTAAATGCAAGCGTCTTTGCAGAGAAGGGAGTTGGGATTGAGATACCCAGAAGCCCACAGGATGGATCGTTCGCTGGGAGCTCGGTGGCTGAATCGTTGAGATTGATAATGGTCCGCGAGCAGAGGAACACTTACCTACAGAACGCGAAAAAGATGCAGGGAGTATTCGGAGACAAGGACCTACATGATAAGTACATAGATTATTTTGTCAATTATCTAGAGAGCCATAAGCTCCAATAAGCTCGTAGGAAATTAAGGGTTCAATCATGTATCAAACGATTCCAAATATGTAATATATGTCTGTAGAAACATTAATAAGTTGAAAATACTTCCTGACATTGATATTAACAACGATGCTGCTTATGTATATAATTATTTATGCAGCAAAATATATACATTTCTGGACTACTTTTAGACAAATCATAAGAGAAAATTGCAGAATATAACATTTGCAAACCGTTAATTAAATCAATTCATTTCAGTTAAAAAAAAAAAGAAGAAAAAGACAGCATTTATATGACCCGTTCAAACAGCTCGTAGGACAAATATATACATATTGAGTGAAAGAATTTTTCTTTTTTTCTTTTTCTTCATTCTTAATCATAATATTTTTGAGTTAATTTTTCGCATAAATTAAAATTAAGTAACCCCGGACGTGCATTGCCTGTAACCGGCCTCTCTGTCTGTTGAGTGCCGGACCGACATTCAAGCCAGAGGATTAACCGTGTTCTAATCAGCATTTTGGGGACCCGAGTCTTAATTTGACAAAAGGAGCAGTACCCATTTTATAATTACTGATTTATTAAAATACCGTATTAAAAAAAGAAGAATAATTTTTTTAATCTTACTTGACATCTTAAATAAAGTTCTAAGAATATATATATTTTTTAATTGACGTGCACAATTCTCGTTAACAAAATGAAAGCACTAGTATAAAAAGTTTCCTAATGTACTTTTACATTTGTCTCTCTTGGTGTATTGGTACAATATATTTCAGAAAGTCAAGAAAAAATGGCATTTCTCTACACAAAAAAAAAAAGAAGAAGAAGAAGAAGCACGATTACAAAGACACTAATGCTAAATAAAAATAAAATGAAAATTCACATTATTTTATTATAATTATTATTTTACATTTATAATATATATTCATTAATTCTCTATTTGTTAATTGCGATTATGATTAAGTATATCCAATTCTTATGTCCAGCAACTGTGTCTCCCTAATTTTTTTTTATACAAAAACAAAAACAAAAAAAGAAAAAAAAAGAAGAAGAAGAAAAAGGAAACTTCAAGACAATTTTAGGGTGAAAAGGTTAGGAGGTCAGACTATTTTTACCGGATCTTAAGAGGGTTGCCCTCCGCCTACTTTCTCGGTCCACGGAGACCGCATCAAAATGAAGAGCAGACAAGACAAAATAAAATAAAATAAGTCATAAACAAAATTTATTTGAACATGAAACAAGAAAATTCAATAACCCAAAAAAAAAAAAAAGGAGGAAAATTCACGAGGCTGTAAAGTCTCAATGAACTTTTTTCTAATTGATATTTTATGTTAAATGTACTTCTTTCTCTTTTTTGGTAAAAAAAAATTTCACTTTTTTCCAGCAATAAAAATATATTTCAACTGTAAAAATCTAACTTAGTACCAAACAACATAAAAAAAGGTGAAAATATTTTTGGTTGGTATATCAATTACATTAATATGAGAGATAGTTGGGTAATTTTAATTACATTAAAAATATATTTTTCCCCGAGACTTTCCTATTTTCCATAATTACTCTACAAATTTGAGTAACTTTAATTGCGCCAGTTAAATTTTAATTTAAAAGAAAAATAGTAGCATATATGCTTTTTTTATTCTTGCTGAGACCGTATGTGTTAAATTAACAAAAGCCTCTTTTGTTTACAGACTCAAAAAAAAAAAAAAAAGTCCAAAAAATGAATTTATAAAGCCAAATTAAAAAGAAGATCAAGAGTTGAAAAACAACTTTATTAAAAAAAAGTTATTCTTGTTCCTTAAAAAAAAAAAAAAAAGAAAAAGAAAAAGCAATGTCCCAAAAAAGGCTAAAACAGAAAATAAATACCTAAAAACGACCGCAGAGACAGAGAGAGAGCGAAAGCGGGATCACAGTTGACATTAACATTAACGACGACAACAACGTAAGAGAGAACAAAAACAGCGGCACAATCATCAACAGCACACCGCCGATCCCTCTGCCCTGCTTTACCTTTTTGGCTTTCCATTTCTGGTTGGTTCTTAGATCCTTCGTTGTAGATTTTGTTGATGATAACAACCTTTCTCTTATACGTTTTGTAATTCACAATATCTCATTTGGTCAGATTTTCTTTGTTGGGGTTGCTTTGTTTTTGATCTCCTTTGCATTTCTTCTCTTTTGGGCGTTGATTGACTGGATTTGATAGATCCGAGGTAAATGCAATCTGGGTTTTGATTGTACGGTCGTTTTGTTCTATGTTGTATACTTTGGTTTTTTTTTGGGGGGGGCGGAAGGTGGGGTATGGGGCGAGGGGGGTTTATAGAATTTCTAAAGATTTAGGCCTTTTGATTTTCCAGTTGGTGTTCGTTCTTAATATGTTGTGTTGTGTGTGTTTGATGGACTTTTGTCTTGTGTAAGGGAAATGAATAATGTTGGAAGCAGTTTTTGTTTCGTATCCTGAATGCGGATGCATGTGGAGATGACCCTTTTGTTCAGTGTCAATTTGTTTAATTTTATTTAGGAAGATTATGTGGTGGAACAAGTGAATTCCTTACAAGAATCGTTGCTTGATTGGCTTAATTTATATACTCTCATTGCCTGGTTGTAATTCCTTGTTTTGATCACGGAGCTGTGGAATGATCATGTTCTGTTTGTAATGTTGATCCAGAAATCTCCATTTGTTGGGGGGGGTCAAATGCTGATTGATGCATATTAGAGCAATGGGGTGGGTTGGTCGCAAGTTGTTGTTTTGGTCTTTTTTTTTTTTATGTGAGAGAACTTCTATGTAATTATATTGTCATTAATAAACATTCTCTATGTACCAAAAAAGGCTGCATTTATAGGCCAGGTTAATTGCCTCTTTTGGTATTCAGGCTAATTGGCTTTTGTATTTTGAACGGAATTTGGCTTTGAATTTTTCTTATAGGAAATGAGAGATGGGATTTAAGTATTTGTTGATATTCTCTTTGAATGTTATTTTGGCAATTGAAGGATTATTTGTAGTTTCCATCTACAGATCTCACTTGTTAACCATTGAACCTTGTGAAGGCTGGGATAGATACTCCAAAAATCAAAATGCCTTTGGTTGTTTCATTTGCATGACCTTATTGATGCATTATTGTCTCTGTGGTCCTGATTAGAATGTAATGTGCTTGCGACAGTCTTGTTGGTTATGATCCATCCATGATTGGAATCAAATAACTATAACAACTGAATGATTCTTCATTCCTGACTCTTAGATTTAATTTTACATAATATCTTGTTTTATTTCTAATTAGAACTAGGTCAGGGAACTCGGCAGAAATGTTTTGGCAATCTTACAGGGTAAAAAAGAGAAAAGTTTCCGTGTTTTTGTGATGTTGATTTTGACTAGAATTCAGAACTGTGTACGTTTTGAAAATCAGATGGGCAGTTTCAAAAGAGTCTTTTTTACTGGAAAATGATGTAGAAGGGACTTCCCTTGGAAAGAAGTTGAGCTAATAAAACCTGCAGAATTTATTTTATGATTTTGGCTTTGTAATGAATGACTCTGTTGAACAGCACTCAACAGTTAACATACATAATCCTCCAACTGTACCTCACGGTGCTAGATTCATTAATGGCTCATTCTGGGTGCGACTAAAAAAAGTTGAATAATTAATTCCTGCCATTTTTAATATTTTCAGCAGACTATTGTGTTTTAGTAGATACTTGCTTTTCTATTGTGCTCTATGCTCTCGAGGGGTAAGAACTGATTTTCCTTTTTATGCTTAAGGGAACATCATCCTATTTTACTCCATAGAATGTTGCCTGGAGCAAAATCCAAGTCCAAGTCCAAGGAAATGCCTTCCACCAGGTCTGCTAAGGAACAGCAGAAGACAGCTGTAAAGACTTCTGCATCTACCAATGCTGTAGGCGGAAATAGAGCAAATGCATATAATCCTATCTCTGGTACATTCCATGCTCTTGAAGTACCATCAGGTGATTCATCCTCGCCTTTCAATGACAATCATCACTTTAAAAGTATAGATGATAATGATGAGCATTCAACTAGCCCACATGGAACGATATCAGAGTATGATTCAGTTTCCACCAATGGGAGTTGCTCTGGTGAGTCAGAAGACCCAAAAGAGAAGATGAGCAATTCTAGCAGGCTAGAAAGTGTATCGGTGCTAGACAATGACAGGCGGGAGAAGATTCGTTTGAAAAATGAGAAAAAGCACCAGCGTCAGAGGGAGAGGCGAGCACAAGAGTTGCATGAACGCTGCACTGGGTATCTAATGTCAAGGAAACTAGAAGTGCTTTCACAGGAGCTTGTGGCAATGGGTTTTCCTCTTGAGCAGGCAACCTTTGCCCTCATGTTGAATGAGGGTAGGCTAGAAGAATCAGTGAACTGGCTTTTTGAGGCAAATGAAGAGCAAGCTCGAAACAATAAATCTATGATTGGTGGTGGTGGCAACTTAAAAATTGATATCAGTGAGGAGCTTGCTCGGATTTCAGCAATGGAGTTGAAGTATAAATGCTCAAAGCAGGAGGTTGAAAGAACTGTTGTTACCTGTGAAGGTGATCTTGTGAGGGCTGAAAGGACCTTACAGGGTCTGAAGCAGGAAGGACCTGACATTATACCAGCTCGAGAAGAAACTGTTGATGCCAAGAACCTGAAAAGGCCCCAGGAAAGGCCTGCAGCTGCTGCATCTCTTACAATACAGATGCGGAGGAATGAAAGAGATGTTAACTATACAAAAACAGCAGCTACAGTCACTTATGCAGAAACTGGGACTAGAAACATACAGCTTTTCTGCCACTCTCAGTCAAAAGAAGGGAAGAAATCGGGTGAAACAGGTCCAAGCCCTCCGTCATTTTCATCAGCCACGGCACCAATTAATCAAGTGACACCTCTATCAGCTAAGTTTGAGGTCCAACATGGTGTTGCACTTAATGAAAGGAGTAATTCTCTGCAAATGATGAAGGAACCAGTAGTTGTTGCTCAGCATCTGCAATCGGTAAATGTCATGCAAAATCCAGTTACTAGCATATGTGCCTCACCTCCTGTATCAAATGGATATACAAATATTGTTCCTGGTGTCGGGAGCACAATGTCAAACAGTAAGCAACTTTTTGGAAGCCTTGGCCTGGCAAATCAGAGCACAGAGCAATTATGCTATCAAGCTTTGTATAAGAAAACGTCTTTAGTACATACCAGCCCAGGTGATTTGACATCTTCTGAGCTGCAAGGTTCATCAAGCATGGTGAGTAAATCTCTTGGAGTTCCTTCAATTCCCCAGGGCTCGTGCAGAGTAGCAAATTCACCTTCTCCTTCACTCACGGTCCCATCCTCGCTGGGCCTATTTACTGGCTGGGGCTCAGCGGGAACTATGGGCTCTTCTTCACAAGTGGATTGGAATACAGGCGGGTTGATGCCAGAATTTGACTACAACACCATCGATTGGACTCTGGGTTCGAGCAATCCATCCTCCAAGTCAAGTGGTCTGTTACTGGGGCTTTCTTCATTGTTGAGGAATAGTTCTGCTGTAAGGATGAGCAGTTCAAATGGTTCCTGCATTTCTGGGTTACGGAATGGCGGAGGGACTAAAGAAACATCTTCAGCTAGTTTGCACGAATGGACCTCTCCTTTTGCAGGAAAGGACATCTTTAGTCTGCCTAGGCAGTTTGTTACATCTCCTTCTCCTTAGGAGCAGTGGTAGTCCTCTGGGACTAGGAGGAGAGGAGGAGGGGGGGGGGGAGAAATGAAAGCAATGGGCCCGGTCTGGATGGTCTTTAAACGCACGCATTTGCTAGTGGTTTCTGGATTTATATTATGATGCCTCTTCGTTTCATTGGTTTCTTCTGTTACAAGGCTCTTATGCTTTGCATGAGCCAGGATACTTTACTGGGGGCAGACACATTGGATGCAACCCGCCAACTCCACCGGCACCCATTCGGGTCGCAAGATGGCTCTCGAACACGAATAACTCTCAATGCAATTTCGGGTCGGATTATGATCCTCGGCGGGTTCATTTTTCATTATTTCCTTCTAACAAGGAAAAAGAAAAAAGAATTGTACGTAACATAAACTAAGGCATAAGGGTAACTAAGATTGAATTCCACGCAGCATAAACCAAGGCACAAGGATAACCAGCGTGTTACGTGCGTATGTTAATGGAATAGGGTAGCATGCATCTGTTACTGACATCTGTATCGGCAGTCGACAAATTCTACAGAACCTGTAAGGTTGCACTGAACTTGTGAATATTAACAAGTAGCACCCCCTCCCCCCTCACTCGAGCCAGGAAAAAAAATATATCAAATTTATGCGTAACATTTATTTTATTTTAGGATCTCGAATTATTAGAGTGCCGTGTTTGGTTTCCCGTCAGTGTCCTCCTAAAGCCCTGGAAATCTTTCCTTTTTGATGAATTCTAAAAGCGTCAGAAGATGTGAAGATCCCCTTTTATTATTATTACTAGTCTCATTTCGGTTCGTCCAATTCAAATCGCATCAGATGAACACAAACTTAATAAGCCTACGAAGAAGTCGTTCTTTTGTAAAAATAAAATTAAAATTACGTATATTCGATTGTTTTCTAATCTTTACAAAAATATGAGATGACCTTTAAAAAAAAAATGAAAAGAAAAAAGAAAGAAAGAGGATTGGCCGCAGAGCTATTCACACACCAAACCAACACGCGGAAAAATAAAAGAAACTACATCGTTTTTATTTGTTTTAAATTACAACGAGCAATCGTTTTCAGGCAAAAACCCGGATTGCTACGTTACTTATTCAGTAGAACATGTCACCTACAGCAGAAAGGCAATCATTTTGCTTTGAATGGATCGCAGGCTCTCAAACAACAAGCATAGCAAATTTCAGTTACGCGAGGTTGGCAATCCTGGCCGCATTCGTAGTCCGCAGGCGTCTTTACGCACGCACCGTCGCAATCAGGCGGCGCGGCTTGACCAGAAGCACCGACCATGATCAACGCCACCGTTACTAAAATAATACAGTTTCTTAAGTATTGACCCTCCACACCTGAAAATTTCCAAGCATTGTTATTATTGTTTTTGTTGTTATATTAATTATGAGCGGCAGATTCGAAAACTTTTTTCGTAAAAGACAAATTTATGTGTGCAAATATGACGTCAAAAGCATTCCATAGATAGAAAAACAAATAATAATAATAATAATAATAATAATAATATTCCAAAAAATTAAAACTTACAATTGTTCCCTTCCAATTCTCATGTTCTGAAACCTCTGAACAATGTTTAACAGAAAAGACAACAAAATAAAATGAGACCAAAATATAATTTTCAATGGGGGGCGTTTTGCTCCCACTCGAATTCCCATGGATCCGCCCACAACATTAATTAGGATCCTATGGACCTTTAGATACAATGGATCCCCAAATTTTTTTTTACGGTGTTGCAGTGAAATATAAGGAAAAAAAAAAAAAGTGGGCAAACCATCAATCAATGTAATATATATTTTGTGAATGGAACAAAAATAATGAACTCAATATCCCTCTCACTTCGCAGGTGACTAACATATGCTCGAACTCGCATCCAATGTAATAAGAAGGAAAAAAAAAAACTAATTAGTAAATTTAAACCAATTTATGGAGCCAAAAATAATGAAAAAAAAAATGTTTTGCAAAATTTGTAATTTGGTTGAAAAAAGATTATTCAAAATCTCATATGTTTTCGTGAATTTGATTTAAAATCTCTCTTTGACTATAGTCTAAATGCAACACGTAATTACAAGATTAGTGTGCTTCGAGAATTTTTGCCCACGAACGTGTACATATGTGAAAACAATTTACTTGTGTATTAGAGGGGGAAAAAAAAAAGGATTAAATAACGAATAAATGCCAAAAGCACATATGAAATCGAAGCACCAACAAGAAGATTTGCACAAATATTTGCTTGTAGTGCACCTTTTTGTGCCATTGCTCGTCAAGGCTCCGTGCTCTTGGGGTACAAGACGAGGATTGTTGTATGTGAAATGAAGAGGAAATCAACCTATATATATATATATATATATATATATATATATATATATAATGGGACAAATGTTGATGGGTAAAGTCAAATTGTTATACAGTAATCAATGCAAATCTATTGAATATATTTATTACTTTCGTGGACAAAAAATGCATATGGGTATTGTATTGATACAATGTTTTTGGTGCAAATATGTCATTTAGATTTAAGATCGACCTTTCACCTTCCCTTTGTTCACAGGGACACCTTAAATGCTCGATATAAAGTAAAAAGCCAGACGCAGAAATTTAACAAGCTGTTGCCACAGGTGATATTCCATTTATTAGATGCATATGTATATATTAACTCAAATGTATTTACTTAACTGAGGATTATATATTTTATATTCGATGAGTTTGATCTTTTTTTTTTTTTTTTTCTAAAAATTGCAAACATGTAAATAATTTTAGTCTTCTAAATTTATTATGGGTGTAAGAGCAATGATAGGCTTTATAAGAATAATAATAAATTCTCAAACTCGGTTTTGCGATTAAATTTTCTGGATACAATAAAGAGATGACGTGAACAAATTTCCTTAATATAAAATAAAAAAATATTAAAATATATTTCCAAGTCAAATCATTAAATAGAATAAATGCAAATTTACTAAATACATATAATATTTCGATGGACTAAAATCCATATACGGAATAAAAATTTCTTCTTTAGTTTTAAGACTTACCTTTCGGCCTTGCAGAAAAGTAATTGTTTTCTTTGTTGATAAAGAGACGTTATTTATATTTATATTTATATTTTTATCGAAAAAAAGGGGACATTGTATGAAGTCTAAGGATAATTTGT
>CM034054.1:461362-603304 GCA_019804595.1 Bruguiera parviflora | reverse complement strand
TTTATCGAAAAAAAGGGGACATTGTATGAAGTCTAAGGATAATTTGTTGACTTCATAATTTAAGTTTCTTGTAAGAAAATTCATCATCTAAATAATAATAACTTAAAACAAAAGTTTCTCAAATTCAATTATAATATATCAAATTTAAAATCTAATAATAAATCAAGCGCCAATTTCTATAATTGTTTCAAAATCAAGAGAAATTCTGTCAAGAGGATTGGAGGCAATTAATCTTTTGAACTTATTATTCGTAGTAATGATAAACTTTCCAACGTGGCTGCCCAACTAAATCCTCTAAATACACTTAAAATTTATTGCAGACAAATCTACTTAACAAAAAAAAAAAAAAAAACGAAATGGAAATTTTCCAATTTTAAAATTCTATGCCTTTTTTTTTTTTTTTCTTTTTTACATATGTATGATTGGACAAATGTTAATAGGTAAGTTAAATCATTAAATATAATAAATGAAAATATATGAAATAAATTTATTTCTTCCATGGAATAAAATCCACATATGGAAATTAAAAATTTATCTTTATTTATAAGACATATCTTTCCGCCTTCCATAAAAGTAATTGTTTCCTTTATTGATAAAGGGAAGTTAAATGTTTCCAATCAAATCCTTTTCAGTTATTTTTTTTTTCTTATTCTTGATTTCTTCAAATTTGAGAAGATAATAATTGTCTTCTCTTCTTCTGATCGCAAAACCATTCACTAGAATAGTCTTTGACCAATAAATTTAATGTATTTTTTTGTAAATTTTAAATATATATATATAATTATTAACATAAATATAATAAATTATAATTATTAAATTAATATCAAATATTATAATAAAAATTTATTAAAATAAAATTTAAATTAAATAATTAAATATTCTTAAAATTTTAAAAATATAATGAAATAAGTATCTCACCAAATTTTGGTGTGTATGTATATATATATGTAAGTTTTATTTTAAACTTATTATTTATGTAATTCTCCTAAGATAATTAATTACACATTTATAAGCTTTAATTACACAATCACAACGGTTGAATGTAAATTATTATTTCACTTGCCTCATTCCCATGTCCAAAAGAAAACACGTGTCCATGAAATATTTCCAAAAAGGAATTATGAACAAATTTGGTTATTTCTGATTTTATTAAAAATAAAATCCTTGGGCTATAATCTTTACAATATGCCCCTTTGGGTTCCAATAACAACTGACCCTTAATTTTGTTTTATCGTTTAATTTAGTCTGTAAACTCTTATTTCTTTAATTGATTCTTCAAAGTGTCACTTCACTTCTATTATGGTCTTAAATGAGAAACTTTACATCCAACCAAGTCCTTTTCATATTGTTTTTTTTTTTTAATCTAATTGATTGTTAAATTAATTATCAAACATTTTTACTGTCAAAAGAACTATTCTAGTGAAAGTTTTTGCTATCGCGAGAGAAGAGAAGAAGACAATGATTATCTTCTTGGCTTTCAAGAAAGAAACAGGAACTTTTATGATAATTGTTTTCCAAGCTTTTTTTTCTTAAATTTTTTTTACAAAGAAATAAAATAATCTTTGACCGATAAGTTTAATGATAACTTTGCAGCCCAGAAGTTAGAAGAACATCGAAAAGCTTTTACTTATTATGATAAAAAAAAATAAGAAGTTAATGATAATATTGATAGAATTACTTATTATTTAAGTATTATTAAAATTGAACAACTTTTTATGTTTAATTTTTGTACTAATTAGTTTAAAATTCTATGGAAATTTATATTTTGTTTAGGTGAATTGCAACATAAGAACTCGAACTTGGATCAATAGAAAAGGATATATCGTATTTTCTAATTAGACTTATACAAATGTAATGCTTTTCTGACGTTAAACTTATACATACAATCAACGTTTTTGCATCCAACTTTCGATTTTTTTTTTCTCTTTTGGCGACGATAATAAAACTTCCATTTTAGCAATGTTGAATCACTAGGTTGCTGTGTTTGGTTTCCTTTTGAGTCTCCTCGTAAGGTTTAAAATCTTTCATTTTTGACGAATTTTACAAGTCTTATAAAAGATGGGAAAAACGCCTTTTCTTTCTTTTCTTTTTTTTTTTATCACATACCTGAATGATAAAAATTAATAAAACAAAGAAAATGTATAATTAATCTCGTTCCAATTGCTTCGATTCAAATCACCTCAAATGAACATAAAATATAATTGGCCAAGAGCAACTCACACAAAACCTACCGAGATGGTTACCAATAACACATCCATAGCTACTCAATATTATTTATTTCATAGAACATGTCACCCAGTTGAATGACATTGTCAATGTGTGTGTGTGTGTGTGTGTATATATATATATATATATATATATATACCTTTTTACGTACCTAACGTCCATTTACGGGAAAAACATACCTGCCTAATAATTTTTCATGATTTTTTTCTTTTTTAAAAGGAAATGAAAACTAAGGTATTCCAGTATATGCCCACATTTTTTGTCAATGCCAAAACTAGCATTCCATACCTAACCTTTATACTAATCTTAGAATATAGCTTACCCGTCTCTCTCCATCTCTACATAAGTCCGTGTCTTACATGCTCTGCTGGGAGAGCTGTGCCTTGTCCTGTATTAATACCTTTGCAGCCCTTCCTGTCTATCATACACATCTCTCCTCCACTTCCACCTAGGAGGAATTGCCCTTTGATCCATATGTACATATGGTCACAGAAATAGTTGGCGAGAAGGCTGCGAAGGAAGATACTGATGATGATGGCCATGACGAAGAACTTGAATAAGTTCTAATATCAGCTCGGTGATTTACCGTATTTTGTTTTCACGGCTTGGTACATTTCTTTTTGCCTCTAGACATCTGTATTTGTTTTCTTGCGCAACCCTAGTGCCAGATCAAAATTCGCGAGCAAGGTGGCAGTAATCGAGTTTAGGATAAATAAAATTTATTAACCTATTAGGATGATGACGTGATTTAAAATGGTAACGAAATTACTAATGATCACGTAAAAACACTCTTTTTTTAGAATGTATGGGTATATCATGTTCTAATTAGGAAACAATTCTTAACCTGCGTGCATTTTATAGATATTAGACTTAATGGATTTGAACCACTCCTTTGTGCGCATCCACATTACCTTTTTTGAAATCCAAGATCAATGTTGTATGTGTCGTTTCTGAATACTTTTCACTCATCATACGTTTATGTGCCTACCACTTTGTTGCCTGTGCAGAGTTTATGGAATCTTGCCTGCTGGAATATCCCTCATCACAACATGTCAAAGAAGAGACAGAGGGGGGTGCCCAGAATGTAGCGTAGCCTTCTTTATGTGTGAATAGTTATTCAATAATTTTTACAATTTTGATATTTGCAGTAAGTAATTATATTTTTTTTAAATTATAAAAGCCTCTGAAGATCTTTCTACCCAAACTTCTATCGTTTATTAAAGCCAATGAAGGCAAATGAGATAATACCTGGTTGCCTTTAGATGAATTATTGGAAATTAAGAAGAAAAGATGTACATATGCGTGTTTTTTCTTTATTTCTATTTTGATATTTGACTTGTGAATACTAAATTAGAGTTCCTGTATTATGCACTTGGTTTATACTCCATTACTTTAATTGTTAACCTTTTCAAAGCATTTTAGCCATTACTTGTTATAAAAAAAAAAAAAACAAAACAAAACAAAAAGAGAGAAGCAAAATGCAAGGCTCCTTTACCTTAAAGTTAGCCTCTTGTATATTCATAGAGTTATATGTATACAAAGTTATGTGTGACTCCTTTATCTATCATCACAAATGTGACATTGTTCTTGATAACAACATTAACATATAACAAGTCATTCTCTTCAAAAATTGTTGTAGAGAAACTGTTAAAAAGGATACTCAATTACTAGATAAATATCATATTAACTTAGAACTCCTTTTTTGAGTTTCTCTTTATTAAATTTTGCTAGTATAATATTCGTTGTCTTTCAATTGGAACAATCATTCACCTAATACAATTCATCGCAAAGTAAAATTGTAGAGGATTACCAATTCATGTTTGCTTGAGGAACTTTTTTTAAGCTTAAACTGTTACTTTAGGATTTCTAATCCTGATGTCCACTTTCTTTACAGTCAATGTCTTTATTTTTGGCTCACTCTTCTATCTTTATTAGAGTTAGACTTTTTATTTTTAGAATGAGTAAAATAGTCGATGAATGTCTTAATAATAGTAATAACAATTTTCAAAAATCTACATATCGCACTTATTTAATTATATTCTTATTCAGTCTTTCAAGTTACCTTCGAAGTGAAATAAGAAGTTTTTATCCGACAAATCTTTGATTCTAAGTATAAAAGTAATAAATTTTTTAATTTAGTCAAAAATATGACGTATTTACCTTAAGTGACTTAATTTTTTCCTAATTTCATTTTTTACATTTTGAAATATAAAATATTTACATAATTTAACTTTAAATTACTCTCAAATATCAATCACATATAAGTCTTTTTTTCTTTTAAAATATTTTTTTCTCCACCATATTTAGGTAACACCCCTAAAAATAATTAGAGTATTACTTATCTTACTAAGGTCATAAATAACTATCACGACCTCAAAATATTATTTATAATCAAAGAGAAAGTTCTTTACAGTGATATGATTATAAGTGTCATTAATAATTTCAAGTCATACACAATAGTAGCACTAATAATCGTAATCATATTAGTTGAAATAAACTACTTTAATCATATGACTTCATCTCTTTACAAAGATTATGATTTTTTTTTTCAATCAACTTTTATAAATCAAATAACTCTGCATTAAGAAAGCGTAGTTCTCATTTAAAGATACAACCAAACTCTTCAATTATACACTTGGTAACTCTAATGATTTTAACATTATCATAGATCAAATTATCAAGTTGATCACTAAGTTTGTTTACTAAGAAACTAAGTTTGTTTACTAAGAAACTTACACCACTGATGCTCCTTTCCAAGTCAAAAATACGAGACTTTATGGATTTTTTTATTAGAGCCTTGGATTTAACACATCGGTTTGATTATGTAGTGTTTTTTGGTAAATGGAGATTTCTTAGATCATCTATTTCTATAGAGAATGGTTAGTTTGGATAAAACCATCTTATTCTCCCTTCATTAAAATAAAAAATTATGAACTCTCTTTTTTTAAAGTAAACTTAACTATTTGTGACTCTTTCTAAGTGAATCTTTCACAATATTGACATACGAGTAAAAGGATATACATTCATGGGTGGCTGTATGGTTAATAGTGCTATTCCATAAATGGGCATGGAACTAAGGCACAAAGAAATGAGTAATAATATTCTTCTTAACTTAGTTTCTAGACTAAGTTAGACCAATACACTTTTTTTTTTTGTAAAAAAAAAAGGAAAGATGTAGAATTAGGTTATGAAATTTTCTCTTTTAATTTTTTTTTTAATTTTCTCAAATCATATTTGCCTACATTAGCTCAAAAGTTATATGTGTAACTTAATAACGACACTAGATTGGGACAAATATCATTATTCGTAAATTACCAATGATTATAAAAGGATCCTATCAAAAACATTGTTGAAAAAATAAAAAGAAAAAGAAAATGATTTGACTACATAGATTATACATATTGTAACTCTATCAAACCAACCATTTATCATAAGTTATACACAACCTTTTTAGTTTATGATCATGTCAACATCCATGTAATCAAATATTGTACAAATGTGTTCACCCCCCATTGTTAATCTGTACCGAGTCTTAACATTTGTAATAATGTGTGATAGCTACTTCAAATGGAATAGAAAGGTATCTTTTTAAGTTCTATGCACTAGAGAACCTAATGTTCCAAATTCCATTGACCCTTATTTATTATGAACTATAAACTATTAATTTATTAAAATATACTGCTTTGGTAAATAAATGATAAGTATTCTGTTGGAGAAATACATTCCTACACCACTGAATGAACCAGTCACAATCACCAAGTTATTCAGATAATAATTGTAGCCTTAGATATTAGTTCCACTTTTGCTTTGGGATTTAGATTTCTTTCTCAAATGGACCATTTAAATAGCCCGAGGGGAAAAATAAAGTTGTAAAGAAATGGAAAACAACAAAGAAAATAAAATATAAATTTAGTGAAATTTAGCTGAACAGAATCCTTGGCCTGCTTAGCACTTGCTACGCCGAACACGTTTTACCATGGCTAGCAGAATACAAAAAATTGCATCATGAAAAAAACACAATTATAATCTAGAAATGTTTGATTAGCAAGCCTACCTACAAATAGGTTGATATATTTATAATACACGGGTTTTGGCCATCCAGTGTACCAACAAAAGAAAAAACCCAGTGGTTGTGTTATTCAATGCAGATTTTGGGTGGCCATATTATTTGATTTCTAGCTGTTTTCTTGTGCAAAATAAATATTTGAGAATCAATAAAAATTTAGTTGATCCTAGTTTTCCTGAAACAATATAAGGTGTATCCAAAGTCATCAAAGAAGGAAAATTATCGAATTACACTCAAGTTCAATAGGATAAGGACATAGCTAGGACTAGAGCTTCTCCCTGAAGCCCTAACACTTAACAATAATATTCCATACAGCCAGGCAAATCTGCCCCAAAACCAAAAAGTTGCAGTTTTCCTCTTACTAAGCATCCGTTTGGAATTGTGGCTGCAGTTTAAAAACTTGCATGCTTATGATATTTCATAAACTTTAAAATTTATAATTGACGGAAGTATACTGCAGTTTAAATTTATATTTGGATGAAAAAAATGCATTTATCGTTACATATAAAGTAATTACAATTTAATTATATAAAACAGTTTTTTTGTAATTCTTTTTAATTTCATTAGGAATTTTTCTTTTTTCAAATGCTATTGACTATTACCAAACAAACAATCAATTATATTTATTAACAATTTCGAAATCATCGATTTACTGAGGCAATAGTAAAATTGAACTGTAATGTCAAACAAACCCTAAACGTGCAAGGGTTGGCACTCCGTCCATATTAAGCATCTGAACTAACATTACCTCAACGCTTAAATAAATGTACCATTGATGCACGAGCGCACGCGTTCAATAGACAAAATAAAGTCTGTGGTTTCAAGCTAAATTTATGTTTGTAACCTCTTTCACTCGAACCTTACTTTTACACTTGTGAGCAAATTTGATGGTTGGAGTCAAAAATGGTAGCTTTTCCAACGGGCTCTTTTGTTTATTCCTTTATTTTCCTCTGGCCCATTTTCATTTTGGTCCCACTTTGTTGGCAGGCCTTCTCTTTGAACCGTAGTAGAGATTAAAGGAGAAGGAGAAAAGGAAGAGGATGTGAGGGCGGAGTGAGAAGAAAATCCTGGCTGGTTTTCTCTGTTAACCTCAAATGTTAAGACGCTCCTAGCTGCTTGGACTCATAACTCAGTCTTTATGCCAGAGTTGATGGCAGGCTAAACCAGGTGCTGGAAAGGAGAGATGAACAAAAATGTTACGAAGATACGATAAATGGAGGCAGGGACACAAACTCATAAATACATACAATTATAACAATTGGTTGCCGTTTTCGCATCATTTATTATTATTATTATTATTATTATTATTATTTTGATAAGTCCAAAACAGTTATTGTTAATTAGGAAGGAATTAACAAGTGAATGGGAATGCCAAGAGTATCCCAACCACCAACAACAAAAGTCACAAAACAGTGCCAGAAAATCAGAAACCCAAATCAAGAATTCAACCCACGAGAGCCATAAAATCCAAGCTGACTTGCCCTGCCTTGCAAGATAGTAGATCCAACAAAAGGGTCATAATATCTTAAGTCCTTAGCAATGCCCAATTGTGCAGATTGTGGCAATTTCAAATATAAATTATGTATTTAAAAAATCCCACTTTAAAAGTTAAAAAAAAAGTAAAAAATAAAAAAAAAGAGCCTATAAATGCAATATCTCCATCCACAAAAGGTTTGTTTTCCCCAATATTTAAGGTATCTCTTTCTTTTTATGCACAGCGTGAGTTCTTGTGTATTTATTTTCAGGAACATTCTTAAGGAAAAAAATGTGGCTTTGGCCTCTTATACTTATCTTTTTATTTTATTTTTTTATTTATTTATTGCAAATTGCAACTCAGGATCTTGCAGTTTTTCGCATGCTGTTTAATACACCCTTTTTCCCTTGTGATTCTTGTAGGACCTTCCTATGACTTGTTGCAACCAAAGAGATAGTCTTGTTTATCCTTCATTTTCAATGATATATTGATGCTGCTAGAAAAAAAGTGATAATAAAAGAATGAGAAGAAAAACTAAGGCCATTTGCGTTCTTGGTTTACTTGAATTTGGTTCTTACCAGGTTAGAGAGATCTTTCCTCTGGCAGAAATTTTTATCAAACTTAGCTTTTGATCCCAAGATGGGTAGAGCAAGAACAAGGAAAACGGACAGAACCAAGGAAAATGTGGAGCTTCCTAGTGATATAATCTATAACCATTTCCTCCCTAGACTTCCTGTCGAGTCCCTGATGAGATTCAGAAATGTTTCCAAGCATTGGAACCATTTGATTCACGATCCTTCCTTTGCTGGCCTCTGCAAAAGTTTGAATTCCTCCACTCACATTCTCATTGCCTCTTGGTCTGCGGTCTGATACGAGTCCCGCTCTCTCTCTCCCCATTGAAAAACACTGTGTCTTTCTTAACAAACTCACACTACCAGAGGTCCAGTCATGCTTAGGTTAGATGTCCAACATATTTGTTGCAGCATTCCCATCACATTAAAACCCGTAGTTGTTAACAATCAAACATCAAGTTGATTTTTGCACAAAAATTCATAGGGCATATCCTGGTCTGAGGTTCATATGATCTATAACATTACAACTCGTGAAATCTTGATATAAAAAAAATGCACAGTTATATAAATTAATTTCGAAGATTTTGAATACTTCTACGAATAAGGACATAATTAGTTACAGTGATCCCTCATTATCAACATCAGGGTATTAATGAGACACAAACTCTCAAGTCTCTAACCTTTTGAAAAGTGCTTCTTAAATTGTTTATTGTTCGACCAACTCAACAGTAATTTTTCTTTGAATTCCGAACTCTTGCGTCCTAGCAACCATTTCCCATATAAAATGACCTACAACCTTTGCTTAGATAGGAACCAAAGTTTGCTATAATTAAAACATATATACATGTCTGTGACATTTCCCCCAATAATTTAATATGGTTCTAATATCTTATTAAAGGAAATTAATAAAAATACAACAAAAGTCTGTATGCAAGTCAAAATCCCTCGCCATCTTCTCCCTCCAATCTATACTTTGATGCAATGGAATCAAGCAACTACCCATTTGAAAACTGCTAAAGTAATCGTCTACAAGTGAAGTTGAACTTTGTGAGCCTGGATTTGAGCACAAAAGCATGAACTTTAGTCAACTTTGTTTAATAAATTATAATTGGGTGTTGTTATCCATCTGTTTCTTCTTCTCTCCAAAGAATAATATGTTTATTGGTGGAGTAGACGTTCGTATAATTATTAAAAAAAATTCGCGTTTTTTTTTCTTCTTTAAAAAAAAATTATTTGACACTTCCAAATGAAGTAGCTTGGTGTTGAATAAATTCCCATTTCCCACACGGCCTATACGATTACGATTGTATAAGAATGGTTCAAAACATGTTAAGTATGCAAGTGAATATATAAAATGAAAAAAGAAAAAAACAAAAGAAAACCCTGTTGTCCGTTAACTAGTTTCAAAGCTGTCTAATAAGATTTAGCTTTGCATGCTCCACGCATGGTGGTGCTAGAAAAAGTGAACACGATTCAGTTTAAGACTTGACCCACGATTGACTAAGAAACTGACATTACTCAAGAAACGAAAACGAAGATTTTATCACAAGGGGCCAAAATGACTTATCAGTTCATTTAGTGATTTACTGATTGAATCGACGACTTAATGGCCAAATTCTCTATCTGAGTTGATGTCTCGGCTATGCTCTATTATTTTAGAGTTGTGAAAGGAACGGTAAGAAGATATGTGGGGCGATCTACTACTAGAAAACTTTCACAACAAATTTACAACAATCTAAAAGGCCACTCCTGTTGTAACATTACCGCGAAACTGCTGTTTGTCACCACTGTGTTGCAACTATCCCGTGCTGCAATGGAGGGTCATCCACAAAATGCAATTTAAGACTTTGGTCTCTTTCTATGCATTACCCGTACGTCCATCATGCCTGGTCTTCTAAAAATTCAAACTTGAGTGCTCGGAGACACTTAAGAGCTTAAAAACTTATATATATATATATATATATATAATCTTTTTGAAATCTTAAATTTTAATTTTTAATTTTTGAGAAGATAATATGAAATTAATAAAAATTAATATTATTATATAATTTAAAATTCAATAAATTTTTTAGTAAAAATAAATAAATTTAATATTTAAAATAAATATCTAAATTTTTAATTGAAAAATAAGTTCACCGTACATTTCGTGAATATGTATGTTTATCATGAACCGATAGCAAGTGACTTACCTCATTTGAGATCAAACTTCAGTTTGATCTATGCCACAATCACTGACAGGCACAGGCTTCTCACCTCATGTCAAGATTTCGTAGTTCTGCAGGGAATCACTGGAAGCCTTCACTTTCAATACACGTACCAGAAAGTTCGTAACAAGTATTATAAAGGTTGAAAAAATGGCCGCAATTCACTTGCACAATCAAATATACCATACGAAAATTTTTAACAACTCGGGGGCAGAGCAGCAGGGGCCATGCTAATAACCTGAAGTCTGCCTTAGAGGGATTCCTTGTCATAAAGAAAAAAAAAATACCATAAGAAAATCAAATCGACATGAAGAATTTCCACACAAACATTCAGCAAGAAAAAAAAAAAAAGGGATAAAAAAAAAAAGAATGTGGCTATTAAATAACACCCAACAGAAGAAGATGCGTTTTAAAGCCTAAGTGACAAATCAAGTCCAGACGCATCCGCTGCTTCATCATTTTTTGGAGAGCCCCGGATTTGTTCACCATTAGATGCTTCATTCATTCCAGCGCTCGCTGGTGAAGCTCTGTTCACCATTAAATCAAGCCTGGAAGAGGAGCCGCCAATTATTCCAGGTCCAGAATTAAAGGTGCTCATATTCTCCATCCTCAGGCTACCAAGGGAAGGTTGTGTACCAATCAAGGATGGCCTAGGCCACCCGCCATGGCCGTAGCGGTAGGCTGCCACCGAGGCGCCCCATGGATATGGGGATGGCTTGTGAATCAAGGAGTCCATTCTTACACCAAGTGACCGATTTAGAGTTCCGTAAAGTGGATGTGCTGAAAGGCTTGAACAAGGGTAATGCGGATAGTGCCCAAAAGCACTCATATCCATCCCTTGACGCCTTTTGGCCAAAGCTCTCTCTTGCTTATGGGCATTTTGGTGTCCTCCCAATGCTTGGGATGTAGAAAACTCCCTCTTACAAAAGTTGCATGTGAAAATCCTAGCCTCCGCTAGCTTCTCACGGTTGGTCTCGTCCATGGACTCATTTGCCTGCGACGACTGGCCAATTGCAGCCAGGCTAAAAGGATTGATCTCTGGCTTCGACCCGCGAATCGAATCGTCTTTGCAAAGCTTCAAATCTGGCAAATCGCGAGAGCTCGATCCGGGGGCGTCAGGCTGATCAGATCCTCTGTCAACTTTTTCTTTCATCCTCGTGGTCTTGCTTGAATCATCATTTTTGTGTAGAGTTCCTTCTGAGGTCGCTGAGATGCTAGAGGCCTCGGAGGGGCAAGGTTGTGCACCAATTGGTTCCATGAGGCAATTTTTTTTAATTATTATTATTATTATTATTATTATTATTATTATTATATATATATGTATGTATATATATATATATATATATATTCTTCTTTCTTTTTTTTTTTTAATAATGTTAAGAAACTTTTGGTTCAATTTGGTGGGTTTGTTGGAATATTGGACAGAAAACTGCCTCTACTTATAATGCTCGAATAAACGTAGTATAATCTCATAGATGGAAACAATATCTCGATTGGTTAATTACATATGCATCATTTCAGCGAAGCAGTTTAAGTGATGGCCAAGCTTGGCGAAGATTATGAGGCTTGCCGTGCAATAATTCCCTTTTTAAATTTTGAACTACCATGTCAACTTTTGGTTACTCGAAAAGAGTTAAATTTCCATAAAGACTGTCTGATTTGTTAACCATTAATGCATTAAATTCCCATGAAGTTTTATAGATGTTTGGATTCATTGGCGTGTATGAATTTTGGCGTAAACACGGAAAGGCCATTATACAGCGAAATTTGTGTGTATATGAAAATATTGAAAGTACTTGGCATAGGAAATATTTGTTTTGGTGATATTATGATGTCTATTGGTCTTAATTATATTTATTCTTAAAACCAAGATAAAGCAATGATGACTATGAACATGAGCGTACAAATCCCCATAAAAGGAAGATTATTGGACTTAATTTTGGAAACAAATGTCATAAGATTTAAGGTGGGATATATATGACTCAAAAATCAAGTTTTGTAGAAGGGGCGAACTTGAAATAATGTTATACTTTGCGGGTATATGCTTCAATCTCCCACACTTTGTTTGGATAATAATGTGGGGAAAAAGAAAGTGGGAAAGGAGAAAATTCTCCATTTTCTCTTATGCCCGAGAAAAGGTAAAGAAAGAAAGGAAATCTAAAAATTTTTAGTTTCAAAAAGAGTGGAAAGCGAGAGAGAGAAAAAAAATATATCTATATATAAAATGTTAATTTTATCCGTATACTAAAATTGATGAGTATTAAAAAAAATTTAAAAAACCCCCTAACATGAATAAATTGGTCATTTTAGGAGTCAAGTAGAAAAATTAAAATTTTTCTTAAATTAAAAAATAAATTTAGTCCCTAAAATATTTATCCAACACAAATACACTTCTTCCTCTTGCTCTACTCTCCCTTGAAGTTTTCCCGAGAGGCAAGTTGATAGGCACTTACTGAATAATTTCCTAATTGCATACTTCTTCCATATAAAGTAATTAACACTCATATAGGAAAAAAAAAAAAAGTGCATCGTATAATAAATCTTGACACTGTTGCTTCCCGCTTAAGGTAATAGAAAGAATATTACTTAGCACCTCCTTTTAAGGACCAAAAAAATAAAAAAGGAAACTAAATATCTCACGACGAGATACAGGCTGTACAGTTATGTCAATTATCACATCGTCTACCAACAAATCAAAGGAAAAAATGGAGATGATAATAAAATCTTCATAATCACATTAATAAATAATTAACTTCAAACTTAGAGAGAGTCCCAAATGGTTCCCCTAAACGTATAGCTACTTAATTGGGATCAAGATTGAGATTTTGAACAAATCTTGAATTTGCCAACTGTAGGTTCAAATCCTCCTTTTATTTTTAGTGAACAAAATAAACGTAGTATCATACAGTTTAATTGGAGAAAAATATATTTTTGTATTTACACAATAAACTGCCTCACTATTAAATTTATGAAAAATCATACTTTTTGGCATCCAATTTAATCACTCGCACGCATTTATAAATATTTATATGTACATTTAATTTTATTGAATACTTCAATCAACATCTAAATTTCAAATTTTATTTAAAACATATAAATATATTAATTATTAAACCGCCATGAATTGTGGTATATTCAAGTTCTTTATTGGAAGGAATATTTTTTTTTTTAGTTAATTCTGAAATTTATTGGATTATAAATTATATAATTAATATGTGTTTTTTCTTTTTGTAAATTTTATATATTGTTTTTAATTAACACTTAGAATTTCTAAAATAAAGACTTAAATACTCAGTTAGTGGGCTGTCTCGTGAAATACATTAGAAGAAATATTGGACAGATTTATGAAACCTTTGACATGTGATAATAATTTTGGCATATCTTGTTTTTTTTTTTCAATTTTTTTTTCCTAATTCAGTGGTCAGTGAGTGTTAAGGCCAGTTAATGCATAATTCAATTAATCAACTTCTCCGATTTAATCAACCACTGTAAAATTTGCAAAATTATAATAAAAAAAAAAACAACAAAAAAACAGAACAAAAGTGGAACCAAATCTTGGCCCAATTTTAAATTTCATGTGAAATTTAAAACGTTTGATTAGTGGGGGGGGTGCTCGTCTTTGAACTGCGAGTGGAGTGGCGCTCTTCTCAAATGTACACGTCAGTTTTTTAGCAGACACATGGTAGCTTACGTGGCAACTCATTCGACTTTTGTTTTCTACGCAGCGCGATAGGCTGTGAATCCAACGCAGAGATGAGCTCCGCAGGCTTGATATTAAATTCTTAACCTGACATGGCAGGTCAGGTCTGATATTACATACATAGTTTCGTGATGTAATTGATAAAATAAATAAAATACAAGATAAATTTGTGAAAAAACAAAATTATAAAGTTCATTATTATTTTGGTAATTAATCTTAACAATATACGAGGAATGAGATTTTTTTTTATTTTAATTTTTTTTATGACGTAACATCTTTAAATAACAACACTTAATTTTCAAATGTAAGTGTTTCTCAACATTATAAATATACCTAATGCTGCTACATGAAATGAACCAAAAAACCAATTTAACAACACATTTTGATGCTAGTTGGCATTTCAATTTCAAACACATAAGTTAGGAACTCAAATTTTATTGATGATTTAGCAAAATAAGATATTACTCTAGTCGTTACTTTATCTATCTTTCTTTTACCCTTTTAGACATATAATTGTTTGTTTTTTTATATCTCCTTAATAAAACTTTACCTGGTTTTTCTTTGAAAAATAATCATATTCATATTCATATATATATATATATATATGCTAATGTTGAAAATTTATAAGTAACAACAAAATATTGAAATTCTTTGAAAGAATATAAGAATCGGACCAACGAATATTATGTAATCATAGAGTAAAAAAAAAAAAAAAACTCTCAACCATAATTTAGAATTCTAGATGCACTTTTAATTTTATTTTTATTTTCTTACTTTTATTTTGGTTGTATAAAGCTTATGGTTTTTCCCTGGTCGAAACTCGTAAGGTGTGTAGAAAAGAACTAAAAACTGGTACTTCTGTATATGCAAAGCAAGACGAATTCTTATTTCACGTGAAACCAAATTTTAGTTGGATTAAATATAAGAGATATAGGTTAATTATATTTTTTTATACTATCATAAATAAATTAAATTTAAAATTATATTATATTTTAATATTTTTATATATTTATTATACATTATAATTAGCGTAATTATGTAAAGGGTTTAAAAAAATAGTAAAAAAATTAATCGATAATATTTATTAAAAAAATTAATAATAATTTTTTAGTCTTAAAAATCAATAAAATTATAAATAAAAAAAATATCTTACTATATGTAAGCTCTCCGCAATCTGTATTATATTATTATAATTAAAAACATAAATATATATTTACACGGTTTATTTTAATTTTGCAAAAGAAAAAGGCCAAAAATATATAACCAAAATTATAAATGCCCGTAACTTGTCAACCGCCTTCATCCAGGTCTACAAAGTCAAAAGTAGGTCCAGCTTCCGTTACAAAAGAGGCCAATGCCTGTTGGCCACGTAAGCAAGCTTCCAACTGAAAAGCACTTCTGTTTTCCTCTGATATTGATCTGTCTCACGAGATAACTTAAAACTGGCTGTCACTTTATCTGAATTTGATTTTTTTTTTTTTGTCCATAATTTGTTAATTTATTATCGTTATTTTTGTTTTCTCTGACTTTTGGCCCTTTCGTCGAAGTTTGTCCGGACGGATATTCCTTTGCAACAAAGTCTCCGTTTTATCCTTCTTCTTCTTTTTTTTTTTAATTTTCTAATTTTGTAAAAAAAAATTCTTTATTGTTATTTTATTATTATTGTTATTATTATTTTGGGTTGGGCTTGAGCAGAAAAGGAGAGGAAGAAATAAAAACAGGGTTACGTTTGGGATCTGCACCATAATTCAATTCAAAATCAATCCAACGATGAGGAAAAAGAACAAGAATTTTTAATTTATTGTTGATAAATAGACTCTCTATCTCTCTCTTGGGGTTTTTTTTTTGGTCAGATTTTGTGAAAAGTTTTTTTCTTTTTTTGGTTGAAAATTATTTGGAGTTTCGATCTCAATTCTTGGGACCCTCCAAATCCGATTCACCATGAGGAAGAAGCTCGATACTCGTTTTCCAGCCGTAAGTTCTTAATCTTTTTCACGACCTCTGGCTTCTCTATGCTCTGATTTATTGGTTTTTATTATTTGTTACCTTTTTTTTTTTCCTTTTGGATAAAGTTCTTGGCTTTTATTGTTTTCGTCTTGTGGGCTTCTTCGTGTTAGGTTTAGATTTTGGAATTGACTAGTGGGTTGGTTGAAATATGGGGAATTCTTTCGTGGGTATGATCTAGTTTGGGGATTTTTCTTTTGTTTTCTGTTATTTGATCGTGTTTTCTAGCAAGGATTAGGCTTTTACAGAAAAGGTTGGTTTCTTGGTTACTATTTTGTAGGACTTGACTGTCTGGGCTGTGTTCGATTCTGCATTTAGGTATGGGTTTTTGGTTGAATTTGTGATCGGTGTTGAAATTAGGTTGATGCGTATTTTGGGTTTTGGACTATGCTGTGATTGGCTGTGTGGTACTTTGTTTTTGGGGGTTTTGGGGAATGGGGGCAATTTGGACTATGTTTTTAATGGTACAGACAATTTCCGAGCGAAATACTGCAATATTTGGATTATGATGTGCTTTGTTTCTGCATGCATTCTCTATTTGTTGGATCTGTAATTTACTTAGACTCTGGTTCAGTTCTGTTTCCGTTATTAGGGACTTGGTGATATCTACCGATTGTTTTTGCTTTCTCCTCGGATTATGTTGTTTGGGATATTGGAGTTGGAGTTCTTTTATGTCATTTATGTTCTAAGTAGCTTTTTTTTTTTCGTGTGTCCTCACTTAGTCACAATTCATGTATGATTTTGTGGTTGCAACTTATGGATGCAGTCAATGATTAAGAATAAGCTTGCAGTATCTGCTGCTGGTCTCTGTTAGCCTTGTGGTCTATCGGTAACTTGTTTTCTTGTGATTGCATTGAGTCGGCGAGATTAAGATAGATTTTGTATATTCATCAACTACTGTTATTACAGTAAATGTACTGAATTTAACTAATTCCTCTCTCTCTCTAATATATATTTGTCTCTGTGTGCGTATACTGGGGATTTGTGCCATCTATATATTTTATTTTGACTCATTTAAAAGAATTTTGGAGAAAATTTTGATTTCTTTTAGAAGGAAATTTTGTTTGGATTAGGAAGAAAGTGCAGCAGCAGTATATTGAACATGGGTGAAGGGATTTACAAAGATTAAGGATCAAATCATATGCCTTCATGTTTTTCCTCCCATTGTTGGGGCATGGATCCCCTGACCATTCTACTAACCCAAGATGTCTCCTCCAGTGCATATTAAATAATGAGTTACTTATTGTTGGATTTTATCTGGCTATGCAAACTTATTTGTGTGGGTGGTGGAGTTTGGAAATTGCTAGTCATGATATTAGTCACTTCGCATAATTTGATGTGCATGTATGGTCATGTAATCACTTTATACTTCTATTGCCCTATTTGGTTAGTTTTGAGACCTTTGTAATCGCATGTGAAGCATAGATATGTACACGGTGACATGTTGGGATACTGCAACTCACCAACAAAAGTGTGGCTTTTTGTTTCAAACCCTGAAAATTCTGATGTAAATGAGAAACAGTTGTTCTCTTTCTTCTTTTCTTCCATTCTCTCTCTCTTCTTTGTTGGCTCCCCACTCTCTCTCGCTCTCATTATTTCACTCTTTGTTTTGTTTTCTTATCTTATTCAATCAATCAAAGTATTCTTCCCTCTATTATCATGCAGCCTCAGTTTCTCTATCTCTGCATGCATTACCTGCTATCCCCTGTACAGCCCACCCAAGACAAACCAGAAAAACAGCATGCATCATAACTGAGTAGAAGTTTGGAGTTAACCTTTACTGAAAAATTGTGTTTGGAGTATAATTTGTTAATAGAAAATTGAGTGGCCTTTGTAGATCTAGTTTCAATGAGTGCTAAATTCCCTCAGCAGCCTCAAGTCATTTGGAGTAGTTGTCCCGCTAGTCTGATGTCACATTCTATGTGTATCCATGCAGAACTTTCATATGCTGGACTTCCTATATCTTGCTGTCTGAGGGTTATTATTATTATTATTATTATTATTATTATTATTATTAGTGTTTTTTATACTGATAAATAGAAGGGTTTCAAATTTGGGCTTCTCTGAGTATGCTATACTTGATGTCTCTCTTATTGGAAAATTTACAACGATAGCACGATTTGAACTTAATTTTTAGCATGTAATGTTAGCAGCATTGGCTGGTAACATCTAACCTGACCGAATGTATTCATTTTCCAGGCTCGTATAAAAAAGATAATGCAAGCTGATGAGGATGTTGGGAAGATAGCTTTGGCAGTGCCTGTTTTAGTTTGTAAGTAGCTGTTACAGCCTATGTTGTACCCTTTGTTCATGGGCTATGTATATGCTTATGTGGTTCTTGTGTGTTGATGCAGCTAAAGCATTGGAGTTGTTTTTGCAAGACCTCTGTGACCGTACGTATGAAATCACTGTCCAGCGAGGAGCAAAGACTATGAATGCCCTGCATTTGTAAGTGAGAAACCTTTTATTCATTAGAATATTTACTTGTTTGGTCCAATCCAAGAATTTGCAATTAAACCATTGACAAGGAACAGGATAAAGAATTGGCTGAGATATGATTTTTTCCTTTCTTATTAAACAATTTTTTTGGTCCTGCCAACTAAATCTATACTATTGATTCTGGATTGTGCAAGTTTGTTTCAGATACATCTTAATATCATGTAAGCAACATTCAGAGAAAGTGAAGGGGCTTCTAAGAAGTTAACTGTAATATATCTGGTCTATATCTTTGCCTCCATATGAAAAATCAGGTTGTCGTCTCCACTGTATTTGTGGACTCGGTTGTGCAGCTGTATAATGAAAACCAGCCATTGCATGCAATTGTTTTTAACCCATCAAAACCTGCTTGAAAATAGTGTGATCCAGAAACCTAAATGTGCAGCTTTGAGTGTAGATTGATAAAATCTCTGGTTATTCAACATTTTTATTTGGCTGCTTATTTATTTATTTTCTGATGGATGTTTAGAGTTAAAGAAAAAATGATGACACAATATTATGACTGTATATCGATTTCAATATGCTCAGAATTTCTTATGCTCTTTAATTGATTTTTATTAATATTTTGAACCTAGCTAGATGACATCTTTTGTATGCTGCTTTCCTTGTGAATCCTGTGAATGTCTAATTAAATTTCTGTATGTGTGTTTTGCAAACATGAGAATGAAAATTCTAATGGAATGGTTTTCACAAAATACAGAAAACATTGTGTACAGAGCTACAATGTGTTTGATTTTCTAAGAGAAATTGTCAGCAGAGTTCCTGACTACAGTCATGGTCATTCTGACACCACTGCAGATCATAAGGCCCTTCACAAGAGGTGGCTACAGAAAAGCATTTTTCTCCCCCTGGTGTTTTTCTCCTCTTTTTTTATTTATATCTCATAAACAAACACCATTTGCTCATCGAATTTCCTTTGGACAGGAAGCCCAACGGGGATGAAGGTAATGACAGCGATGAGGAGTCCAAAAGAACCAAGATGGTAAGATTTTTCCTCACAGTATTTCTCTAGCCATTTTGTTGTATACCCACAAATATTTGGTTTGTTTAGCTTCGAGTGTAGCAAAAGTGCTTATATGTTATCTGTCACTGATGTTAGACAGGTTAACGAACCAAAAGAGAAACAAGAAGATAATGCTGGAATCTACCTGAAAATTAGAGAACACTAGGAATCAAAGTCCAAAAACAAACGAGAATCAGCACTTGTTTGAAAACTCAATAATCAATTGCAATGTCAATATTCATAACAAGCCTATCTTAATAAACTAACAGAAGCCATATTTATTGCAGCTAAAGACTAAAAAGAATAAATAAGTATTAAGCTAAATCAAATACTAAACTCTGTATAAGAGCTGATCTATGTTTAGGAGAAAACGAAGTAAGGGATTGTCTCTAAATATCAGAATCTCACAATTTGAATTTCCTAATCAATCTCCTAAAATATTTCTTAGCATAATAAGCATATGCATTGGTAACTGTGAAAAAGTAATTAATTGTTGATTCTGGTACTATGTCTGCTTTCCTAGTCTCAACTCTACGAATCTGTTTATTATGCACTGGAAATTTTATGAATCATTATGGGGCAATTATTGCTTCAATTTTCAGTGTAAATGACTTTCAAATTATTAATTTACTTGTGTTCTATATGAAGTTATACCTAGGAGGAAGAAAGAGATTCAACAAATAAAATTGTGTGTGCAGAAAGAGGTGCCTGGTTTTTTAAAATGTATATGCCAGTGAAGTTATTATGGTACTTGTTGCTTGCAGCATGAGATTAGTCATGCAGGCAGCAGTGGCAGAGGAAGAGGACGAGGTCGCGGAAGGGGCCGCGGACGGGGTGCTCGAAACGTGGAAAGAGAGGCTTCTCATCGCGAGATTGAATCCGAATCCTGCACAACTCCTCAGCAGAGCATGAAGAACAGCACAATCCCTGAAACAGCCGTGGAGGATGGCACAAAAGATTCATCATCGAAGGAAAATATAGCGGTAGCCGATGGCGCCAATGCGGCAGAAAGAAACTTTGATCTGAATGCGGACGTCCACGAGAACGACGACAAGAAGGCTGCAGCTGCGGCAGCGGGTCAAGGCTCCTCAGCGGCACCTCCTGCTGAAATGAATCACGAAGAATATCCGGGTTGGTCGCTTTCTGAAGTGGACAAAATGGCCATTGATCCTATTCAGCTCGCGCAGCTCGGCACAAGAACAGACGAGGAAGAGGAAGACTATGACGAAGAAGGCTAACTTTAGAGTATAAGTAGAGGCTTCTAGAAATGGTTAGCAGTTGGGGGCCCTCTTATTGGATTTGGAGCCAAAGCAGAGGCATATTAAAGACAAGTTAGCTGCTTAGTAAAGAATGACAGTAGTATGTTTTCTGTGTCATTCCGGCAAGGAAATGCAGGATTGTTAGTTTGAATCTGTTTTTTTTCACTTCTCTTCGTTAAGGGGCGAGCCTTGTTGTAACGGAAAGGTGTTATATCCCACTTGTGACCTGGTAGTCATAAGTTCAAATTTTGGAAAAACAGCCTCCTCGCCGAAAGACACACAAAAGAAAGAAAAAAACCAAAAAATACAAAAGGGGGTGGAGGGGGGAGGAAAGCTGCGCACATCGACCCTTCCCTGGACCTCGCAAGCGGCTAAACCCCGAGCACCGGGACGCTTCATCGGAAGCGTTTCTCTCCGTCTGTTATGCTTACCGCTGGTCCCACGAATCGCTAACGACCATCTTCGTCGCAAGTGACCGATTGACTGCACTGCACGTCTCTGTGTTCTAGCTGAAAGGTATGGCGGACTTCCTCGAAATGTGTTGGATATGTTAGTTTACCGATCAAGTCCTGTATTCTACGTTGCGATCGTGTTTGACGTTGAAGAATGGATGCGTGCCTCTTGTATCCCTTTATGAAATTGCACAATCGTTGTTGTTTTTTTTTTTTTTTTTTTTCTTCTTATTATATTCATTATATAAGAGAATTTTCTTATTGCAACCGCTAATTTTTAAAAGCATATGCAGTTGCGTAGGTGTAATATATTTTGTTGTTTTTATTTTGGGTGAAAAATCACTAATTTCTTTTAAATACAAAAGCTTAGTATATGACTGAATATCCATATCGTAACCTCCAATTTGGTTATCAATTCTCATCAGTCTTATATAATATATAAAAAAAATTAAATGAAAAATATTGAGTTAACTGAATAAAAGTTTTTTTTTTAATTTATAAAGATATAAATGAGATTAAAAAATATATTCAATGAAGTGTGAATTTGCAAATTGATGAAATTTGGAGGAGAAAAAGATTTTGTGAAAGCAAATTTAAAATAAAGTGGGGACAAAAGCAAATGAAGAGTCTTTATATCTTCCTTTGTTCAGTTACTCTATAAAACAGAAAAAAAAAATTAAAAAAAAAAAAGAAAGAAAAAGAAATTCCTCTACTTTTTCAATCTCTGTTTTCTCTCTCACATTTTTTTTTCTTTGTTGTTGTCGAAAACCAACTTTGAATCCAAACCATAGTTTTAAAAAATCGTATTAGATTGGCGATTGAATCAAAAAATCAAATACGATCTAGTTTGCTCCAAAAAATTATATGAGAGTGAATATTGTAAAAAAAAAAAACATTATTTGATTTGAGCGATTTGGATCGTCTGATTGTCCGGTTGAAATAATGAATCGGGGCGAATTTTTGTTGAGAATTTTATTTCTTGTTTTTTTTTTATTAAAAAAATATTATGTGTGATCATATTAGTTTATAAAAAATACTTTTAATATATATATATATATTATTTTGGTAATATTTTATTTACTTGTATATAATATAAAAATATTATTTATTACTATGGGATCCGGTTTTAAAAACTAGGAGGCAAAGGACAGCGTCATCAAAAGGAAGATTTTTTCGAATAATTGTACAAATCATTTTTTAAAAAAGAAAAAAAAAATTTAAAAACAAGAAACGCAGATAGATTGGCACGCCATTAAGGTTTTGGCGCCAAAACCGAAGCCCCCAAAATGCAATTTTTCAAAATTGTAATCTCTATATGATATATATATAGAGAGAGAGAGAGAGAGAGAGAGCATTGATGGTGGTAGAGATTGAAATTCAAAACAAAGAAATTGCTTTCCTTTGATCTCTCGATCTGTGTGCGAGTGAGTGACCGCGTGGAGATTTCTGGATTCTTGGGCTGCTTCTCTGATCGGGGAAATTACGAATATGCCCCTCCTCCCTTCTCCAACTCTCTCGCTCGCGGCCTCCACCACCACCTGCGCCTCTCTCCTCCACCAACTCCAGGTGGCCCCCACCTCTCTCTCTCTCCCTTCTTTTTCATTTTCCTTTTTTTTTTCTCATTATTATTTTCTTCCATATTTTCAGATTTTCTTTTTTGTTCTGTTGATTTTAAGTTGAGAACAGTATGGAACGTTCGGTAGGTTGGTAGGTAGTGTAATCGTACGTACTAAAATAATTCTGATTTAATATTGGAAAATTTTCCGTAAATTTATTTTTTGCATATACTGAAATGTAATTGCTGAGCATTTTTTCTGGGTTGGAAATTTTTAATTTAATTTAATTTATTTATTTATTTAGTTCTGTTTTGTTCTGTGTGCGTGGGGGGGGTGGGGGTGGGGGGTTGCAGATAATATGGGATGAGATTGGGGAGAGTGACAGCGAGAGGGACAAAATGCTTCTACAGCTTGAGCAAGAATGCCTTGATATTTACAGGAGAAAGGTGGAGTCCACCAGAAAATACAAAGCCGATTTGCATCAATCTTTGGCTGAGGCTGAGGCTGAGATTGCCAGCCTTCTTTCTGTTCTTGGTGATAACAAGCCGTTTTCTCGGGTGGGTTCGATGCCTCCCTTCTTTGCACTGTTGTTATTGACTTGTTTCTGAAGCCAAAACGAAAAAAGAACTAGAAAAGGTTGCGGAGATACGGATAAGTTGACGTGTGGCAGGGCACGGACCCACAAATATACAATTAGAAACATTAGTGTCAGTAGTTGTCGGATGAATAATAATCAATGGTTATGATTGAATGATGTGAGACTGTGTCTTAGTTGTTTTCGTTTACTTACTTTTGTCTCCACGGTGGAACTCTTATTACAATTGACGTTAACAATTATAACTGTTTACTTGCAGTTGTTGCTTCTTCTAATGCATAATAATTGATGGTTATGATTGAGTGACGTGGGTTCGTGTTTAGCTGTGACCATTTACCTGTGTTTCCGTAGTGAAGCTCTTCTTAGAATTGATGTTCTCTTCCTCATAGTAATGTTGTTACAAAAATTGAATGAAATGAAAAAAATCTAAATTTAAAAAAAGAAGAAAAAAATAGACAGGAATTTTAAGCAAACTAACAGTTTTGCATATTGTTTGTGGGTTTGGTTTTGAGAAGGGAAATGGAACTTTAAAGCAGCAATTGTCCGTTGTAAAACCTGTTCTTGATGAAGTGAGGGCAAAGAAGCATGAAAGGGTCAAGGAATTCTATGAGGCAGAGTTGCATATTGCTCAAATTTCTGCAGAAATTGTGGGGTATGATCACTCTGTCAATTCTGCTGACCCCCCACGAGTTGATGAACTTGATTTGACAGAGAATAAACTGGGGCAGATCAAGTCTCGCCTTAAGGAGCTTCAAAATGAAAAGGTTGCATAAATAGTCGTGCTTTGAAGTTGTAGCAGACTGACTGGAGTAGTAGAGTTTCATCTTACTGTCATTTGCCGTTTTCACTTGTTTAATTTTCAGAGTTTGCGATTACAAAAGGTTAATGGCAACGTCAGCACAATCCATGAGCTGTCAGTTGTGATGTCTTTTGATTTTGTGAAGACTATCAATGATGTTCATCCTAGCCTAATTGATCTCGCAAATGCTCAATTAAAGAGCATCAGCAACGACACACTTGCTAGGTTAACCAGTGTGATAAATTCATTGAAGCAGGACAAGCTAGGGAGGCTACAAAAGGTGACGTTAGAATGGAACTCTGTTTTTAAGTGCAATCTCCTTATCTTGTTTTTGTTTTATTCTTTTGACCCTTTTATGTTTTTTGGCAATTTGATCTGTTTGTATTTTTAGTCTATAATACTGGCCTCGAGAATAACAGCAATGATACTATTGAAGTGGTTGCTTTTGAAATTCTGTAAAATGCACATAAAATTAGTTATGCCATGCAGCTGCATCATAATCATGTGTTTTCTTGTTCCAGTTGCTTGGTAATTTTTGTTTTGCATTGCTTTAATGTTCTATGCCATTTTAAGTTGATCCATAAGTTCAATTTTAACAGAAGATCATGCAGTCGCAGAATGTGCTTAGTATTAAAAAACTGCTCCTGTTTGTATTGTGTTATGAGTGTCCATCTATGCATGTAGCTGCACATTAATTTTATACATTAAAGCAAACTTTACCTTTCATTTGTTTTATATCCAGTGCATATGCAGAATTCTATGTATGTGTGTAGGGCTATCACTCTCAGACCAAGAAGTGGCCATCAGCAGAACATTAATTTTAGGGAAACAAAGACTGATTTATTAAGTAATGTGTCTGATGTGGAATAGAGACTTCTTTTATCAGTTGATTAGTTCTTGAAAGATTAATGGATTTTGTACCTTGAACATCCCTGATTGTCCTGAAAGCTTAACATTTGAATATACTTCTTGACGCTCTGCTTGAGGTGGATATATTTGAGCTGTTGTCCTCTACTCTGAGTTGCCAAATGATTCGTTTCATTTTACATTTCTTATCTGGACATTTTGTATTTATTGTCCTATGCATTGTAGCTTCAAAGTCTTGGGAAAAAACTGGTGGAGCTGTGGAACCTCATGGACACACCAGTTGAGGAGCAAAGGAAATGGGACCATGTTACTATGTTACTTTCTTCTTCATTGGACAAGGTGTCTAGACAAGGATGCCTTGCTCTCACTATCATTGAGCAGGTGACTGTTTTCTTGGGCATAGAGGGGTTGCAGGTTTGGTTGTTATGTGCTATACGAATTAACTATCTGCGGGAATTCTTATGTTTAATTTGGTGCTGGTGGTTTTATGTTTTCTTGATTGTATTGGTGGCAGACTGAGATCGAAGTTGAGCGATTGAATGTCCTCAAAGCTGGCATGATGAAGGAATTGGTGTTCAAAAGGCAAAATGAACTGGAAGAAATCTATAGGGAAGTTCATATGGATGTTGATAGTGATGCAGCAAGGCAGATCCTCATCAGTCTCGTAGATTCTGGTGTCTCCACTCATCCTTCTTTTCTCATGGAATCTGAGTTAATTTAATTGCTTCTATTTGGTTCAGAGCTTCTTTTCCTGCCTTTATCTGAAGTTCACTTGGTCTACTGCTGTATAAAGAATATTTTTCTCTGCTCTTCTTTCTCTTCCACATCCCTCTTTGTTAAACTTCCACTCAATTTCAGCTAAACACAACAAAAGGAAGAATATGCATTATTATAATCCACATTTGTTATTTTTTATTTTTTATCTTTTGAAGAAATGCTACTGGGGAGACTTGAGAAATTTAGGGTGGAGCATTTTTTTCTTCCTTGAATCCTCTGGGATTTATTCTATTGAACAATTTTCAGTCCATCTGTTGTTTGTGCAATGTGGTTTCATTGCAAAGTCATTCGACCATATGTGTTTTTTGCCTGATCTCCTTCTTGCTGTTGGTAAAAAAATCTAACAGAATGACCTCATGTGATCAAATGAGTGAGTGCGCCATTTATGAAGTATGATGTAGAATTTCCTAGGCATATATCCTTTGTCCTTCACCCTTATGTGATTTTCGCTGGTTGTATGCAACTGCACAGCACTCATGTTATCTTTGATAGATGATATTTGCAACTTAAACCTTGTTCTTACAGGTAATGTTGATCTGTCTGATCTACTTTCTCACATGGATGATCAGATTAGAAAAGCCAAAGAACAAGCCCTCAGTCGGAAGGATATTTTGGACAAAGTTGAGAAATGGAAATATGCATGTGAAGAAGAAAAGTGGCTTGACGACTATGAAAAAGTAAGTACTGATAATCAATCAATTAACAATTTTCCATATCCTATGCCCTGACTAGACTAGTAGTTGAGGTGGATGGAATCAGTCCTGCTTTTGTTTTCATTTTTTCAGTCTTGTATGTTATGCAATTTATCAGTATATGTGCACATACGTTCTGCTTTGCAATTTTACATTTTGCAGTGGTGATTTTCAAATGCCACAAGCATGTTAGCTGTGGAAAATCTTTGTGGTATCGTACAGGATTTGTGTGTAACAATTTTTGGAACCAAAAGCTTAATGGTTCTTCACACAATGCATAGATGAAAGTAGAAAAAAAAAAAAAAAGGATTTTAAATTGCTAAAGAAAGTAGGGGAGAGAGAATCAGAGGGTGACGCACGCTATAAGTTTCTTGGAGATTTTTCTTTTGCTGTATATTAATCACTGCACTTCATTGACAACTGATCTCTTTTTTCTCTTTCTTGTGTGGGAAGGGGTTAAATGCATAGGCACCTCTTGTTGTTCAGCATTTTTTTCTTCTGGATGACTCCAATGATTCTAATTTGGCATTGGAGATCCTAGTGCTTTGTAATTTGTTTACTGAACTCCATTTGTTAGAAATAATTCTGTTATTTTAAGAAGTAAAATTTATCAACATATAGTTGTGGAGATTAAACTTAACATTCTTGAATTTTTTTAGTAGAAAAGGCTAAAATATTCATTTCTAAAAAATAGTTAGATCATATAGTTTTTAGTCTCTTTATTTCAGATAAAAGATCCTTTCTCAAAACAGCTTTGCCATAAAAAATTTGAGTTGAATGGTTGAGTCTAGCTTTCATAATTATGGGCATAACATTGGGAGTTAAAAATCAAATTGGTGTCTAAAAAGAGGGTCAATTGGAGCAATTATAAAGTACAAGGATCCCGTGCCAAATTTGAAACCCCAGTGTGTTGGGAAAAGCTCTGGACCAGATGTCGATTTCTATTCATATTTCATTAAAAACTTTTCATTACTAGTGTTGGTGAATATTTATCGAAATGTTTTCTGTTTTATCTTATTTCCAGGATGAAAACAGATATAGTGCAGGAAGAGGTGCTCATAAAAATCTGAAACGTGCAGAGAAAGCACGGATTCTGGTCGGCAAATTACCATGTGAGCACGAAACTGGCATTCTCATGTATAAGCTGGTTGGCTTTGTACTTAATGATCTACAACTCAATGTAATAGATTGTGAGTGCAGAAGTATATTAACACAGAAATGACACAGTGAGGTAGCTTTGCGGACCATGGATATCCAATTTTTTATATTACAATAAAATGAGCTAGGTTTAGGTTTAGTTTTTGTTGTGTGTAGATCTTAATTGCATGCACAAACTTAGGTCAAAAAGCAAGCTACTGAGGAAGCCAATTTTTACTGCCTCTTTTTTTTCTTTTTTTTTTTGTTATTTTATTTCTTCCATTCTGTTAGTGGCATGATGAGCTTTTGGTACCTTGCCTTGCACCATATCATCTATGATTGGAGTTGGGTACACTGTCACTACCTTATGATGCCAATGATGGCAAAAACTGAGTGGTAACGTGAATTTCTTATAGAAGGAAGATGTATTGACCTGGATTTCTTATGGTTTATCTGTCTTAGATGGAGTAGACATGGAGGTAAGGGTTTAATTATGGAGAAAATGGTTTTTTATGTGTAAATGTGAACTTTTATGCATTCAAAAATAAAGGCTGTAGGAATGTCATGGAGTCAGATTACTGTTGCCTAATTGAAACAGATTTACTTATCTCAAAAATGTTTATAATTGAGAATTGAATCTCCCTTACCCTCAAGACATGTTTGAGTGATGAGAATATTGATCAGGTGTCCGATATGCATGGCAAAAGCAATATGTTGAATAAAATTGCATAATATTTTTATTTTGCTTAGTATGAGCCAAGGGTCAAATCTGGCCTTGGGAACCATATGCGATCCAAGCTTTTGAAAACAAGCTGCCTCTTTTAACTTCCAAAATTTTTGGTTATGTAGCTATTGTTGAAAGTTTGATTGCAAAAGTTAAACCCTGGGAATCAGAGAAAGGAGTTCCCTTCTTATATGACAAGGTAATCTGTAAGCTCCTTGTTTATCGTAGACTCAATTCAGTCTGGCTATTTGCAGATGCCTATATGTTTTTGAATTTCAGGCTGCTCTCTTGCCCACCCTGGAAGAATACAATGTGTCCAGGCAGAGAAGAGAAGAAGCGAAGCGGCGAACTCGGGTATGCATATGTTTACAGCTCCTACTTATATTCTCATTTTGCATTTTACTCAAATGGATCTTTTAAGACAATTTGCAGGCAATATTTAGGTTCTATTTCCATGAAAGTTGAGTCAGTGCTAATGTGGCTTCGGTTTGATTATGTTTATATATAGATCAAGCAAATTGGCAGAGATTACCAAATTAGGGTTTTCTATTTTACATATAAAAGAGGGGTGGTGTTGCATGCTGATGTTTTCTTCCAATGCCTAATACCCTAGTATTGTCCAGTATGCTAAACTATCTGCATGTTATTGGCACTCGAAAGTATTTTTGAAGCACAGAATATCGTGGCTAAAGAGATTCTCCATAGTTGTCCATTCATCCATTTCTTGCAATGCTGCTGGAGGGACATCGAATGGATTGTAATTGTCTGCTTCTAATGCTGGATGAATATTGTATTGGAAATTATTGATTTTAGATCCATAATCTTGTTCATTAACATAGCAATCGATATCGTTTGGCTTAATCAACAGCAATGCTGGGCTTGCCAGGGAAAATTGACTGGAAGTTAATGTTCTGGACTTTACTTTTACAGGAGCAGAAACGGCAGCAAGAACAGTTTGCTGCAGAGCAAGAGGCACTTTATGGTTCAAGGCCAACAACGAAGAAGCCACTGGGTCAGAGCACCAGTTCCAACACCATGGTTGGAACACCTATTGGCCGTCGCATGGCTACTCCTTTGGGCCGACGTGCATTCTCAGCCGGAAAGGAACGAATGGAGGGCAGGCAGCATAATGTACCACCGATAAACTATGTTGCTCTTCCCAAAGACGATCAGGTCAGTCGGGGCAACTAGTCTGCTTGCTTGCCTGGGACCGGATGTAAATGGTTCTTTTCTGTTTCTCGGGTTGCCAACAATTTCTGATATTTTTCTATGCCATCTTTGATTTGAATTTGCCAAAGGCGTTAGATTGTCTAGATAATGGAAGCATACATTGAGTAGGCCATAACAGAAGGTATAGAGTTTTATGAAAATTCAGCAATTTACTTTTCTTTTTTTTTTTTTTTTGTTGAGAGATGAATTCTTGAGAGTTAGGCCATGCATGAAGCTGACTTAGCTTTGTACCCTTTGTAGTTGGTGTCCTTTTCATGATAATCGAACCCTGGTTTCATTGATGAGCTACTTTACTGACTAATTAATATATTTTTTCACATCAATGATAAATTTAGACATATCAATATATGCATAAAATTAAATTTGATCACATCAATGAGGAGAGTTCATAAAAGTTTATCAATTCAAGTAATTAGATTTAATTTAAGTCACTTTAATTAAGAAAAATGATAATTTTACAAAATTTTTAAAATTTAAATAATTTAAAATTAATTTAATTTAAATTTTTTGTTAATTATAATTAAAAATATATTATTATCAAATTATTAATATTTTAATTATTATGTATATATTTAAAATATTATGTTTATTTTTTAAAAACATATTTAATATAAATTATTCAATTAAACTTGTATTAAGTGAGGATGTATAAGTTTACAAATATCTCATAATCTGATTGAATATACATACATAATGAAAATATTAAGATACTCTTTAAATTATTTTATATGAAATCAAATTATGATAAATATATTTTAATTTTAATTTAAATATACTTATTATAAATTATACATAATAAATTTTAAAATAATTATATTATAAATTCTTTAATAATAGTGATAAAAATTTTAATTTTTAAAATCTCTAACACATTTTTTTTAAATTATCTTAATTTAAAATATAACTTAAAATCTTTATATACTTGTTTGTGTAACAAAGATGCATATTTATTAGAAATATAAAAAAAGTGAAATAGACATTAATTATATTAATTTTTTAATTAATATATATTATATTTATAATAATAATTTATTATATATAATATGTTATTTAGGTATTTTTAAATAAATTAAAATTTAAATTATTAACATTTAAATCAAGTTAATTTCTAATAATATAATATGTAATAATTTTACGATCAAAATATAATACATAATAATTCATATAATTAAAAAAAAGTATTATATAAGAATTAACTTATAAAGTCAATTCAAAAATTTGTCTAATTTTATATGAAATTTGAAATAATTAATTTAAAATGAATAAAAAATTGAAATATTTGGAATTTAAAATAACCTAACTTCAAAACATTTGAGATCTAAGACGATCTCACTCAAAACCAACTTGATTTATTTGCTTGCCACCTCCATCGACGAGCAACCTAAAAGTAGTTAATCCTCTCTACTTTTGCAGCCAGAAAAGGAAAATCTGTATACTAAATTTATATCCACGCACTTATATTACGTATGAAATAAAAGGAACAAAAAAGCAACAACAAAAAACTAAATAAATAAATCGTCTCAAATTAGAGATTTATAGGCTTAACAGTGGTAGATCATAGTCTTGGTTCCACAATAGCAAGAGTACTTCTACAACAAATAGCCACAAACGCTATAAGGTTAATAAAATCTTACAGCAGATTGCATGGAGAATGAAAAGGTGAAAAACAGGAGATTGCAGGCCACGGATGACAAAGAAGCAACAGTAAAATGTTTTATTTGTCCGAGGTGGGAGACATGTCATTGCAAACAAGAGTTGGAGAAGGGACACATAGCGGGGAGACATCAATGGATTGCCAGTCGACCAAAGAGAAGTTTGGTCACGGCACAATTGGGGAGAATTTGCTCCCGACACGCTTCCAAAACCCCATTGTTTCCACCGTGGCCTTTTTTGACGCTTGGAGTGGGATAGGGCTCTTCGATTGACCCAAGCCCTCATTTGATTATTTCATTAATGGTTTGGTCATATTTGGGTCCCACCAAACATCTTCTGTATTATATATATATATAATGCCCTAATGATAAAAGTCTGAAAAAAAATAAAAATGCAGCGCCATTATTGTCCACAAGCATATTCAAGTACCTCATAACCCGAGCTTGCCAGAATGGTAAGAGACAATGAGCCTCTCGTCCATTAACGGAGATTCGAACCTTGTCAATGTGTCATCATCCTCCCTCTCTCTCTCTCGCTCAACGTGGCAAAGATCACTCTTACTAAAACCAAAAATAAAAGCATATTCAAGTCCCTAAATTTGGCGAACATATTCAGATGGGCAGCCAAGCGTAATGGAGATGAGAATACTTAAAACAACTTTATGCATCCTTATGAAGAATCGAATAATAAACGAGATATTGATTCTAAACCATCTAGATCACCGATTGTAGATAAATTGGGTACGTGACATTCTTATTAGATTAGACATATCTGACATAAATCTGGAAATACTTCAATTAAGAGGAATAAATCGAACTCCATGAATCATAAGACGAGAGAAATCAGATGATTTAAGTCAACTTAAAATTTTCAATTGTAAGGAATTTAGAACAATTACATCTTAACTTAAATTAAAATGTTCATGTAGCAAATCTTAATTAACTGCACTAAAATTACCATGGGTCTACGTGAAAAAGCTTTTGCCAAGTGTTGAGAATTAAATATGCTTCCGACTCTTTTTTTTTTTTTTTTTTCATTCTGTTCGTGGTTTCTACGAAAGAAACTTTATACGTAGGCAGCATAATAATATTAGTATTTCTAAGATGACGGTGATCCGGTGAAGAGATTCGGTATTGGAGAACCCCTTGATCCGTACTGATGTCACCACCGTATAGTGATTCGTGCCCAAGATACTTTTTTATTTTTCTTTTTTCTTGTTTTTTTTTTCTTTTGTAAAAAACAAAAAAACAAAAAAAATTTGAGTCTGAATGCCATGCAGCGGGCGGCCGACTCCTAACTAAATACACTGGAAGAGTACACACCCCGCAAGCCTAACCGAAATTAATGGTTCTTATAATTGTGTGTATACTTAAAAATATATATATTTAATCTCACTAAAAGTCTTAACACAGAATCAAACTTACGACTTTACATGTTTCTGTTACCACAAACCCACCGCGTTCGGTGGTTTTTTCTTGATTATTGTAATGTTGGAACTACGGGTTAAGCAACCAGCCAATAATTTTTTTCTGTCTGCTGTCTACTAGTAAAGTAACCCCACATGAAATAATCTTCAAAGTTCAGGGGGTCATTGTTATTAAACAATTGTTGCGATTCTTATTCTCATTCTCAGTGCTTGTTTTGTCAGAAGAACAAGAAACAGTATGCTTTAGAAACGTTGTTTTTTTGTGGTTAGTGTGCTTGGTCGGATTCACGATCTTTCTCCATAATTTGCCACTCTCGTAGATCTTTTTCACACCATTTAACTCCTTAAAACACACCTTTCGCTAATCCAGCCTGATAAGCAATTAAAGTAAATTAACACTGTCCCGCGCTTCTAGTATAATTGGTTTGGACACCGGTTTTAGAGTCTCTTCTTTTCATGTTCGAGTTTTAGCGAGTCTGTTCTCTTTTCCTGATTTTCTGATCTCTATTGTATAAAAACAAAAACAAAAAAAAAAAAAAAAAAATGTAAATCAACCCTTTTCGCATGTCTACGGTTTGAAATATTAAGGAGAATGTGGTGCGCTTGATTCCTTCATAGATTGGATAAAAAGTTCTTAATAATATAGAATCTTTAGGTTCAAATCCTCGAGTAGAAGTATGGCCCCAGATGGTGGGCGAGTATTCCTTTATTATGGCAAATCTACGCATCTCTTTAATCATAATCAAAGTACAAAATTTCTTATTTTTGTAACAATAAAGCTAAGATTCCAACCCCCCCCACCCTTTTTCTTTTTTGACACCCAACACAGCAGCGTTAAATCTCTTAGTTATATTAAAATTAACTCCAAACACAATAATTTCATATTTCGACAGTTATTTCGACATAGTAGTCAGTTGAGCTGTCTCCTGTGTTATGCATGTGTTGGCTTGGTCATGTACATTACACACATAGCGTCAATAACCTGAACCTATCTCTTGTATCTCAGGTTACTAACTATTTTTGAGGTTTGTGCCCGGAGAATTGCCATATGGACCAAAACTACATCTATCATTTGAAGGTCATGCCAATGGCCTATTAACGCCACACAAAAAAAAAAAAAAAAAATGTGGTTTCTTTTTTGATTATACAAATATTTAAAATATGGAATCTAATCCCACTGATAATCTCTGTGGCTATGGAAACTCAGAGAGACCGATGTCCATTTTTATGGCAAAGAAAAACAAACCAGCTATGCGGGCCACACATATACAAAATAAACTACTGATCAAGTATACGGCAAAGGTGGATATGATGAATAAAGCTGATCACGACCACTAAGTGCTCTATGAAAGTGAGAGCCAACAAGGAATAGGATTTAAACGGGGCATGGTACGTATGTGGAGAATCGTTGCCACAAGACATAGCACTACACAATCAAGTGATTTATGGAGTTAGCTAACACTCTTTATTAATTTAGATTCATTGTGTGGTTCTTATATGATCTGGCATTGAGTTGCATGTCCTTTTGCCCATCCCGCATATCATGGTCTATGTACTTGACGAAAATGACAAGGACTCGCATTTTGTTGTTGTTTCCTACTTGATCCACACGAAACAAATCTATATATATATATATATATATATATTTTTTATTTTTTTTACTTTTTTTTTTTTTTTTTGACGAGTGGAACACTTAAGCTCATGATAGAGATACAGCTTTATGATCTTTAATGTGAATTGAATCTCACTGCAAGACTGTATATGTTGAATTGACTACCCATACTCGATATAGTGGTGAGGACAAACTTGCCATTGTGCGAGTTAATCACGTCCTCATAAGTGTATTCCATATTTCAAGAGGGAGCTGCGGTGGTGGGAGACCATATTAACAACATGGGATTTTTTTTTTTTTTTGAAAGGATTTCTCGTCGACAAAAATGAAAAAGAAAAAGAAAAAGAAAAAGAAATCTTATATGTTGAATCTAAATTTAAATTTACGAACATCAATCCAGACTGGCATTTTCATTTGATATAAATTTGGTGCAAATATTATTTTGTTAACTCTCTTAGAAGAAATTAGGAAGCGTTGGCTTCAAAAAGGGCCTAAAGATTAGATCTTGTTATTCTTTAATTTGACTGAAATCAATTGCTCATGTTATGGATTTTCTTACACGGTCCACATGTTCTAACAACAAGTGCAGGCATGTCTTTCCAAGTATGCCGCCACCATGAAATAAGTGAGTTACACCTGGATCTTTGACTCGACTCTCCTACGTTTTAAGGTGTTATAATATTGATTACTTACATAAAAGAATATGCAGACAATGTGAGAAAGTTCGGAGCAGACAATTTTCACCACTCTTAAAATGAGCTAATGACAAAACCAGAGCAGTGACTTTACTAAAATTACACCATACTTGGAGTGTGCAAATTGACTCATTTAAATTTGTACAAAAAAAAAAAACAGAGGATAGGCATAACTTAACTGGTTTTTATTCTATTTTTTTTTTTTTTTTGGGTTGTGTGGAGAACTTTGGTATATTTCTTTTTGAGGAGAAGAATTCTATTTTTACTAATTTGTTGAATAATTTGATTGATGGCAAAATGTAAAGGGAAAACTAAATAAACTCTTATCTCACTACAAAAGATTTATAAAAAATTAAATAAAAAAAAGAGGGAAGAGAAATTTATCATTCCTAATTAAGATTCTACATCATTTCACCTATAATTTATAAGGAATGCTCCCTCGTTACAGAAAAGAGGAAAAGAACAAAAAAATAAAAAATAAAAAACACATGCAAGTCTTCTTGAAGACATTACACGCAATAGGATCTGACCCATCTATTTTATATAATCTCATCGTGTCTCGTGTGCAGAACGCACAGTTGATGCCTAAACAGGGGGCAGCCATTGCCAGTGGGTGCCGACCCTAGTGGAGCAAGCCGCAGCCAGCTTTTTATGTCTTTTAAGTGTATCTAAGAAACCATCCCAAAGAACTCTGTATTCCAAAAAGATAGAATTAGGGGGAGGAGGGATAGTGATTTGCTTGTCAGCAGGCACCCCAATTTCATCCTCAAATAATGTCACGTATACCTTTGTAGCCTTAATGGTTTCCCATTTGTACCTCACTACGGTATCAGGACACGTTCGATGATCACGATGCGCTTTTTTGGTGTTGCTCTTGTGGAATTAGATGCAAACGTACAGATGCAACTGAGATTCTTATGAGAACATATTTAGTAGTAGGGCCAAGCAGGCAACAACTAGACCAACCGCGTATTTTAATTCAAGTCAATCATTCACCAGCATCCTGAGTGGAATCTGCATCAGACGTCAGCGATTCTTCCACAACAGGCAAATTGTAAAAATTCCACAGGTTTTAGTCTGATGGGTTAGCTCATATTGTTCTCTGATAACTGACAGAATCTAATGGTACGTTAAGGGTGAGAGCATTAGTCGGTTCATTCAGCAAAATGTACAAACCAATGTTTTAAGTATTTTATGAGATTGGTTATTTGGATTATTTATGTAAGAGCGTGCCTTGGTGAGAGTGTGCCGTGGAAAGAGCCTTATTATTATTATTATTATCATAAAAACAAAAGATAAAGTCTTCGTACATCCGATAATGAAAAAGTCACGAACTTAAATTTGGCGAATATGATCACGGAATTCTCTTATCTCGATCATTAATCATTCCCGAAATATCAGCACTAAGTGCATTATGCAAAATATAACTCGACGACCAGGAAAATAGGGACAAAAAAGAAAAAAAAAAAAGAACAGAATAATTCAAAAGAGACACAGTGAAAACGCGACAAAGTCCTGGTATTTTTATATAACTGTATAAAAGATCACCTAAAAAAAACAAAGGAAAAGGAAAAGGGATTCACAGGACAACAAAAGGCCATCCCCCCAACATTCCAAGTTGATCAAGCTTTAGGTGATTTGATGGGGAGTTCTGGCATCGGCAATGGCATGCTAATAGGCACCACAGAGACCTTGTTGTTGGCTTCGACCTTTTGCAATTCGACTCCATTTGCTTCAACATCTTCTGTCGTTGCCATTGAATTCCCATTTCCTTGAATACCGTTCAAGGGATCGGGTATTTCCTCCAGTTCCTCCATCTTTTCATCGTTCTCCTTATGCTTTCCCCACAGTACTGAGTAGAGGCCAATTACTATTAAGATGGCTCCAAGAACACTGGTCCCGCAAATGAAATATAATTCGTTAGAAAATGATTGCTTTTCAACGAGAAGCCAATTAAACTTTACTAATAAAGTTACATAAACGCAATTAATTTTACACGTGTAATTGGTTGAATATCTCAAGTCTTCTGATGCTTGATTAGTCTAGGACCGAAAAAACAAAACAAAACAGAAGGAAAAGAAAGATAAACAAATAGCAACTATCATTCTTAACTGAATTCCATGTCATATCTGAGTCTTGAATTCAAATCCCAATCAAAATTTTTTGACCCAAAAAAAAAAAATCATGTGGGCGGCTTATTAATCAAGTTAAGTATAGAATCTGTAATTCAGGAAAGATTCTATACAGAATGTGTTGAGAATGTGAGAGTATGCCTCCTTGGATAAAGATGCTATGGTGGAGCATATACGGCTGAGGAATAGCAGCTCTAGATTTACCAGCAGCCACACTTGCATATAATTAACATGCATACATATGATATGATGATATTAAAAAGTTGCGAAGGAAATTAATTAATTTACCCTCCAAGATATATCTTTTCTGCCAGGATGAAAGAACCCATGATGGCCACAATGATCATCATCAAGGGACTAAAGGCAGTAGCAAACACTGGTCCTTTTTTCTTGATCACCAGTCCTTGGACATAGTAAGAAATGCTTGATGTCACAATCCCCTATTTGTTGAAAAAGGAAAAAAAAAAAAAAAAGAAAGATTATTCAGAATTTGCTTATTTGTAGGAAAACATGCGGCAACAAAAAAGAAGATGCTATAAGCTTTGTATGCACACATGTGATGGGCACGCAAACTTGTGCAAGTTCTATTTGTGCGCACACACTGCATACATCTAACCATTTTTTTAAAACTCCACAATAACCCTATAGCATGGGAGGTTCGTGGGACACATTATTTGTAGTGGAAGAGTGAGATGGACTTACCGCATAAGCAGCAGCGAGGAGGTCCATGTCCCAGCCAATTCTCCAAACGGAGGCTTTGTGCTCCATCACAAATGTCACAGCTATAGCTTGTAAGGTGCCCATAAAGCACACTAATGATGTGAGAGAGAACTGATGATTGTGGTAAGTCTCCAATGCTTTGGTCTATCAATTGAAGTCACATACATTAAAATCCCACATTAATTTTCTTTTCTAAGCAAGAAAAAAAGAGAGAGGGAGAGAGAGAGAGAAATCATATCATAGTAACCAAATTAATATATCTTATGCTTTTCTTGGGGTGACTTACTTGTAGAACAAACAAAGAAGCCCATGCAAGGGTGGCAATGATGACGAGGATGGAGCCAACGAACCAATCTTTGTCAGTTGTCCCAGTGGTATCAGTCGCGTAGGATTTGCGAGGATGGACATGCTTAGACCACACCATCTCCACGATGGGACCTTTATATAAAGTCATCAACATTGCCCCAGCTACTGTCACCAAAGTCCCGGCCATCTTTGCTTGGCATCTCACACTCTTCATGTCTATCATCTCCATCCTTACGCATCAAAACCAAAATCTCTTTCTTATTTACTTCAAGTTGTGATGCAAAGCACTTTGGCTAGGATAATCAATTTATGTATACAATTGTATTAAAAATGGACACTCCAGTGTACGAGCCTTCCCCACACTGTGGGGGTGGAGAGGGCAGTCTTAGCTTTCTTTTTGGAATAATAAAAAATTGTTCTTGCGATTCCAAGTTGTAACATCTAAATCGCAATAAATTAATCTTACTTCTACACCAAAGGCCCCTCTTCTTCTTGCACAATTATTATTGGTTGAGTGGTAATAATTTTGCTTTAAACCGCTTACCGGAATATGATTGCCATGACAAATGTCATGGCAGGGAGTATGTTGCTCATTGCACATGAAAAGGTAGGAGATGTGAATTTCAGCCCAGCATAGTAGAAGTTCTGGTCTATCACAGGTCTATTCGTCAGAGGAAAAGGACAAAAAACAAAAAAACAAAAAAAAGGCAATCTTAGTTTTTGTTTTCATGGGCATAAATTAGCCGAAATAAGCTTATAATAATCAATGATTACTAACCCAAGAAGGCCGAGAACAAATATTTGAAGGAAAACTCGAAGGGTAATCTTGGGTTGCCCTCTCCTGTAGGAGTGGAACAAAAACGCAGCTTGTTTGAGGATCAAGACTCATATATGAATGATCATTACTCGAATTTATACATGAATGATCAAACCTTTCAAAAAGGAAAGCAAAGGGGGCTATGACTGCCGTCGCAAAGGCATGGCGATAGACCACTAGGACATAGTGGCTCATGCCGCCGTTGAGTGACACTTTTGTGATGATATTCATGCCAGCATAGCCAAATTGCAAGGAGATCATGGCAAAGTAAGGTTTAGAAACCTCAAGGAACTTGCTGCAGCCTTTGAGCTTCTCCATTTTTCCTCAAGGGAACAATGAGAAATTGAAGTGAAGTGGGAAAGTTTGAGAGGGATGGAAGAGAGGAAGGGAGGGATGAATAACCAAGCAATAGGTTGTGTTCCTCCCTAGTGAGATATTGGGAGTTGTCACTTGTATTTATATTGGTTTTGAGAGGGCAAACTACCTATTACATATCCTGCCTAGCTAGAATATGACTGTGGAGGGAGAACAAAGATATTCGGAACAAATTGACAATTGTAAGGAATTCTGTTATCCATTTTGTCCACGGAAAAGTTATATGGATACTGTTACTATATACATGTTACATATTTTAAGTATGAAATTTTATTAATAAAAAGATTTTTTTACCTTTAGTATTATTTACATAAATAGTTTAATTTTTAGTACATTTTTAAAATAAAATTTATAAAATAAATATTATTTACAAAAATCATAATCATGAGGTATTTATTATATTAAAATATTATTTATAAATATTTTTAATTGATATTTTATCAAAATTAAAGATTAAAAAATCATAAAATTAATATATGTTATGTTTTTTTCTTTTTTTTTTTAAGAAAAATAATCATTTTTATAGATTAAAATATAAAAATATTTGTACAAATAAATGAGTGTTTCTTAAATAAACAAATTTATTAAATTAACTTATTGTGAAAATTTTTAAATAAGATATTATTTATGTGTCTGTGAAATTGTTAATATTATGATTGCACAAATAATATTTATACTTGAAATTATCAAAATATCTCATATAAAAATTATTATATTTTGAGTTAGTTTTTGAGTTGTTTTAATTAAAAATTATTTGTGAAAGTTGTATCAAATATAATATAAATTATATAAAAATAATTGAATAGTTAATAAAAATTTATTATTTTGAAATAATTATTGGTCCAATAAATATTGATTAAGGAAATGTCTTGACTAAATTGAAATGAATATTTATAAGAAATTATGATCTTATTTATGAAATAAATGATTTATATATAAAAATAAATATAATTAAATAAAATAGAGTAATTATTAATTTTATATTATATATTTTATTAAAATATTAGTATAATAAAAGAATTAAATTACTTTAAGAGACTATATATGAAAAAATATGTTAAATTACCTTTTGACAATTTTAATATTTGGTTGGTCTAACCTATAGTTAGATATCAATTATAAACTATGAATATAAGTAAATTAATTAGTAAATTAATAATAAATTAAAATAATTTAATTTATCTAATTTTTATAATTATAATTTATATTTATTAATAATATATTAAGACCTTAATAAGTCACATATATAAGAATAATTGTAAAAATATAAAATACAAATTAAGTAAGATTTGATAAAAAAAAGTTAAACTCTTTTTTTAGATATTTAAAAAACATATAAAAGTTAAAGTATAATTTATAAAAAAAATTAGTACAATCCTTCTAAAATTTAAGAGTAAAAATTTTTATAAATACTTTTTTAATTAATTAGTCAAATGACATTAAACTCGATATTTCTTTTTCTATAAAAATTTAAAGAGTTATTTATAAATTATTCATGTAAATTATGAATTAAGGATTAAAAGAAAAAGAATAAAAAAAAGTTTGAACAATGATTTTATCTTTTATATTAAGTTTTGTAATTACAATTAACAAATAATTAATTTATTTTTAAAAATTAATTTTAAAATTTTTATTTTTATTGTATATTTATCAGATAAATATTTTTATAATTTTAAACGTAAATAATTAGTTGTATGCTTTTAATTTTTTGACATATTTAATACTAGGGTTCACAAATATAAATTGAACAATTATAATTATAATTATTTACTATAAAGTCACTCTGGAATGCATCAAGTTCATGTGATAAAGCTATTTTTTCAAGTATTTACAAGTGATCGCGAGAAAGGGAGGAGAATGTGGGATATAGGTGGCAACAAGGTGGTGGGTATCTGAGTCACATGCCTTATATATGGTTGGTGATGTAAGATTTAGCGATTGATTCCTCTATGTAATTTAGATAATTTTAGTGATATTAAGGATTTGGTCCCATGTTTAATCAGTTTCGCATCTGTGATAAGCAAAAGGGTTTAAGAATTAATTACTAACTATTTGGATTGTTTAGGAAGTTTTGTCGCAGGGGGCTTAGAATTGCAGCCTTTACGGCTGCGTTTTCTGCTTTTATTTCATGATGACAGAACAATAATAACAACAACAACAATAATAATAATAATAATGACAGAACAACTTAGATTATTCCTATTGGAATTTGTTTATTAATCGCGGTGACGTACTTTTGTGTGCTATATGCCATTATAATCGAGTCCATTTACATATATTTACAAATGAAAAGCCTCATTCGAACCTTTTTTCTTTCTTTTTTTTTTAATTGTGATAAGTCCCATTTGGACATTTTTAGAAAGTGGAAATAGCCTCAACATGGAGACCATTAATAAACAAAATGGGCGAGAATTATTATTATTATTATTATTATTATTATTTTCATAACCAACGAAGAATTTCTATTAGACAAACTTTAGGGGTACTAACGAGACACCCACCACCGTGGCTCTTCACTCGAAATTTGAAATATATTTAGGAGGACTCTTAACGTTTTAACTGTACTTAATCTGAACAATTCCAAGCTAAACATGGGTGGTTAAATTTGGCAAGAATTTTAGTTGGTTTTCATAGGAGGAAGAGAATAAATAAATAAATAAATAAATAAAAAGAAATGCGAATGAAAGTTAGGCGAAGTTGGGGAGGGGGGGTGGACCACTTTCGTTGCCATGCAATTTCCATTATGTAAAGGCCCCCAATAGATGCTATTTGGAACCATTCTGCTGTCAAAGATTCATTTTGGCTTTAAAAATGGAGCAACGCAAAAAGTTTCATGCTCATCAACGTGCTTGAGAATATGGTTTAAAATGCCGAAGAAATTTCTTTCTTTTTCAAATTTTGTTTTTCCTAAATCAGTTTCCACTTCGATCATATTTAACTGGGAGTTTCCCATTGAACTCGAAACAGGGTGGATAATCTCGGAAGCATACCTTGCTAAACTCAAATTCAAATTGGAGAAAAAAAAATTTAAAAATTAAAATTTAAAAAAATTAAAATTAAAAATCTTAAAAAATTAGTTTGCGATATATAAAATTACATATCTGTTATACTTTTTTATTTATTTATAAAAAAAAAAAAAAGAGTATGGCGGGCACCCGATTATTGATATTTTACATTAGCACTCTATTTATTGCAACCATTAAAATAATATAATACAATACAATTAGTTAGGAGCCGTGGTGTGCATTTGGTTGTATGGATACGCAAGACATTTACCCTAAGGAAATATCAGTTGGTCTCAAACGCACGGGGCGAGCAATCATGAACAGTGTCGCAAATTGTGTTTGCTTGGCAAAAATTAAAAAATGTTTTGAATTTAAATAAAGAAATATTTATCACTAATTATAGATTAGTGACCATCAAATATTAAATTTAGGTTCACCCCTAGACTTCACACGTAGTCAACTCTCTTCTCCAATTTAACTGGACTAAAAAAAAAAATAAAAACATATTAAAATTTTTGAAAAGCAATAATGGGGAAAAAAATATATATACCGAAATTTTCAAAAAATATATTGAATTGTTTGGATTACACAAAAAATAAAAAATAAAAATAAAATTGTTGTTTATGAGCACAAACCTTGTGTCCCCCGACTGTAGTAATAGTAGCAGCAGTAGTAGTAGTAATCTTTATCATAGACTAGCTCCAAAGAATTAATCTTGCTTATTCTTCCATTTCAATTCTCAGGAGATGTTTATTATTAAGAACGTAAAAGTCTCCTATCATTAAAGTTTAAGGACCCCAACATGTCTTATAATCTTAATGAATTTTTTTACTCGCTAACTCGAATTCTTAAATAAATTTAAGATTTCGGAGTATTATTTGAGAATCTGAAAATTGGGTTTTTATTAATTGATTATTTCGATTTACATTAGAAATCTTCTTAAATTTTTATTATTTTTTATTTTTTCAGTTTTTATGTGGTGGCGTGGGATGGATCAATCAAGTAGAGAGTGAAGGAAGGAGGACACCACAGTGGGGGATCCCTCCGCTCTCCTGTTGGCTTACTTTATGAAGACACCATATATTCCGATGAATCTCACCCAATATCAAAATTCAAAAACCGTGAGAGGAAAAATGAAAAGGACCCAATTACCTGTTACGGCGGCATTTCCTCGTGAATTAGAATAAAGCATTTATGCATATATTCTGCCGACTATGCTTCTTTTTTTTTATTTAATTTTCCCCCCCCCCTTTTTTTTTTTTTTTTGGTTTTGCGATTTCCTGTCACATTCTGATGTCCCGGTGCAGTGGAACGAAGACACGACGAACACAATTTTTGGAAAAGTTGTCAATTGTAGAACGCTAGCAAGATTGTCTCCCACCCCCTCGCCGCCTCCCCTCCCCACCCCTTTACTTTCTTTAATTCTTTGTCGATTGGTATGTCGTGTCCTAAAATGCTCTCAAACTATACCGGCAATGTCTCGACAACTTGATGGGATTTCAACCAGGGGGCTCAAACACTGATGTATTAAATCCATCACGTCGTCAAGAGAAATACATTAAATTGCATGACGTAATTAAACATGATGTGGACGACAAAATGGATATGGTGGGGTGGCTGCCAGCTGATCAATCATAGGATTCTCGAGGCAATTAAACTTGAGAAGCTGAATGATACGTTTAATTTAGACCCCTAATTCAAGAGGAAATTGGAATCGCCGCCCAGTGATCGGTCCAAGGATTTCTATCTTCGAGAATACTTACAAGCCTAATCCAGACTTCACTTTTGGTTTTCTTTTCTTAATTGGAGGCCAACCCCCCTCCCCCTCCCCCCCCCCCCACCCCAAAAAAAAAGAAGGAAAAGCCATAGGAAAAGAATAAAGTGTGATGATGCAAACAAACCCTTTTGGGCGCAAATGAAAACATGAAAGGGAGGTGTCACAAGGCCGCAAAAGCCTAGTGGAGCACCAACAGAAATGGGCGTCTAATCACCCCCAATCATCTAAAATGGTTCGTCACCATGTTGCCGGAGTAGGACACCCGTATGCCATAACAATGGATTGAAAGAATTCCGTGAAAATATCGACAACATCAAACCACACGCATCAAGACAATGGCCGAAGAAGAAAAAGTACTTAATAGAAGCGATTTCAACTCATGCACATGGAATCAATCTGTGTCCATCATCAGAGAACCCTTTAATCTCTATTTTTGAAATCTCCGTTTTTAATCTAGAAAAAGTCTTAAATCTTAATTAAATGTTACTCGAATTGAATTAAATATTTCTTTTGTGCTTTAGCATTTAACCGTGACCAAAAAAAATCTAATACCGAAATATTTGAAGGATACGTGTGACCTCAACAAGCGTGGATTGCATTGGCTCACACCGGACGATTGGGAAAAAGCTTGGCACTGGGTGTGTCTGCTCCTCTTTTTTTTTTTTTTTTTTCTTTTTTTTTTTTGGGTCGCGATGAATGCGAGAGCGAAAAGGGTTAATTGCGCATTCTCACAAAACGACTATCGTAAGGCATACGTATATATAAATAGTCTGGATGCCCTTACCGATTCTGTAGGGCCGTTTTGCCCATACCACCTGCCCAACCCTACGCTCCCGAGGTCCGTTTCTCGGAATGCGCCTTCTAAACCACCACCCCATTAATCCAGGAGATAGGGTATTTTCACTAAGGATTCACGTATAAAAATATCATAAATTAATAAAATATTACGTATTAATAAATCATATATATATATATATATATATATATATAATAATGTAAGTAATATATCTTTTACATAATAACAAACAGTTAAAATTATTTTAAATAGTAAATATTAAATGAGATTAAAAAAGTGAATCGTATATTAAATTTTAACATATTTGATCTCGTATGAGTTTATTAAACTGAAAGTATAAACAGATAATATATTTTACTTATTAGTAAAAATTTACAATAAATACAGAGAATTTGGGCAACCTGATTTAAAATTATTGGGGGAGCGAAATGCCTGCACCCTACGAACTAGCAGCTCCCATGATCATAAGTCCGGGATTCGCCCATGCAAAAACAAAAAAAAGAATTACCCATCTCGTTAAACAACTGCGTTGCATGCGAGTGCAATAGCACTCGCTTCCATTTCTGGTCCAGCAGAGGAGACTTTGTTCTCAGAAAGAATATTTTCACAGAACTGGTTTGACTTTCCGAGAATGGACCTGAAGGCTACGCGGAGCCCACCTCAGGCTTGGCCTTGTAAAATTGGCAACCATGAAATAACCGCTGCAAATTATGGTCGCCCTCAAATATTTTTTAGACCCCATCAAAAGACGCGGCCATATCAAAGTGATTATGTATCATAACTCTCATTCAATTGGCGTACGGTACAAAAGATGAAGACCAACTTTGAAGCACATAACAAGAGTCAGTGTGATGCTTCCTGGAATGGCCAAAAATCTCTTGTAGCTGCTTTGAACCATATATCGGTGATAATTTCGGTTTACATCGAGGATACAGAAGAAAATTTCCACATCATAGCAGTTTAGAAAGTTAAAGACTGCTTAAGTAGCCTACGAAACAGTGTTCTCCCCTGAAGATGGCTCCACCGGATATTCAGATTGAACCTGTACCTGTGGAGCTTCTGATGTGGGGGCTTCCGCCTGTATGGTTGGAGCAGATTCTGTTTGGCTTGTCATTGCAGCTTGGACCATTTCTGGTGGCTTGAACTTGTTGATGTAGTAGCTAAGTGATGGCCCGGTATAATCAGCCGTCTGCACCTGGGGTGGGTTCTTACCAACTTGGAGGAGGATTGAAGAAGCTGCAGCTATAGAAATAAGGCCAAGGCCAGCAACAATTGCTGCTGTGTTCTCTGCTCCAGACGCAGAAGAACCTGCGGTTCCTGAGCTTATTGCGCTTTCTGCTACATAAACTGCAGGCTGAAGATATCGATGGTTATGAGCTGAATCATGGTATGAAACCATAACGAGGAGAAATGAGATGAGTAAGGAAGGGGAAGCAAGTAAATGAACAAGCAACAAATTCCACATCGATATACAGCTAAGTTGGCAAATTCTTTTCTCTTTGTTACCGAACTTTTGCTCTATGCTTTGCTGCAAATGGTCATATCATTTGCATTTGATAATGGTCTTCCTAAAGCCCAGAAATAAACAAATACAAAAGGTTAACCAGACGTAAAACGTACAGGGGAGTTCAAAATCAATGATCATCTCCTTTGAACTTACATAGGACTGATGTTCACCAAAATAATACGAGACGTAGCTGAACTATATGAAACACATGTTAAGTGTTCACTGCCTTGACTTCAATTCACTACCCATAACATTTTGTCAAATGACAAAATCAAAGAATATCTGATGCTTGCTGCTGCATAAATCAAAAGTTTAGGCCACAATTGCTTACATATAGTAGCAATCATAGACCTAACCATATCGACGCATGTGAGTCACAGTCCGTTGAACCAACTCAACTTTATGAATCTGAATACCTTTTCACCTCTTCCCTCCTTTGGGATATGTATAAAACAGGCAATGGATATTCTCAACAAATGACAATGCAAATATTGTAAAGAAAGGTGGATTACAACTGAGTGCCCTAATAGATTGTTTAAAGCCATTGTGCAGGCTGTGATTGCAGATTGATGCGCATGAAGGACCATTGATGAGGTTTGGAAGAAGACTCACTTCTTGAGGCATTTAGCAAACTTGGGGAGTTCATGGTGGGCGAATTCAACTAAGGCAACCTTACAGATTGGACTTAGGGAGGAAATTTGAGATGAAATGCAGGCATTGGCTGGAACATTTCATCAAGCAATGTTGGACTCAAGATCTTAATTCCCACCGATGTCAGTGAATATGGCTGGAAGACTTCATTGTGGCACAAAGTGAATTATATTGAAATTCCTTACCAACAATTTAGCATGAAAAAGAACCAAAGGATACTCCGAGCTTCAATGAACCAAAGAATTGACAAACACAGTATACTGGGATGGACAATTGATAAAGCACGAAAACCCTCCCCCCTCCTCCGCCTCCACCATAAGAGGAGGATTGACAATGTGGTGCAGGATATGTTTTCTTCAAGCCAAAATTCTTCCAAACAGGATATCTCCCATTTGACTTCTCAACTATTGTGTCAATATGACTCTCCAGAGAGCCCGGATGCAGGAGTCTCATGCGCTAGAATACCATAACAGTTCATTGGCATTAAAAGTGGAAAAAAGAAATGAGGTGCTTCAACAAGAAACTTGATTCCATTGCAAGAATCACCAACCTCAACAGAATATATATTTGTCTGTCCTGCAGTATCCTTCTCAACATATCCCGTCCAACCTCGTTTTTGAGGAGGATATGTCCCAACAACTTTGGTTTTCTCGCCAGCTAACCATTCCATGCTTACCTTCCCAACCTGGCAAAAACATAAAAAGCTTTAGAACGCATTGCAGAAATCACAATTTTGCACATCTCAAAGCATGAACATACAAGCCAATCGCACATGTTATCACTGGTAGCAACATAACGAGGCAAAATCCACAGAAGAATTGTCAGAATGATGAATTGATATCTACCCGCTTATGATTCCATATGACACAAGAATGGAAACAAACACTTATGTCAATATTTATCGTGAGGCTTATCTCATTCCAGAGAATAACAAAGATCACGAGTGGGGTTATTTTCACTTTGGATAGCGAAGTTTCAATGATTCAAGCACTTGGGTATAATTTTCCTTTCTTCTTCTGTTTTTCGTTTCTTTTTTTTCTTTTGGTAGAGGGCTAAATCAAAATTCAATATGTTCCCAAAAGCCTGAAGTCGTCGCCTTTAAAGTTACATTCTTCTCTCCTCTTTCTTCCCATAATTATTTACATAGAATCATCATTTCACAAGAAACAAACAGAAAACAGACCCACTACCCATGACAATACAAAATATCAAACTTCTTTGCAGCATATCAGTACTAAACTTTGTAGTAAGCAGACCACAAACATTCATTAAACTATACCATAACAGACTGATATAGGATAACAAAGCTAAAAGGCCAACAAGATTGAATTATAAAAAATAAAAAATAAAAACATAGAGTTATTAAAAGGGCTGTGGTGAATAAAAATTATTAGTTAAACTAAACCTCCTTTTCAGGAGCACACTCTTCAGTATTGCAGTCAGAATCATCGGTGGAAGCCCTGACTGTGAATAGCCTGAGATTTGGTCTGTGTCCATTTTGGTACTTCTTGAAGAACCTTGGTGAAGTGAAAGTGCATGTGTTTGCTGATATCACTGCTTGTGATGCACATGCCATTTTCCTTCCCTTCAGTTGAAGCCTTGAAGAAGATACTACCTGATGGGGTCAGCAGAAATGGGCTCAAGAAGCTGCTTCCAGTGTTGCTGTCTGTTGAGCTTCTGGCTTAGCTCGTGTCCTCCTGAGTACGGAGAGAGGAGAGAGAGCAAGAGAGAGACGGAGAATCTAGGGTGGCTGGGGGATATTTTTTTTCTCTTCTGGTTCACTTTTGTTGGGGGGATGGGCCTTTTGTGGTGGACTTTCAGTGGCCTAAGTGTAACATAGCATTCACGATGAATTGGTGATTGTGGTACTCCCATGGATGCTCCGAAAGAAGTTAAAGAATTTGACTTTCCAACTTAGAAGAAAAAAATTAGTAATATGTGTGTGTGTGTGTGTGTGTGTGTGTGTGTACTACTTATTGAATTCATTATTGTAATTTTGATTGAATTGATTCCATTTGAGTTGAACATGTGACATCTCAATTAATTTGCATTTAATAATTAAATTTTTTCAACTCACTCACATTGGATGTATATATACATATATATTTTTAAATTTTTAAGACAAACTGCATGTTAATTGAGACTATTTTTCTTGCCATACCAACTTGTTAAACAAGTAAAAGGAGCTCCTCTAATTAGTTTTTTTTTTTTTATTTTAAAATCCTATTTAGTTATCATATCGAAAATTTAATCTTACAAATTACATTTTAATTAGCTTTTTTCACTAACGAGTTTGATATGTATAACTTTTTTGGCACAACAAATGTTCTTGACATTGTTTTGGAGATGATCAATTATCCTCTCTCCTCTTTGTAAAACACTGCTTGACACGAGAATGATACATACCATTCGATATAATTATTGAAATAATACAAATATTATCATAATAACAATATAAAATGTAAATTAATAAAAAATAGTAAATAAATAATATTACTTTATTAATTATATATAATTAAACTTATTATTTTTAAAATAATTACTTCAATTTTTTAATAATAATAATAATAATAATAATAAAATCTCCATCCTAAATCAACAAAAATTTATTGCCAAACTTTTGGAGACTCAGTGAGACACTTTAGCAACCACATCAGCAACCATTAACAACATCATCCATTGAGATCCGCATAGTTTACCTCCGTACTTTTAGATTAATTTCAAGTGATACAATTCTTTTCAACATATATATATATATATATATATATTCAAATAATGCAGTCGCACAGGCCTCTTTACTGAAAAGAAAAGGAAATAAACAAAAACTACTTCAAAAATGAGACTACAACAAATAATACAGCATGGTTTTTGTTTTTGTTTATTTCACAAAGAAACTATCTCTCTAGCTCGAATCCATGATCTTTAAGTCGCAGTGAAATAACTTTTATCATTACATCAAGACATGCCCTTTAAAGCACAATAAAGGGATATATTCCAAAAGGACTGGTAACCATACCTAGTGCAATGGAGTAAGGAGGAGAAACCACCAAAAATAAAAATAAAAAAACACTTTAGTAATAACTAGTACTACAATGGGCATGAGAAACACTATCAAGAGAGGATCCCCTAAGAACCCAACAGCACTGGCTTCCTTAACCAGTACTGATCAAACCTCTGCCTTGCATATTCCATGTAGTCAAAGTCAATTTCATTGACATGTTCCTGAAGAGGCCAAAGCAATACAAAAAAGAAAGACCATTAGATACAAAATTGTGTGTGTTAATTATTACTTCTGCTATATTTGCATGACATCTGATGCGTGCAGTGATAAGAAAGTGAAAAATTTTTTATACAAGAAATTAAATTAAAAGGGAAATATTACAGATATTATTCCCCATAAGCCCCAAAACAGGTGGCTTGCAAGCGTGTATTTCTCGACGTCTCCCAATAGCTGCTCTATATTTTTGTTGCTAGGTTGATCACCTGCAATAAGTAATCCACCAGCTCAAACATTGATACCACTTTTTTTTCACCAAATGAAAACTAACTGAAGCACGAGTACACAATGCTAGTAACTGCTTAAATGTTCACATACAGTATTGGTCATTCAACATGAAAAAAGAAGCCAAGCCCTATAAACTTATCCACGGAGGACACATAAAATGGAAAATGCAATTTGGTCAATCTTACGATAAAAATTGGCAACAAATTCCAAACACTCATTGTTAGCTTAGCAATTACTTAGCCTTAGCTGTGTGACTGCAGAGCGAAACAGTAGTATGTGCAAGTTTTCTCTTTGTTGCAAATGCAATTTTGGCTGTTTTGACTTTACATCCTTTGAACAGCCATTCCCACAAAAATAATTAGCACAGCTCTTCTGCAAATTAACGTTGCTATTGAAAAGTCAGAAAAGAGGGTCAACCCCACAACTAGAATGTTGGCAACACCTAGAATGTTGGAAACCTTAGCATGCATTAACAATTGATACAACTACTGTAGAATATTACCTGAAGAACTCAGATATACATAGAGAAACTTTTTACGCTCCTCCAAGCCTGTTGCAATACTCCAATCAATAGAATTCCTTTTGAACCAGAAGAAACAAAAAGGTCAAGTCAGCTATATCATTGTCGCACCAGGGTATTTAGAGTAGTCCATAATATGAGGTGTATCTGTATGATAGTCAGCAGCCATCTCACAGAAGTGGTTTGCTATGTCAAAAGCAACAGGATTGTAACTTGCATACTCATAGTCCTGGAAAAATGCGGAGGCATATCAAATGCAAATAGAAATAATGAAAAATAATCACTTAATGTAAAAAAATATGCAAACTGCAAATGGAAAATGTCTCATGCTTCAGTAGAGCATGTTAATCTTAGACTGCTTATAATTCCATGGAGGCATAGGCCATCTAACACGTCACACAAGTTACACCTTGAGTCAACACAAGTCATCTCTTGAGTGGACAGGATTGGTAGAGAAACCACAAAAAGGTATGAAAATATTGGCTCAAACAAGAGGATAATTTGGTGGTGAGTTCTGTAATTGACAAGGTTCTTGCTTTTGTACGTGTGAGTGTGTTTGCATGCTGTTGAGGCAGGAGGCGGGGGAAGGGATAGAGAGAGAGAGAGAAGAGAGGAGAGGGACAGAGACAGACAGAGAGGGCACTTAAAAATGAAAATTTTAGGGAAAAAAATATGCTAACCAAGTATGTCTTCATTAACGCATTACAAAGATGTAGGCATAAGGTTTTCCATTGAAATTCAGGTAAAAGTTTCACAGCATGCACTAACCATCAAAGCAACATGCTTACAATTATGGTTATGGATGTAGTCATTTCGTCCATCATTATGTTACCATACTGCAAATCATTATGGCAAAAACCCATCAGTTGATCTCCAGACAACTCCTTTTCTAACAATGAGATTTCCTCCTCAATTGCATCCAAATGAAAGGCTTCAGATTCTTCCAAAGAGCACATAGTCATAGCTGTTTTAAGCCAATTTCTGGACAAACAAGAGTATGAAAATTTTAATTGCACTGTACAAAAACAATTAACACGTATTAAAAGCAGGCACATGTAACCTGCAGCCTCAGTTTGGTTAAGAAACTATCCATCTACAGAAAATGAAAGAGATGGGGAAAACAACAGAACAAGAAATATACCTCAACCTATCCCACAGGAAGGCTTTCTTTGAACCAGGCATCTCAAGACCATGGAACTCCTTCAATTTAGCTGCTATAAGCGCAGATATATCTGGATCACGTAGATCAGAAGCTGACAGTGTCTGAAATTCAGAAACAAGCAATGTTCTCTTCAGGAAGGAAATGTGTACAGTTACAAGGTAGGATAGAAAATACTAGAGAGTAGTATGAGATGCTCATACGACAGAATGTGGTTTACCTCACCTACCAAATCTTTTAGATCCAGAACTTGAACCAGTTTAATAGCTGTAAACATATAGGAACACAACACATTTCTGACCTAAACTCAAATGAATGAAGTGCACGGAAATTAGAAGAATATGAAAGAATTTTTGATAAAAATATTATTGGCTTTGAGCAAAATTTTCATTTTAATGTTGTAACTAACTTGAGCTTAGTGCAACTTGATGTGAGCCATTAATTAGAACATTATATATCCTTTTCATTCAGTTCTGTAAGACAAAAGCTGGTTCAACCTGTGCTTGAAAGAAAGTTAACAAATAAGCTTTCAAGAATGGTCCACGTTGTGACATGAATGTTCATAAATAAATAAACTACATTAATTATGAAAAAATGGAATTGCTGATGGAACCACAAGAATTCAGTAAACTTTGTTCAGTAGCTCATTTTGCTCTTGATCAGTCAAATGGTCCAAAATTTTAGATCACTTATGCAACAATTCGATAATTATTTCAGTCATATTTCAAATGATTAGAGGCAAAATTAGAATGCAATGGAAACCATTGCAAGTCAAATACATGCACATGCAGAATTCAGGGAAGGAATACATGGATTAATAGATAACAAAGTACCCGTGCATGAATGAACTCTTCAATGCGTCCATTCGAGAACCGAGCAATCAGACGAGGCCCCTGCCCCTGCCTGGACATAAATTCAAATGTCCCGATCTCATCTTCCCGGTTGAAAAACACCTCTACACCCTCACCATAAACCCTCACTAGGACCTTACGTGAGACTTCGTGCATCTTTGATGGCCACTTTATTTCGAATACCTCATTGGTCATTGCACCTTTAAGAGGGATCACCTGCAACACATTAGGATCATGAACATCTTCCCACTCGGATGCCAATGATTTTAGGATCTCCTTAGCATCCCCTGGAATGCAATCTTCTTTCGTGCGATCTACTTCGTCTACCATGGAACTTTCTTTGTCGCACATGACACCCACCAAAAACCAAATTTCTGTGCAAAACTGTCACTTATTTCTCAATCAAACCTTATTCTGGAACAAAAACAAATAAACTGGGTAAAATCAGACAGACCGTTTAACTAGCTAAATCACATATTGAAATCAAATTATCCCTATCCACCAGTTAAAACTGAAAGAACTTTGCATAAGCTCATCGAGACATTTATTTTAACAGAGAAAAAGGCATAAAGAACAATCAAAACTAAAGGAGAGGACAAGATTGCCAAATCAACTAAGGTGCTCAAAATGAGGTTTATCAATTCATTCATTAACTAAGCGACATTACATTCGTAAAATGGGCTTGATTAGCTAGCCAAGACACTCACTTCCATCGACCTCTGACCACTTGAGAAAAATTATGAAATAAAAAAAAGAAAAGAAAATAGCAACAAAAATAAAAACTAAAAAAAACCCACAAAGCCAATTCTTTGAGCAAACAAAGATTGTAACAAACTTAAGCAGCACAGAGCACCCTTAAATATGCAATGAAAGAAAATGACTCCAATAACGGCGAAGCCTTAATCTTTTTGCGTTATTCCGTTAATATTATGGATCCAACGAAAGAAAATGAATCCAACAAAGACAAAGACTTGATCTTTTCACGATATTTCGTTATATTATGAATCCAATGAAGGAAAATGAACACAAAAACAGCAATGCCTTAATCTTTTCATGCTATTCCGACATATTATGAATCTCTTGGGAATAAAACGAATTCAAAGATTGTTAAATCCACCCCCAGCTAATTGGATTCATACACTTACAATTTTCTTCATTTTCCGCTTCAAATGATTGCAATTGGTTTCTAACAAAGAAATCAAACAGGGCCCCATCTTGCAGAGTCCTTACTAGGAAAGCAACATTATTTCCCTTTAACCAAATCAATAAAGCAAATTTAACGAATAATCAAATAAATAAATATATAAATTCGCCTAAACAATGCCAAAAAAAATAAAAGAGAAAAAAGAAGACGAAAACCTGGAATTATTGAAAGAATCAACAAAATCCCAACCGCCGGAGGAATTCCTTTCTGGTTTCTCGTCCCCGTGGGGAGGAGTGAAGAAAGAAAGACAGAGGAGGCGACAGGGCCAGTGGGGGGCTCAGTGATTTTGGGCCGTTGGATTGTGGGGAAAGGTAAAAGATTGACACCACACAAGTCTTGGAGAAGCCATAAGTCAATTATAATTATTTGAATTAACTTTGAAAAAAGGAAATCTTTGGAAAGTGGGTAAAAATGGGCAACGGAACATAAGACTGTTACGACTTTAGATCCGCGTAAGTCCTCGGGAGTCCGAGTCGAGCGGATAGGCAAAGCGCAAACGCTACCAAAGCTCTGACCAATCGCCATGCGTTGCGGACAGAAGCCGACGGTTAATCATATATAACACTGATACAGTGTCGAACGAGTTCAACTGCACACGCATAATCGACATTTTTATATTATTACATCGAACACCAATCTTGTCCCCTCCCCCTCCAAAAAAAAAAAAAAAAAACCAAAGTACAACACCACCGCCACCTAGATATTGTCTGTTGCTTTCCTATTGGGGTTTATTCCATTTCCAACATTACACTGTTTTATCATTTATTCCCCCTTTTTTTTTGTTTTTTTTGGTTTGTTCATTTATTTCTTTCTTTTGTTATAAGACCTCCTGTTGGACTGTTTTAGATGGATGGATGGTTATTTATTTATTTATTGTTTCAAATTACCCGTTAAAAAGGTCAAAACTTTACATGATCAAAGAAGATTGACCGAAATCATATGGACCCTAAATTTAATGTACTGATTGTTGATAATGTCTCGTCTTTTACTCGATGTTATAATTCAACCTTTAAAAAAAAAATATCTAATGGGTTAGAAAATCATGGTTCCCGTCTTGTATGCATCGTTATTATTATATGCTTAAATAAATGCAATGTAATTTACCATTATTGGCATTAATGAAACCCCTTAATATTATTATTATTATTATTATTATTATTAAACTTTTTTCTTTTTATAAGTGACTCAAACACGAATTCTTTTTCTTAACGCGAAGCTGAACCCTGGTGAGTTTTATTGTCTGCAGTACACGTGGATATTCTTTGAGAAATTTGTATATAAAAAAAAATTGCGCGAGAACAATTTTGTAGCAAAAAAAAAAAAAATCATTTTGTTGAAACTTTTCATGACAATAATTTAGATCTCCTCGCGGTTACTAAACGGAACCGGCCATCGTTTTTTCTTTAATTTCTCTACAAATTTGATCTAAAAATAAATTTTAACGGAATATTTTGTTGTGGGTTTTTTTTTTTATTTTTTATTCTTTTTAAATAATCCATGCATTTTATTACCTAGTTTTCATTGGCAAACAAATCAATAAACAAAGGAATTCTGGCATTGGCAATAATAGACAAACACCAAATAAGAAATTGGAAAACCAACAATAAAACTAACCTTCGCCTACCAATTGTGCCATCTAAGCGAAGACTCTTCGAAATAACAAAAAAGAAAAAAAAAACAAAAAGAAAAAAAGAAGTGCGTTATGATATGACAATAATAACCACCAAAAGTTACGTCTTTCCTAACCCCAAAACCAAAAATAAAAGATAGGGATGTGAAATTAAAAAATATTAACAGATTTTGATAATAAAATCATTTTATTTTTTACAAAATTATCATGACTAAATTATATGTTACAATTAACAGAATTAAATATATAGATATATGTACGTGTTTATATTAATTCTTATAAAAATTAATTAAATTTTTAATAATTTTAAATATTAATTATATTACCCTGATGTATCCATGCAAAATGCTGAGAATAAAAAAGATTTATATTTTATATTACATAAAATCAAATATTTTCAACTAATACATTTTTCAAGCGATGAGTGAGGTGCTGTTTTCTATTGAAAAGAAACCCATTTGATTTTTATAAAACGAGCCAAGATTCAAAAGGCTCTCCCCTCTCTCTCTCTCTCTCTCTCTAGAAGCCTTAAAACCTTGTATTTCATAGCTAAAACCCTACAGCCCAAGAAAGCACCGGCCACCGGCCAGCTTCCTCCTCCGCCGTCGCCGCCCACGGACCTTGGGATCCAACAGCCACAGAAATTTGGTCTTAATTATCAAATTTCTTGAGATGGGTCTCCCCCGGGAAGATCAAGAGTAAGATTTTTTTATTCTCATTCCGATTTTTATTTTCTTGACTATAGATTTCTTATCTTGGAATTTTATTTTGTTTTATTTTATTTTTATTTTGACTCTGTGAAAATATTAAATTGAGAAACAGGCAAAATGGTGGCGAAGAAGTCATTGATAAGCAAAAGCTTGCGGCACCCATCAAGTCTGTGGTGGATAAGTACCGCCTTCTTCCTGAATTCTTGAAGGTGATGGACTTTTCTCGGAGTCTCAATTGAAAAGGGTGGTGAATTGAACTGTGATTGACTGAAAATCTTGATCTTTTTTTTAAAATTTTTTTAATGATGCTATTATTTGTTATTTGTGTAGATGAGGGGGCTGGTGAAGCAGCACTTGGACTCTTTTAACTATTTTGTCAATATTGGTATAAAAAAGATTGTTCGTGCCAATGATCGAATTGTTTCCAATTTTGATCCTGGTATTTATCTCAGGTATTGCTTCTTGCTATGCCTTCAAGAGTTGTGTGTGCTGACAGCAAAATTACATTTTCTGCTGAATGTTAGTGGCATCTTATTGGAGAACATAACTGATATATTTGGGAATATGGTTGTGCAAGAATGTGTATTACTGATCAAAGACACTATTCTAATCGCTGATGATGGTTTCTCTTTACCCTTTTTCTTATTGTGTGTCAGATGGGCCATTGAGCTAAATAGTTGAGTTTATTCTAACAAAGTCTCTTCTCATTATTTTGTTTTGTATTTTACACTTTGCTAGGTTTAAAGATGTACGGATTGGTGAGCCGGGGGCGATGGTGGACTCTTTTCTTGAAAAGTTGAATCCTCATATGTGCCGGTTGTCCGACATGACGTATGTAACCTTCCATCATTTTTTTTTGTAAAATTTTTAATCTCTTATTGGATTCTGCATCTCCCAAGTTCAAGTTGTATGCTTCTTTTGTTTTATTCGATTATGTAATACCATGATAAACTAGATAACTTAGTGAGGTGTGCTGATTTTCTCATCTCTATGGTTAGTATCCATCTTTATTTTGTATCAAATGAGATCTTTTTTCTCTCTCTCTCTCTCTCTCTCACACACACACACACACACACACACACACACACCCACCCATCCACAGAAAGAAGTGCACACACACATTTTATGGCATCTAGACTTGTAAATGCATGTCTCAGACTCCCAGAATGTGCTTAGGTACCAGGATGTAGTTCTTTTTGACCATATGTCCAACTAATGGGTCATCAAGTCAAATGGAGGCCTAAAAATTGTGACCATTTATATTATTTGCTTTCTAAATTGTGTAAAGTTTCGTGTTTTAACCTGATGTGCTTTTCAGATATGCTGCACCAATATTCGTCAATATAGAGTATATCCATGGGAGCCATGATCAGAAAACTAAAGTGGAAAAGGTAATAAGATAGTGTGATGTCTTTTTTTTTTTTTTTTTTTTGTTCATGTACAATTTTTGCTTATAATCATCTTTCAGAATGATGTTATTATTGGAAGAATGCCCATCATGTTACGAAGTTGCCGATGTGTACTATCTGGAAAAAATGAAGCTGAACTTGCAAGACTTGGTTAGTGTCCACTAAATTCCAATATAATTTTTCTTTTTCTGTTCCCTTCTGTTTATCTTATCTTCCTTAATGTTTACCCATTTTACTGTTGACTTTAGGTGAGTGTCCCCTCGATCCTGGAGGATATTTTATTGTCAAAGGAACAGAGAAGGTGATATTCTACTCATTACATTCTAATTCTAACTGAAATTGGATTGTCGTGTGTTCATGTTGTGGATCTCATGCCTGATGTTGCTCTTTTATTGAGCCTAACTGAACCAAGCTTTCCTTCTTTTTTCACTAGTTATTTTCTTCCTTCAGAATAATATCTTTGTGCTGGTTTTTCAGGTGATCTTAATACAAGAGCAACTCTCAAAGAATAGGATAATTATTGGGACTGACAAGAAGGGAAAGTGAGTTCTTTTTTATCTTCTACTCTAATTTTGACTTGTTGATTCCTCCTTATCTTGATTTTTTCCTTTCTATCATTCTCTGCCTTTGTTTCTTAAAACTGCTGTGGGCTTTTTTCCTTTTGTGATGCTTGTTGATGAATTTCTGTTGGTTAGTTGTGCTCTTTAGCCCTGGGCCCAACTTGTAATTACTGTATTTTCTGGTGACACTGTCAAAGAGGTGCTGTCAATTTGTAAACAAATATTAGTCATTGGCATCTACTTTCCTTGTGAATTTGTCATTGCCTTACTTTACGTGGTAACTAATAATTTATCTTGTTAATTCACAACTAGTGCTTCAGAGCTGTCTTATATCTAATTTCATTCCTAGCTTGGTGTTCTTAAATTGCATCATCAATTATCTCATGGATTATGCTGGGAAGGAACCCTTCTATGCCTATCTTTCTAATTTGGCTTTTTGCAGCATTCTAGTTTCAATACCTGGAGGAAGCAGTGCCCATGCCAGGCTTTGTTCCTACTGTTGAAACAAAAAGTACAAAGGTTAAGAGTTCACATAGAAAACACAACAAAATGGAGGCAAGGGCTGATGACCAACATTGCAGTAAAACACAGAAAATGCTGCAAAATAGGAGTCACAATACCTGTAGTACATGATATAGCAGTTGTGAGCTAGATGACTAACATTGAATAGATTGAGGCATTGAAATTCAAGGGCTGTGATGAATTGAGGCTGAATCTTATTTGTATTCTGATGGTCAATTGCATGGAAACAGAGTCACAAATGTTGAATAGAACAGGGGCAGTTCCACAAAAGAAAGTTATGAAACAGGGGATATGTACAGGGGACAACATGGGATGTATGTAGAGTGAGAAATAAAATAAGAAATAAAGGGGTGGGTGGACCAAGGGAGAGGAGAGACAGAGAGAAAAAAGAAAACAGAAACTAAACAGGAAAAGGAAGAAATCCCCTTTTTTGCTTGTTTTGTTCCTTCATCATCCTTGAATTGTTCTTCTTAGTGTTCTGTGTTTCCCTCTCCTCTACAAGAAATTGCGGTTTTTTATTGGGTTTGGAGGCTGTTCTGAGAATATCTGTTTCTTTTAAAGAGAACCTCTTTTGTTTCTTTAAAATCAGATTCATTTTAGGGTTTTAAACCTAGGCACACCCAGCAGGCTGCTTGCTGGAGGTGTCTTGCCTGGGCATAAAAAGCCCCGGGGGCTTGGTGCCTTGTGCCTTAGGTACACCTTTAACAACATTGATACAGCATTGACTTTTTGTACTTTTATGTTGTATAAGTGTCTGCCATTTCGTTTTTAGTTACGACTACTAGCAGGATCATAGTCATATGAGTGTCTTTGCTGATGAATCTTTACATGTTTGATGTTGATGTTTAATGTGAATTGATGTTCGCTTCATTGTGTTCATCCTTATGGTTTTTCTTGTCCTTCTTTAAATCTGTTGTCAGTATAAATGCATCTGTTACAAGCAGCACAGAGACAACAAAGAGCAAGACAGTTATACAGATGGAAAAGGGGAAGATGTATTTATTCCTCAACCAATTTGCAAAAAAGGTTTCTATTTCAGATTGATGTCTTTTTAGTAAATATTTAGAGTCTCTTTATTCCACCTTTTGGAGGTCCCTGAGATCTTTATCTTTGTTGTACATGGGCTGCACGACCTTTAAGTTCTCTTATATAACATTGAATACTTTACTGATTAAAAAAAAAAAATCATTATAAATATTTCTTTCCATCCAATTTCTTTGGCTTTAATTTCCACCTCTTTCAAGTCTTACTCTTTGGTTGATCTGTTTATTATCATTTAATATGTTCCATAGATTCCTATTATGATGGTCTTGAAGGCTATGGGAATGGAGAGTGATCAAGAGGTAGTACAGATGGTGGGCAGGGATCCCCAGTATAGTGCTATGCTTTTGCCGTCTATTGAGGTAACCTTTACCACATAATTGTTTGTAGGTACCAATTAACTTCCAATAGAGTTTAATCCCCTTTTGATTTATCATAAAGATGTCATCGCCATATTTCAGTTCTGTTGTTCCAAGCAACTGACATCATTGGGTTATCCATAAATGGAAAAACATGTTGCTAAAACTTGAAGTTAGCACACCATAGTTTCCTACAACCAGAAAGTAGGTGGCTGCTGGGTTTTGGTGGAAGCTGAAGTATCCTTTTTCTTTCTTTGTTGTATCTAGAATGGATTTGACATTTCTATATGTGTGTGTTTCTGGCATTCTGTGGTGGAGTAAGGACTGTCTCAGCAAAATTAAGAGGAGGGCAGAGAGAGAAAGCATTGCAAATAAGCAACTATTTCATTAATCAGAGACCCTACTAGAAATAACTAGGTTTCATGTGCAATATGTATTTATAAAGGCTCGAGGTTCCCCATGTTTTGTAATACTTCTTCCAGATGACAGTCATTTTTTGTTTGTGCTTCTTCTTTACATTTCTAGATCTCTAAATTAACTGCCTAGCCCTTCCAACCATGGAAAAGACTTAGAAGAATTGTTATAGACTTCCTTGTGGAATTTGCTTCTTTTAGCTTTCTTCTCCTTCTATTGACCCGTCTCCTATTGTAGTCCATGTCCTTATTCGTCAATCCCCGTGGTTTATAAGGTGATGTCAATGTTAGTCTTTTGATAGTTGGTATGTGGAAAATGTATCTAAAGGAGTTCTTAGTCTAGCTTACAAAGAAATTGGGTTTGCACTTCATGTTTGCTATGCTAAAATACTTTGCACCTAGGATACTTATAGAATTTTTCACTTGCAGCTGGTTGCATGATTCTCTTGACCAGTTTTTGTTATATGGAGAAACTTTTTTCAAGTTCTGGAATCTAGCCTTTATCTTCTCTCCCATTTAAGTGTCTGCTGTGCTTTTTTTAATTCTTTTCCTTTTGTTAATAGTTGCCTTCCTTGGTTATGTGTGTTAATCTCTATAGTTTGTTATTTTAATTTCAGGAATGTGCAAGTCATGAGATATATACTCAACAACAAGCCTTGGACTATCTTGAAGCACAGGTCCCATACTCTTGTTTTACATACTGCAGGAAATGTCTTTTTCTGTATTCAGTTCTATGACTGAAAGCACTAAATAATACTTTGAAGCAAGCTTGCTAATTTTTTCTTGAAATCTTCTACCCTCTGTGAACCAATTGCTTCAGTTTTGTATCTCTGCATTGTTTGATGAAGATTTTCTTCTGATTAGGGTTCTATTAACTATTGCTTTCATGTTCCATTTTGAAACCATGTGGGTGAATTGCATGTTAGTTATATTTCTGTCTTACCAATTAGCAGCATCTGCTAGGCACATTGGGACATCATTTTCTTTGCAGGGTGATGGATTGCTTTAATCTTTCGTTAGCCACTCTTTGGTGAACCAACTTCTCAAGATAGTCAACAGTTAGAAGAACCAATCTTAAAGGCCATGTATCTGAAGTTTACCTTTTCTATCTGCTATATGAATATGCAAATATCATAGACAAATTTGTAGTTTGAGTAATTTTCTACTACTCTTAAACTTAACTAGGCTAGTCAGATGTTCGCTTAGCTTTAGGGGCATTTATTTGGAATTTTGTGAAATGCCAAAGCAATGATCCTAAACATTTTGGACAGTTTCTTGTGTACATGTCAATTCTAAATGTTCTAGTCTGTTTCGCTTTATTGTGATACAATTGTCATTTGTAGGCATGTATGTTAGGGCTTTTGTGTTTGTGCATAAGCATGTAAAATGTTGAGACATCCATTCCGTTCCTTTGTGCATTCATGTGAATAGTACAAGAAGATATATTAAAATAAGCAATTTTCTGTACATTTATGAAAAAAAAAGACTGGAAATGCAAATCGGAATTTGAAAAATAGGTTGTTGCAATGTTAAATAACCCTGTATATGTAGGTTACCATGTGTACAATTTTAGTTAGGCCCTGTATGCCTTATGAGAGACCTGTCAAGTGAAACTTAACATGTTTCTATGGAAGACTGGTTAAAAATTAAGTGCCTGTCTGTTGAGATAGAGGCAACCCACTGTGGATACTCTAGAGGAGAGTAGAGGGTTTCCATCTGAAGAGGGCCTATGTTCAAGAAACAACACTTTATTGAAGGAGTTAGGTTATTTTCAACTTGAAATACAGAGTCTTTTCTTCAGAAAGATAGTTGGACTTGGGCAGTAGGATTGTACAGTGGAAGAATTAGAGAGCTAACAAGAATTAGAGAAAGGAAAAACATTTAATGGCAAAACTCAAGAAAATTTGGCCTCAGATGGTGGAAAATATAAGTGGGTAGCCCTAATTTAGAGCTTAATTCTTGGTTGCTGTGGGGATGGAAAATAAGCAAGGTGGATTACCAAGAGGAGAATGCTGCCTTTACTTGCACATTCTCTTTGCAATTGTAATGCACATTGATTGTCTCTGCTATATGTGTTTTTGTCTCTCTTATTTTCCTTCCTTGCTTGCTGTTGCAGGTTAAGAGGTCTTCCTATGCTGGTGCTCCTGTAAAGGTCTTCCTCATCTCTTACTTTCTTTGCATACGCATAGACACACGCTCACACACACACATGATGAGTTTGTGCTTCCTTTACATGTATATGTATATTGGCAATGTATGTTGCTTGTTTATTTATCTCTTAGTTTTAGGATGTAAGGTAGTAATTTTTGCTACTGTCAATAATATTTAACATATACTGTTGTTATATTTTCAACAGGAAAATAGAGCCTTGACAATCCTTCGAGATGTATTTCTTGCTAATGTTCCGGTAGGAATTGTCTTGGTTTTGATATTTGGTATGCCTTGTGATTGGATGTTTGTTCACGTTTTTTTTCTTTCTCCCTTTAGGTGCATACAAATAATTTCCACCCAAAATGCATATATGTTGCGGTGATGCTAAGGAGGATGATGGAGGCTATGCTAAATAAGGACACTATTGATGACAGGGTACAGTGTGTGTTCATTTTATTTACTTATTTTTAGGTAAGCAAATGGAATGATAAAAGACATTGTCCAAGGTTTCTAATGATCTGGAAGATAAAATACTCAACAATGAGATGAGAAAAATGCATTGTGCAAAGTTTTTAAGGGAGTAATGTGCAATAAAATCCTGCAAACTGTTTATTTAAAAGAATGATTTTGGTTGAACTGCTCATGCAGGACAGAATCTTATAGATAGTATTATGAGAAAGAAATCTGAGATACAGAGTAGGTGTGTAGTCTGAAGTTTCATTCACTATTTTAACTACTTCTGCTTCAATAATATCATGTACATATCACAAAAAGTTATTGTCTGTACAAGTAAAACTTCCACATTTGCACTTTGGATTTATTGTTTTAAGGTATCGTATAAACAGGATCTTCGTTTTCTTCAAATCTGAGACCTCTACTACAAGTTTTTGTTTTAGTTGACATTTAACTTTATAAGCTAGAGATTTCTACTGTTTTTCTTGATTCCAATATATATGTTTTTATGCCTTGTATTGTGTAAATATCTTTACAATGTCCTTGCTTGGTGTTATTATCTCAGTGAAAGTCCTTAAAATGGAAAGCAAAAGTTTTAATTGGATTTGAGGCCAGTCAAACAAAGATATGGACCATGTTTATCATTAGGTGTGAATTATATTATGTCCTTGCAACCTGTGTGGCTATTCCTCTTTCTCTGGTAGAGTTACATGTTAAGCAGGATGTAGTGACTTCCTTGGTTAATCCACCTGTAGCCTCTTGTCCCCAGCCCCTCATAGCAGTTGCATTTGAGCATCACTAAGAGTCTGAGACCACTCTTACAAAGAGAAATCCATATGGCTATTGTGAAGTAGCCTGGACTTGTAAAAGTAATATGACTTATGTGAGGATTGCACTTATTTTCAGACTAGATATTTACTTGTGATGTCATGGTCATCCTTAGTTTCTTTGTCTTTTTTTTTTTTTTTTTTTCTTCATGGAGTTAGCTTGGCAAATATGTTGGGTGGTGTGTCTTAACTCTTGTAAGTGAATGATTTATTTGCTGAATACATTAGATGCCTGTAATAGTTGTTAAGAACCTCAAGTAAGCTATTTTTCTCTATGTTTTAGGATTATGTGGGAAACAAGCGACTAGAGTTATCTGGCCAATTAATTTCTCTGCTATTTGAGGTATTGGATCTATTTTATATTTTTACGGACGCTGCACAGTTCCTTGTTCCTTTCCTACTCTTTCCTTTTCCTTGCTCTCATGCGCTTTTGACATTGTAGGATTTGTTTAAGACAATGATTGCTGACGTGCAGAAGAGAATAGATATAACAATAACAAAACAGAGCCGATCTAGCCGTTTTGATATTGCCCAAGTAAGTTTGATGTTATAAGTTCAACCCAGCCTTTTTGATGCTTAAAACTAGGGCTTTTGAATGTATGAGAAACATGCAAGCAAATACTTGTCTGTACATGCACAGGTTTGCTTCATTATTATTATTATTTTTTCCATTGATATATGCTTCCTTTTTCTGTTTTCATATTCTTAAAAAGATCTATGGCAGTTTTTCGTTTGTCTTATAGGAGAATCAGAGTCTAGAATTAATAAATTCCTAATAGGCGTGTACGTTGCTAGGCAGGGGATTGTTGTTTGCTCATTTATTTGGTGTTTTGGAATGTTTAAATCAGTTTTATCAGTGTTTTTTTTTTTCTTTCCTTTCTTTTTTTGTAGCATAGCATTGTACGAGAAGAAAGCCCTTGTTGTCATCTGCCACCACCATTTCTTCTGTTCTTCTTGGCTGTGCATGTTCACATATGCCTGTGTATGTGGATATTATCCTAGGTAAAACTCTAAAAGAATTGGACACATGGATTAGATCAATACTTCCACAATTTGTAATTACTTGACTTGATACCAAGTTATGCCTGCAATATTGGTATAAGTTCTGTGGGTATTTCAAAAATGGAAAAGGCAAGATAATGTAGTGACTCCCCTGAACATAAGGTCTATTTTATTGGAAGTCTGCCATTACTATGTGGAGTGTAGATTCAAAAACTGCAACAGAAATTGAGCTGCTATACGTTAATAACTTGATTTTAGTGGATGGCGTTATTCTCTACAAATGTTTCTATGAACTGAATCTCCATATCAGCCAACATGTTTCTCTAAGATGCCCCTTCAGGGGTATAGATGCGCTACTTGGTAAGCAGCAAGATTGCATGCAAAGAGCCAATGATTTGCATGCCTAATAAAGTAGGATGTCTAATCTTGAGGCAGAGTTAGACTAGCCAGTGTTTACCAATTGGGAAACTGTAATCCATATTTAATTGCATGATTGATCCTGTGCTAGAGGAAAAACCTTCAAGTTCCTGCAGGAATTATGGTTGAGCCTATTCAAAATCACTTCTACCAGTACATAAGTAATGAACAGAATCAAAGTATTAACTACTTCAGCAACTCTGCCAATTTTGCTCCTTCATTGCTCTTGCTAGTGCTTTAGGATGCTCCTATATGTTATAGACTTACAACTAGCATTTTGAAAACTGAACATTTGGTGTAACTGAATAATTGCATCATTGTGTCAACACTATTGATATGTTGTGATATTGTATCATTGTGTTTGGTACACAATTCTGCCACCGTTGCAAAAAGGTGTTCTTAAGTAATCTGGTCTCATTGCATTCAACTTGTCCTTGGGTGCATGCAATACTGAAAATTTGCAAAATCTAGGTGTTTCCTTCTCCCTTTTTTATTTTTTTATTTTTTGTTGAATTGTGGTGTCTCTTGCATTGAACATCCTATTAATGTTAGTTCAGTTACTAATAAAAAAATATTAAATCACAAGAATGGCACATTCATGTTTTGAAACTAGCAAAGCATATCTGAGGATGTAGAAACCTGTAGAAACATCAATATGAAGACAAAGTAGGTAAAACTGGCAATGTAATGACCAAGTACCATGAAGGAATGCCTTCATACACACAGTGTGACCTAAAATTTTTTGGTCTTTGGGGCAGTAGTGTGCCAATTGTCATTCTTTCGAACAAGTTGGGTCTTGTTTTATTGTGTGGCCAGTTGCTGCTATACCCTAAGATGTGGATTTACTCTGTTCAGATTTTGAGGTTAGAATGTATTTCAAGTTTTCTTTGTAGAACATAAACTTCCAGCCTTAAACCAGGACAATTTTTCCGTTGAAATTTCTGATAAGCCATGAGACCAAGGAGAAAGTTGTTTCCCATGACCCCATTGATCTTACAAAATCCTATATTAGGCATGAGCTGTGATGGTTCTGTAAAAGATGATGAATTGATATTCAATGCCATGAAAAGTTCAGAAAGGAAAGGACATGGTGCTCTTACTGTTTAGGAAGTAATATCAGCTTTCCATGTGATTTTCTTGTTATAAAACCACCTGAGATGCTTCTTGATTAGAATTGTTCTGCACTGCCTACTTTGTTTTTCCAGGTGTGGAAATTATAAATTCAAAATTTATAAATTGTTCAGTTGGAAATTCTATCTAGCAAAATCTTTGGTCATCTATTTGTCCTGCATTGGAATTTGTGACTTCCTATTTCCTTCCAAACAACAATTTTTTTTTTAAACTTTTTCTGCGGATAAGTTGTCCTGATTAAGATTCCTGAAATTCTTGTATAGTTTCTTGTTAAAGATATTATTACAAATGGGCTAGAAAGGGCGCTCTCTACTGGTAACTGGGATGTCAAACGATTCAAAATGAGCAGGAAAGGCGTCTCACAGGTTGCTTACTCTGTAGCCCCATACCTTCTAATGCCATTGTTTTGTTTTGCATTTCCTCTCTTTTTGTTGTCGGTATGGCAAAACTGATGGTCCATCATCTTCTTAAAGGTGTTAGCTAGGTTATCATTTATAGCATCTTTGGGCCACATGACAAGAATTTCACCACAATTAATGAAGTCCAGGAAAGTAAGTGGACCTAGGGCATTGCAGCCTAGCCAGGTACTAAATCCTTCCTTAAAAAACACTGGAGAATCCAATTATTGATGTGCGGCTGCACAAGCTAATGTACCATATATTGCTGGCTTTTTAGACTTTCACTGAGCCTAATGTAAGGGCTTTTGTTACAGTGGGGAATGCTTTGTCCTTGTGATACTCCAGAGGGTGAATCTTGTGGACTGGTGAAGAACTTGGCCTTGATGACTCATGTTACCACCGATGAAGAAGAAAACCCCTTGATTTCTCTGGTATGCCATTGAAAGTTGGTTGGTTATCTGAACACAGATATTCTGTTTTAGCGACACTTAATTTGGTAATGGTCTTCATTGTTTTCCAGTAATATGAATTCATCAGCATAAGGATGGATCTATTTAAGATTACATGGATACATAAATAAGAAAAGTTAAAGATGTATATTCTAAGACAAATCCTCTTGATCTGTCAGCTAATTGAATTTGACCTTCTAATACCACTCGCAAATGAATTTCATTGGCTATTGTCAATCATTGTTTACTCCAGCTCTTTTCGGCATATTTTCTTCATACATCAGTTGATAATATTGGTCGTTTTATATTGTTTTGAGCCAAGTTACTGGGCATTTTCTTAAATATTAAATGCTTCACATATCAGTTATTGCTTGTAACTTTGTCGTGGGGAATTGCACCCCTGTTATTCCTTTTTTCTGGTTGTTCAACACACCTTCCCCCCCCCCCGGCCTCTCTCCATCAAGCCCATAAGTTATTTGGGTAATTTTCCTTTGTAACTTTGAAATCCATAAATACAATGCTAGACAAAATGTTCATACCTGAAATCAGTGGTCCCAAGGTAACCCCAATCCAAGACCCCTGAAAGCGCGACAACTATTGTCCTTATCCTTAGCAGTACTGTATCTGTAGCCATTCTGTTCTGATCATTTCCTTAGCTATCGATCCATTCACACATAAGTACTTCCTTTCTGATCTCCAATTTATGAACACATGTCTGCAACTCAACTTGTATTCATAAAATGCACCAAAAAACTTGTATTTATAAATTCTTGGTGGCTCATGGGCTAGCTGTAATAGTAAAAAATAATAATTTTTACTTGTCTAAATGTGGAGCCAATTTGTTGTACTGCAATTTATCCTTGTATGTGCTAGGCATTTCTGTACCGTCCCCCTCATATGGTTTGCTGTGCAAGAAATACATTCATGTATGCCAAGAAACTGTTTGACTCAAAAACTCGAGTTATTGGATGAGGCCTAAGGATGGATCACATATTAAATTCCAACACACACCCTCATGCAAAAGCTCACTGAGGCTTAAGGCATGAGCAAAGCACAAACTTGCTTTACTTGCAGAAATTCACAGTTAATTGAAAGAATGAAGGCGATGTGTTTTGAATACATGGTCTCTTGTTCTTTAAGGCTCTGATACCATATCAGAGAACCGTTCAACCCAAATGCTTAAGCTATTGGGTGACATCCAACATTGGATCACATATTCAACTCTAATAATGTGCTATATGTGGGAGCCACGCTGCCTGGTGAGCCACATAGGAAAGATAATTTCTAATCATCCTTCAATTTGTGGGCCACGAGCTTTAGCTCTCTGAATTCCTGAATGAACTTGGTAGAGCTATCGTTTGAGATGCTAAAACCCGCAGTTTTCTGAGCATTCACTTGAAGTAACAGTACTCAGAGTCGGATCCCAGAACTGTTGCAAGGCACATGGTGTTATACAGGAAAAGAGAATGAAAAAAGAAGTAAAATGAGTGGAGGGAAAGGGGCAAAAAAAAAGAAACAATTATATGCACTTACTTGCATAATTTACTGGAATCTTCACTAAGATGCTTTATGGGAAGTTACAGTTGTAACCCTTTGTACATAACATGCTTGCATGCTTATTTGTTTATGCCTATATTTTTTATGCAATTATTATGTGTCTCTACCCACATATCTATACGTTTGTAGACACATGCTTTATTATCCAAATGCCTTTTGAGATTCTGCATTCTTTTCTACAATAGTGTTATTGTTTGGGCGTTGAAGACTTGGAACTTCTGTCTGGAGAAGAGCTTCATACACCAAATTCTTTCCTCGTTATATTTAATGGGCTCATTCTTGGCAAGCATCGGAGGCCACAGGTAAAATTCTGGTTTCATTAAGATGACTTGCTGGAGTTAGATTCCCAAACTATTTGTCTTTAAATTAACTTATCCTCTTACCTTCCAAACCCCCTTTTTTAGCATTTTGCTGATGCAATGAGAAAGTTGCGGAGGGCTGGGAAAATTGGGGAGTTTGTAAGTGTCTTTGTAAATGAGAAGCAGGTACTTTCTTTTGTCAAATCCTTGAGACCTTTAGATTTATGCTTTCCAAACAGAATGTTCTATATTGTGCATATAAGATTGTCTGATTGGCTGTTATTTGTTTTCAAGTTTCTCCCTTGTTTGTGTTCACATATTTGGTCTGTTTCTGTGCCTTTTCACAATTATGTTGTTAGATTTTGAAAGTGGTCTGTGCTTCCTTTCCAACATAGCGTATTTTACTAAAATAAAGATGGCATAATGTGTACTTTTCACCAAGCATAATTAAATATGGACTACTTATTATGTGCGTTCAACACACAACTGCCTGTTATCAAGTTAAGGATTAGCTCTCATCAGAGTTTGAGAAGTTGAAACTTATGGGGTTTACTATTTGGCATTCAGATCTGAGTGTATTTAAGAAAATATCAAGAATAGTGAAAATCTCATCAAAAAATAAAAGGGCAATGGCTGATAGGTAAGAAAAAGCTAATTTGCCTGCTTCCATTTGGTAACGGGTATGACCTCTTGCAATAGCATTGTTGGACTGGTCATAATTTGATATGCCATTTTTTTTTTCTTGATTTCTTCCACAGGTTTTGTCATATTGTCAGCCAGTCAGTTGTTTAAAATGAATTTCAAAATAATGAGTTGAAGCATTTTGGTGAAAGAAAACAAAAAGAAAAAAAAAAAAAAAAACAGAAAGAGAGAGGGAGAGGGAAAGATTGCACCATTTTCTTTTTTAAAAAAGATTTTCTGTGTGTTATTGAACAGATTTTTATTTTTCCTTTCAGTCCTGGTGCTAAGCTTATAAATCTAATGATCCTGATCATCAATAAAATTGTTTCTCAGCATGTTGTTTACATTGCTTCTGATGGAGGTCGAGTTTGTCGTCCACTAGTTATTGCAGACAAAGGCATATCAAGGATTAAAGAACATCATATGAGAGAACTGATGGTGAGTTTAACTTATTGTGTATGACCCTAAAGCAGTTACTTCAAAAACTTATTTATGTTCCTTTCTATTGCAAGGATGGAGCTCGCACTTTTGACGATTTTTTGCATGAGGGATTGATCGAGTACCTTGATGTTAATGAGGAGAACAATGCTTTGGTTGGCTATCATCTATGAATTTTTGAAGTTTTTTCTTTCACTGGAAGTTTTAGTGGATTGCTTTCCTCTCTCTCTCTCTCTCTCTCACACACACACAGCCCCCACACTCCCTACCCCACCTAAATGTGGCATCCTGGATAGAAATTTTTTCAAGAGGGCAATTGGATGTTTTGCAGATTGCTTTATATGAAGGAGAGGCTACGCCTGAAACAACCCACATTGAGATAGAGCCTTTCACCATATTAGGTGTTTGTGCTGGGCTAATTCCATTTCCTCATCATAATCAGTCACCAAGGAATACTTATCAGGTTCCCTATCGTGTAGCTTTGTAATTGAATTTAGATCATTTAATTACCTAGAATTTATGTTCTGTTGTTTGGATGTTTGTGTAACAGTGTGCTATGGGAAAGCAAGCCATGGGAAACATTGCCTATAATCAGGCAAGTGATTTTACTTAGATTGTTCTGGTCGCTGTTTGCTAGACTACAGTTCATTGTCATGTGTGTTGCCAATGACTATTGAACATTTCTTTTTCCCATTTTGATGAAACTGAGTGTCATATAAAGTTTGATTGTGTTTTTATCTTACACTTCATAAAAATCTATACATAGTTATGTCAGTACACATTTATCAGCTTTCATACATTCAGAAAACTGTAAGTTTACTGGGGGTAGTGAGATTCAACGTGCTCTTCAAATGTTTGAATGACTTCTAAAGTTCCAATATTGCATAGGGAATTCCGCTTTCAACAAAATCCGTGCTATAAAATTGAGATTATTCTCACTGTTAACGTCAATTTTGAACTTTGCGCTTTTTTTTTTTCCTGTAAGTTAGCAAAAGTATAAACAGTGAGCTGGATCTAGATCTGTAAACAAAATTAAACCGCCAGTGTGAGGATGTGGACACGACTTGAAGTTGTGTTTGACTTGGCTGAATTGTTGATGATGTGATCTATGGGGTAGTAATAATACCAGTGGGTTGAGTTTGCAGGAAAGGGTTGGATGACCACAATGCTGCATTGCTCTGCTTGTTAAATTTACCTTTATTCTAATGAATTCACTTAGTAGCAGAGAAACCAAAAAATCTTTGTTCTGAATTTTAAAAGTTACAGCTTCCAAAGGCCTTTGAAGTTTTTCCTTACAAATCTGATTTCCGTCTTCACTGGAGATAATCTTGTGCTTTATCTCTTCCCAGGTAGGCATGAGTGCATTGCACATTGGCTTCCTGGATTGAGATTTGTCAACAATCACCACATCTATTCTCTATGTGTTATTGCCTGTTCTGTAAACAGTTGTCTGTTATGCTACTGTGCCAATTTCAATAATTTGGAATATTTTTGGTGTTTACTTATGATCTAACTTTGATTCTTGTAGTTATGTCGGATGGACACATTACTTTACCTTTTGGTCTATCCCCAACGGCCTTTGTTGACAACAAAGACAATTGAACTGGTAATACATGCTTGCATAAAACTGACCATGCATTATTATTATTCACTGGCAGTGATTAATCACTTTGCTTGCAGGTGGGATTTGATAAACTTGGAGCTGGTCAAAATGCAACTGTTGCAGTGATGAGTTATAGTGGCTATGACATAGAGGATGCAATAGTCATGAACAAGGCTTCTCTCGATCGTGGTTTTGGTCGTTGTATTGTTATTAAGAAGTAAATAATAGTTACCCCATACTTTCTTTTGATTACTCAATTGATAGTCGAACAATTTGCTGCTTAGAGGTGTCTTGGCAAACAAAGCATTTTTTTTTTCATTGCATTATTTTCTATTGATAGGAGTTCTGCCGTCAATCAATCGTATGAGAATGGTGCATCAGACAGAATATTAAGACCACGAAGAGGTGAAGAAAGGGAGAGGGTAATAAATAGTGATCGCAAAACTACATCTTCTTCCAATTTGTTCCTGCATTGATTTCAAACTTTTCTGTGTTGTTACTGGTTTTCTTGATTTAGTATATTGTTTTCAGTTTCTGAAAACAATTTCTACAATTTCAAAAGTACTTGTCCTTAGTAATAGACAATATGGTTGGATCATATGCCAATATGATGGACAATATAGAAGTCAAGCTAGAGTTTTTATCTCCAATGTTGTATAGGATTACCGCCATTAAGAGTCATTATTTAAGGAAATCTCAATTCTACAGTTTTAGTGAGTGCATATTCTTTTTTGCCACAGAATTTTCATTTCTATCTAGAGAGTGAGATCCTTTGGTGTCATAAGTTTTCTCTGCCAGTCATTATACTTAAGTTTCAATTACTTTGCCAGTACCAGCTATATTTCCAGCTCAGCATATTCTCCGCTGCAATATTTTATTTGGGTGTTTTAAAATGAAGAAAAGAAAAAAAAAAAAAATGCAATGAGTGCTTATGTCTTTGGCTTTTCTGTCTAGAATGTTCACGGCATGAGAGATTGTAGATTATTTCTGATGTTGCAATGTTGGGAAGAATAAGAAAGGTCCATTTGAATATTTTTTCCTGAGTCTCTAGCCTAATAATGCTTTCAGATTTTCTTTTTGATTTGTTATTCAAATCATTTATATGGCTAATGGATGATCCTTTGGGCGCTGGAGGTTTTGGCTACTGTAGTTTGTCATTCGGAGTGAATTTAAGATGAATGCTTGGTCTGCACACGTTGACAAGTCATTTCTAATAAGAGTTTTAGATAACTTGGCATTCAACATTTAATTGTAGAAGTCCTCGTGCAATGTTTCATGTCTTAAATGTTGCTGCTATTACAGGTGTTGGATGATGATGGACTTGCTGCCCCTGGGGAGATTATTAGACCTGGTGATATCTATATCAATAAGGAGTCTCCAATTGAAACAAGGGGGCAGTTAAAATCTGCAGCAGCCTTAGCAGATATGTGTGTATTTTTCTTTCTTAAATTTTCTTTAAACATTTTTGGGATATCAATGCTAATTACCTGTTTTGCATTGTCTAGAAAATACCGTCCTAGTATACAAACTATCAAAGGTCCTGAAGGGGAGTCATTTGTTGTAGATAGGGTTGCTCTTTGTTCTGATAGAAATAACAATCTATGTGTCAAATTCATAATTCGCCATACTCGTAGACCAGAGGTAAGAAATTTCATATTATTGTTAGTTTTAGAGCATATTTAACAGCATCATGCTTCTGTTAATTTGTGTTACATTATTTACTTATGCTGGTCACTTAGGTTGGTGACAAATTCAGCAGCAGACATGGCCAAAAAGGCGTTTGTGGAACAATTGTTCAACAGGAAGATTTCCCTTTTTCAGAACGTGGTATTTGCCCTGATTTAATTATGAATCCTCATGGCTTTCCAAGGTAGTTTTCCTTTCTTCTTCATTCACTATGCCAACTTGTGTTTTTGTGAGAATAAAAACTCATGCTAATGTCAAATTACATGACCATATTCATTTGTAGCTCTATAATTCTCTGCACTGATAGATTATCTCCCTGTTGAGTATCATAGGCTTTTTATGTGGTGCTGCTCTCAATTTTGTCCATTATTACTTCATTGTATGAAAACCACTATCATAAGGTTTCCCCTTCCTCTTCTTCATATGGTTATGAAAATAAATTCTAATGAGCTGTAACATTGATTGCATGTTGAATTTTGTTTTATGTTATTGCTTTCAAAACTGCTTCTCCCTTGGGCTGTATGATTTAGTCAACATTCAACTAATGATAACCAGTTTTTACTTCTGAGCTAAACATAATCTTTTATACTGGATTTAATGTTACATTTATGGGCCTTTTTGAGGGTGGTTGCAAGAAAGCCAAAAGGCCAAACTGTCTGGGAACAGATGTTATTGATCTAGACATACGTTTAGTTTTTAATAATGTGTAATCCACTGTATTGTTTTTGTTGATCAAGGAAAATCCTGGTTACAAGTCCCCACTTACAACAATTTGGTCAAATCTGCTGTCAGATCTTTCAGGCTGAGCCATGTTTCCAACCATTTGAGCTTATTATGGTTAATGAAAAGACAGTTGAAAATATTAAGTACAATTTTTGCACTGAGCTTGATTGAAGATTTGCGGACCTGCTTTTGTTGAATCATTCAATATTTCTTCAGTATCTCTGAAGTTTGAATTTCAAAGACAATTTGCTGTCAAAGTTTTTCTAACATGTTTTTTAATGTTGGAACCTTGTTCTCTCTAGTCGAATGACAGTTGGAAAGATGATAGAGCTCCTTGGGAGTAAAGCAGGAGTTTCAAGTGGTAGATTTCATTATGGAAGCGCATTTGGAGAACCAAGTGGTCATGCAGACTCAGTTGAAGCTATAAGGTGCTTTCATTGCCTTCAATATAACTCCTCTCCTTTATTTACAACAAAAGGGAATTTGTATAAATTAAGGCAAGAGGTGGTGCCAACCAATGAACATACTAATTCACAGAAGAGTATGAGAAATCAAAGATAGTTTACATAAAAGTACGAATCCTTTTTTCTATTATAATTTTTTTCAGTCATATCTTATTGCTCCAGATATAACTTTCTTGATGCCAATTCCTTTTTTTTTCAGTGAAACCCTTGTTAAACATGGCTTCAGCTACAATGGCAAAGACTTCATTTATTCAGGTTGGGCAGCTTTAACTTGTACTATTATCACCTGCTACAAATGATCTACATTTTTCTTTTTTTCAATCAGTGGGGAATTTATTTCTGTTTTGTTAGTCAATAAGCAATGAAGGTGATATTTCAAGACCTTGGACGAGGAAAAATGTCCTCTAACTTACACTTCACTGCAAAATAATGTCACTGATGAGACCATTCTGTGTTCATAATGATCAACATATAATTTTCCAATCAGCAAGGATCTATTTTGTACTTGCTGTTGCATGATTTCTGTACCTGCTCGTGAATTTTTTGTTTGGAAAGAATTCTTATAATAGAAGCAGAATATTTAGTTGTATTTGAGCAACCATATAGTGTAATAGTGGACTTGTTTGCAAGGAAATGTCTTGAAACTTAATACTTTAGCGACTGGCTGACTAGTGCTTCTGTAGATGAGGCTTTCTTAAGTTAATTCAAATTTTGGGTTACCAAACCTCGCTGTGTCACACCCTCTTTTAGAGATCATAGTCTTCCCATTTGCCAACTTTGTGTTTGGATTTTATGTTGGGATATTAGAGTTAGCCATTGCTGTTGTTTTATTATTCTTGTTGCTCAAGGCATTGGATCAATAGCTAACTGTGTGATGAGTGGTTCTGTTTTGCACATGAAGGGTGTGATGAAAGTTTGGTCTTTTCTGCATGCTGGTATTCTCGCCTTATTTTACTACTTGCCGAAGGAAAAAAAGAAATTGAAGCCATACTTTTATGCCGCTGCTCTCTCTCTCTCTCTCTCTATTTTTCTGTTTTGGCTTTTTGGTGAGCAGAGGTACATCCAGGCAATTGAAGCCTCCAATTTTTCCCCAGGTATCACAGGTTGTCCTTTGCAAGCATATATCTTCATGGGACCTATTTACTACCAGAAGCTAAAGCATATGGTGAGTTTCAATCTTTTTGCTGGCATGCTACTGTGCAAGTGAGAGTCCTGGATTCATGGTTGTCAAATATTGCATTTTTAAATTCACATATTATGATGATTTTGAGCATGAAATGCATGCTGCATGACTCATGAAAAATCGTGCATTAGATTCTCTTGGTATTCAAAATTTTCATTTTAGATTTATGTCAGATATATTTATCACTTTGATGCTGTAGGTAGTCCTTTACCACCAAAATAGGTATTCAACACAATGCCAATAGCATGGCATTAACTTTCTTGCATTTTTTTTTGGCCTTAGCAGCCACAACATATATTCATCTCATGCTTATATTGATGGATTGATGGGCTCCATACTGTCAGTACTATTATTTGGTAGTGCATGATTCCTCTGTTTGTCAATTTCTGACATTGCATCCCATGTTAATTCAACTGACAGATTATTACCTCACTTATCTCTGTGTGTGTGCATCTATATTTATTTTATGAGTAGGTCCTAGATAAGATGCATGCTCGAGGCTCTGGACCCCGTGTGATGCTTACTAGACAGCCAACTGAAGGGAGAGCTCGAAATGGAGGTCCTAGCTTCCTTGGTTACAATTTTTGCTCAATGTAATTCTGTTTTAAGAAGATTGAAGTTAACAAATATTAATTTCCAGGACTTCGAGTGGGAGAGATGGAGCGTGATTGTTTGATTGCTTATGGTGCTAGCATGTTGCTTTTTGAGCGCCTGATGATTTCTAGTGATCCTTTTGAAGTTCAGGTAGCCCAGACCATCTACTTATTAATTCACTGAACATGTACGCTCTTAACAAGGAAGTGTTATGAATTTCTGGCTTTTTGTAGAATGATGCCTTCAGCAAATATGGTTGAGGCTGGCCAAAGCATAAAAATCCCTCATTTATTTGTCACGTTTGGTATTCATGTTGTTCATTGTTCATTACATTTGCAACACTCATACATGCTTTACTTTAACCATCAAATTTGATTGAACAGCCTTCATTTTGCATAGCCCAGGCATTTAAAATAGTGTGTCTATTTTAAGGGATGGTTATGTAGGGTTCAGAACATTCAAGTACCAAATGTTAAAAGAAGTGCAAATCCCTGGGTAGTCATTCATCACATTAATTCTCCTTTTTATGTTTAAAGCATATCCTCCCACAATTTTTGTGGCTGGTTCTCCATCACCAGATTTCTTGTTATGTGAACTTAAAAGTCAGCTAAAGTTGCTTTTCCCCATAGGCACCAGCCCTACATGCCGTTGTATATATTTTGTACATCAAAGCTTGGAGTACTTCTGCATTGAAAACAGTTGACGGTTTAATCTCTTGGTGCAGGTTTGCAGAGTTTGTGGTTTGCTAGGATATTACAATCAGAAGCTGAGAACTGGGATTTGTTCCACCTGTAAAATTGGGGATAACATTTCTACCATGAAACTGCCATATGCCTGCAAGCTCTTAATCCAGGTATGAATTCCCTTCATCTTGGTTATGCATATCAAAGGTCTTTCGTCCGCTTTCCTGCTCATGGCTGAATTCAGCTTGATGTTATGTGTGAAGTAGATGCAATGATAAGGTAGTGGTGGTAATGAATATTTGTCACTAGTTGAAGCCTAGTCATCTCTGCATTCTTTTCGGGATATATTATGTGAACGTCATTTTATGAGAATGTGTTATGCATAAATATCAAGTTGTTAATGGAATTAATGGGTTGTCTTTCTTACCGGATCCTCGGGCTAGGCATTACGTGTCAATACGTCATTTCTAGCTTTGTTGTGCACCAAGGCTCACAATGAGATAGGGCAAACCTTAAGTTCGGGTGAAAATTTAATTTAGCCCTAAAAACTTAAGTCGCCATTTTTCACACTGTTATGACACAATGAACTTGGCCATTAGATCCACTCCTTGCATCAGTTATTTCAAAGTTGTGTCACATCATTCTTTGTGGTTGTCATTTCAGGAACTTCAGTCAATGAACATCGTTCCTCGCTTGAAACTGGCTGAGGCATAGAGTAACGGGTCAGATTTTTTGGTCTTTCACAACTCTGTGTCCCCTGGAATTTTGGAATTCCTGGCACCACCAGAACTCCACAGTTGAGGACTAGACAAGGCGTGTGATTCGCCGCGCACAGAGAGGCGAGTGACGTATTTAAACAACATTTTGTGAAGAAACATTTGGAATTATTTTGGGATGTGTTGTAAATGCAAATCATGTTAGTGTCACCCCAAGTATGAAGGCATATCAGCATCTTACGTTTTGCCACTTAAAAACTCCAGGTGTGCAAGTGGCAGTTCATAAATGTTGGTCAATTGTGTAACATAATTGTGCTTATAATTCAGCGTAAGTTGATGCTTATATTTAAAGAACTTCTTCGTAAAATTATAGGTGGGTATCGTGACTTGTTTCAGGGCCATACTTCAGTGTCTCTGTTGACATTGGAAGTGTTCTAAACCTATCGAAGGTTAACTACTGTACTTTGGAAAATGTGGTGTTAGTTTCTTATATTTTGGATTGGAATTCTCCAACGTTAGGTCACTTAGATATTTCCAAATAGATTTTTTTTTTTCCGGTTAAACAAATATATACATATATATATATATATATAATGAAACTTTATTCTTGATTCTACAATTCTCTTGTTTGCTCTCATTGTGAGATAGGAAACATAAATTCAATTTGTGCAAGAATGTGCAGTTTGCGCCATCAACTCTACCTTACATTTCATGCTATCTTTTCTCACCGTATGATAAAATTGCACACATTTTACAGAAACTTATCAATGTTGGTTTTCACACAAACATAAAAATATTTGTCAGCACATTCATAAAGTATCAAGATGAATGTGCTGTATTGTGTCCAAGTACAAGTCATTTTGAACATCTTTTTTTCCTGTGGAATATTGGAAGTGCACAGCGTTACCATTATTACCAAAAAAAAAAAAAAAATAATCAAATCATTTAACAATTTTCTTTTCTTATTCTCTATACATTGCAAATAGTCTTTCTCCATCTCTTCGAATTCAGATACCTTACCGATTTTACCGATTTTTCCATCTTGATGAGGTGGTAAAATATTAAAAATGTAAGTAAAGAGGTACATTTATCCAATGGAGATGCGGTTGTTTTTGCTATAAACTTTTCACTATAAAAATAAGAATATTTTTTTATTTTTGTAGTTAAAATATAAAAAAATAGGCTCTTAGTTTCCTCTAATATTTCATCTTCTGCATATGATCGAGACGATTTTAAAATATTTTTGTCAAAATAAGACTTATAGTAAGATCTGTTATCTAAATGCCTAAACAATATAGAGTTGGCCATGATTTATTTTTAGTGTTCACAACATTTTATGCAAATGACATTGTAACTTGCATGACAATTAATAATATCATGCAATCTTAATGGCTACCATTTTTCCTTTTTTTCATTGTTTTATTTTTTTTATTCATGATTTATGTTAACTAAGACTCTTCGGTTATAAAATGGTCACGAGGATTGCATCAGGAGGGCTTGGCATAGAGAAAGTGAGGAGCATATCATATATGTTCATATACACTTTAACGGAATAGTAGTTAAGTGCTTGAACATTCAAATTAAAGGTCTTAATTAACATATGATATTCATTATTCATTTATGAAATAAATAATGATTGCTCCTCATTTTATAACTCACAAGGATTTGTGAAATAGATAAGGTTTACTGGTTGTTTCTAGCTTACAAAGCAAAAAATATGAGGAAAATTTATATTTTACGTCTTATATTTAGATCCTTGTAATATGTTATAGATCATATTTAAAATAATAATAATAATAATACACTATTATTTAAATTTGGTAAGATTGAATCTCTTAGGTTAGGTATTTGTTAATAAAAATTCACAAGTGTAAATATACCATTGTAAATGATACAATGAGACTAAGATGTCTTTTATCTGTAACTCATATTCAACAATCACAAGAAGTCAGCTTGAAGGTTCAATCTTTGAGAGTTTGGTAACCACAAAAAATAGAAGGAAAAGTAGTGCCTGTTATTTGGTGGAATGCAGGTAGAAAGGTTGGCCAGATGCTTAAAAACTAGGATCCATGGCAGTTTCTCAGTTGTGTTTAGTCCCAAAACATGTATCCTCCTTCCATGGAGTTTTCAACCCCCAATTAATTTTAAAACTTACGTTTAATAAAAAGGAACGATTTACTAATTATTGTAAATTTTGCATGGTTTTACGTTCCAACATAAATTTAGTACGTCGTCGAGTTACTAAAACAAACAAGGTTGGACCTAAATGGACCATCTAACATACATAAAACCAACGACATATTGGAGGAACTTATGATTAACCAGGGTCCTGAGGATGCTATGGTTGCGGCGGAATCCGATGAAACAGCCGGAGTTGGGGTTGGGTTACAAACGGAATGTACAAACTATTTTTGTAGCTCACGACCCAATAAGCCTTCCATTTTGCATTGGCTGATATATTCCCTTTTGTTTGTATCTTGAAACAAGCTCATTAGAGCACCTTTCACCTGCTTCTCCAACTCTTCTATCTCCATGTTCACTCCGGGCTTGGGATACTGATAGCTCAGTCCAAGAACTGGAAGAAAGCGTGCAGTCACTCGGTGCAGCCGTGTCATTGATTGGGATGCCTTCATCTAAATTCTCTTCTGCTTTCTATATCGATGTCCCCAGAGCTTCCTGTCCCCACCCCCCCTTTTTTTTGGAATTTATACAGCAAGATTTAGCAGAAATACCTGTCAATCAAGCAACTCTGATGCTGCAGTCTTTCTGAAGGGATCTGACAATGTCAACCTTCTCAAAAGTGCTTCATCTGGGTATACATTATCAGCCTTCATCCTTTCTAACAACCCATAGGCTGGAGTTTTGGCATTAATATAAGCATTGTTCAGAATTTTGAATGGCAAGATATGTCCAGTGTATCCAAGTTCCCTCAGTGTGTGGAACAACTTCTCAGTATTATGTATATCACCGCGATTTGCATATATATCCATGATGGCTGTGCAAGTCTTCAAGGAAGGCTTCATCTGCTTGGTCCAAGCCACTTTTTGCAAGATGGAGTTTGCTTTCTCCACATCCCCCGCTTCAATATAGAGCCTCGCTAGCACATCCCAAGTCAGGCGGCCTACATGTAACCCATTGTCACTCATCCGCTTCACTAGCTCCTTCCCATTGGTAACCATCTTATTCTTTATGAAAACATTCAGAAGTATAGAGTAATGTTTGGATCTAAGATTCTTCCATTTCTGATGCATCAGCTCAAAGACTGCTTCTGCCTCTTCCACTTTGCCCAACTTGCCCCAAGCCTCTATGGCAGCTATGCAGTCCTTCATCTTAAGGTCTGATTCACAATCCTTCCAAATCTTATGGACCTCATCAACCTCACCAAGTGAAGCATGGAGGTGAAGCAATGTTCTGCGGGCTTCAGAAATATTCTCCCATTTTCTTTCTTCGATTTCCTTGACAAAGGTTTCGGCTTTCCCTATGGATCCCATAGATATGTAGTGCTTAGCTATAAGACCTAAAACATTAATGTCAGGTTCAACACCATCAGCCTTCATCTTCTCAATCAGCTGCTCCATCCTCAAAATGTCATTGGACTGACCTTTGACATCTATCAGTAGTTTGTATGTAAGAAGAGAAGGCTTGACATTTTTCTTCTCCATCATTACTAAAATATTAGCTATCCTTTCCTTGTCAAACTTTTTGTAGAGCATTATCATCTGATTGAAAGCATCCACAGTGATTGGCAACTCCGACTCCATCTTTTTGAACAATGCTTCTGCTTTCTTCACATCGTTTGCATAGACATAACCTTTTAAAAGTTTTCGGTATACTAATTCACCCTTGCAAGACTTTGGGATTTTTGCAAGGAATTCCTCTGCCTGCTCAACACCATGTGCTCTAGAAACCAAATCAAGACGACAAGAATAAAAATGTATTGTCAAGGCAGTTTGTTTTGTGCTTTCCAACCATTCTGTGAACTGCAGTGCAAATAAAACCAAGCCAACACTCAGTATTATGGTCTACATTTTATGAAATTGCAATTAAGTGGCACGCATTTATGAGTAAATACATACAAGGCAATCTGTCATCAATAAGCCAACCTGATGCTGAAAGTGAATAGCACCCAGCATATTGGTCTACGTTTTATGAAATAGTAATTAAGCAGCATCAGTTTATATGCAAATAGTAACAAAGCAAATCCGTAGTCAATAACCCAAAATCATGCTGGCAGGGGAACAACCTATTCATATGTTTAAAACGCAGGAGAAGGAGCCTGATGTTAAAGGATGATGCTATTTCTTTCAATTTCTAATAAATTTGCTCAAACTGACTCATTTCTATGATTATTCTCTGCAATGATGCTTCTAAAAGGCAGGCCATAGTCATCTAAGTACTTCCCTTGGATTCTACATGGTTTCTACAATGTGATCTGGAGTCTATCTGAATCTCATAAAACTCCTGATTTGACTCCTAGTGAAGTAAAATCTTTTAAGAATACTTTAGGGGTTGAGTCTCTTCCTAATTTTAGGAATATCATAAGTGAATAGGAATATCATACATGAAGTCCATGGGATACAATTTAAAGGCAGCTCATACAGAGTTCCCAAAGCAAAATTCCTGGCTCAACTGCACTAAGCAGATCAAAACAAAAGAGTTTCGTGGAGTTGTCCAAGCCAAAAGATCAAAAGAATGTGATTTGGGTACTTGATTACTCAAATGAGGAAAATCTGACCAAAGCTGGCAGCATTCTAGCTGAATCTGTAAGGCTCCATCACAATCTTTCATGCCAAACTATTTCAGAGCTTACTCATAGTTAGGAAGTCCTGTAAATTGTTAACCTTAGAAGCATATCTGAGCACCAGAAGATCTCTTTCGGTAAGGATGTTTATGGCTGATGAAATTACCACTGCTTTCTGTCTATTGGACAGCTAAACTGCCCTAGAACCCCATAGCTACTTTCATTGGAACCACATATAAACTGATCTAAAGCTCCCAGTAATAAGAAGACAAAGCTCCCTGCAATATGCAAAATAAACTTTGCAGCCGAATATAGATGTTTCTCTTCCTCAACCCCTCGATAAAAGTAGTTGAATGGGAATAAAGTCTAACTTTTACAAGACAAAAAAAGGTATAAGATGGAGAACAAAAAAATCCTATTTGACCACTATACACTCTCAACATAAAAAATAGAAGAATCTGGAACTGAAGTGACTGACAAGCAGCAAAAGTAGCAAAGTTGGAGATAAATCCTTTCAGCAAAATAGGTCCCCAAGAAAGTCAACCTATTCCCTAATCTCCAGTAAAATTCAACAGAAATGATAGATTTATAATCGTCTGTTAATTAGTTATTGAATCATTCAACTGAAAATAATAAGAAACATATAGGTTACAAGAAGAAGCTCTAATATAGAAAACTATATAGTATACTGCTTGATTAACTTTTTTACCTTTATTTGATAAAAGGAAAATTAAAGAACCTGCAGATATCAGCAAAACTACAAATATTGTTAACCAAGGAAAAGAAATTGTGGTAAGGAAAACATAGAATTGGGCCTGAAAACTGCATTTTGGAAAGCTTTCACTAAGAACTTCGGTCGAAGCAAAGACTAGACCATTTAGAAGTAAATTTATCTCTGAGCTAAAGGCTATGTTTCACACACATGCACACACACCGACACAGAGTGCACTATAGCACTCAATCAGCATACCATAATAATCATGCTGTACTCTATACATTAAGAGATCAAGATGAAGTACCTGAAGAGCCTTCAAATACAACCGCTGCTTCCGAAGATTAACCAGAATTATAGAAATGCTCAGCTTGCTCAATTTCCTCCCCTTCTCAGCCCACCTACTCAGAACATTTAGTTGAGAGCTGTTAGGCGCTGCTACAATCGAATCTAACAACTCATGAGCCACCTTTTTCTCCCTGGCATACTCAGAGTTCGCATCTTTCTCATCACCATCCAAAGAACCAATCTCAGAAAACAAATCTTCATTATCTTCTACCTCATCTATCTCGTTCTCACCCATTGCATTGGCCTGAGAAGAATAACAAGAGGACCCCACAAAGAATCTCTCACCGGCAGCAGCCTGGTTAAGCTCATTTGATGAAACAGGTCTATGAAAAATGAAATCTTTAAGAAAGCAAACACCGTTTTTGGCACCGGAAGAATAACTTACTGCTTCTACTTTAGCATAGATGATGACCCTAGAAGCTGCAAGCCAAGACCCACTTTTCCTGAGGACAAACAAGAACAAAATTTAACACAATTTTACTCGAACCATCCCAGATACTGACAAACAAAAAGTATGATTCTTTGCGCTCTTTCCCCACAATTACATACAGCCGAAACCACAAAACTAGAAAGCACTTCGGGCTCGTTGAAAACTATGAGAGAGAGAGAGAGAGAGACCTGAAGTGGCGAGCAGCTTGGCGGACGGCAAACATGGTGATGGGCGCGGGCGCGGTCGAGAGAAAACTCCAGCTAAAACCCTTTCATTGGTTTGGGCCTAAATCGCCACCCCACTATTACATTTAGCCGTGAATCACGACAAAACATGTGTCGAAAAAAGCTGAGTTAAAAATAAAAAAATAAAAGAAATCCCAACAAATGAATCGAATTGCATGTTTCGGTGGAAGAGAATGAGAAAGTAACTGTAATATGTGACTGTAAATAAATTTAGTTAAGTAAAATTAAATTTTGTCGAATTTAAATTTAGTTCGAATTCAAGTTCTAATGATACAAATTCGAGCATGGTTCGATAAATTTTTAATAAAGATCAGACCTTGGCTTATTTTTCTAAAGTATTTTGCTGTCACCGAATAAGGTCTAGCCCAAGCAGACGACGTTCCTTGTGAAGGGCGTGCGGGTTTCTATGTATAAATGGTCAATAACGAAGCAAGATTTTATTTTGGATCAACGACAAAACACAACATAAATGGAGGAAAATTGGGAATCTAGAGGAACCCTTTGTTGTGGAAGGCTGTCTCGGTTAAGTAGCGAGAAAAGTTCATTTGTTTTGCATCGTTGATTTCGACTCAGCCATCGATTTGAGCCGTTCCCATTTATCCACGCAGCCGATTTATATATTTTCGATTCTCCGAGGTGCGGACAATTGTCTAGAAAACCAAAATATACATATAAAGGTAAAGATTGAACTTTTAAACTGTACGCCAACGGGGCCCGAGATTTGACGTTACATAATAATAATAATAATATGACATTTGACATAATTTTGGATTACAGAAAATTAGACATCGCGATATTCTAGACCGTAATGCAGGAGGAGTTGACACACTCCAAACTCCTCCTTAATTGCTTCGCACATTTCGCCAACCGTTCGTCCTAACAGTAAAAAATTCGTTATTCTTACACATAGATTGTCACGGTGCTTGATTAATCTTGAAACCGTTGAACTTGTAGAAAGGTACACCGTGCACCCATAACATTCTTTCTTTGTCATTATCTTCGTCGATTAGTATGGAATTATGCAGTTGGAAACAATTTTCGTGCCGTTTAAGATGTTCAGTGCATTGAACGAAGCCACACATCGGTTCCAACTTGGGTGTCGGATGAATATTTGGCTAAGGATCAATTTGGAAGGAGATTTGGTCTCCTGCCGAAGTTCCCAATAACTTTGCTTGGAGAGCTTGCAGGGGGCCTTCCACCGGCAGATAAATGTCTTGCTAGAAAAGGGTTGCAGCTAGACCGAGCTCGGGGCTGATGGGGATGGCTTGGTTTATTGAGCAACTTTCTCATGTCCTTCTTTGGTGTCCGTGGGTTGCTGGTTTATGGCGTTTAAGCCCCTCAGGACGGACGAGGGATATGGAGCAAAGGAATTTCATCAAAAAAATAAAATAAAATAAAGGTTTGCTAATATGCTAAAGAAAGGACCAAAAGGAGCGGCGGAGCAGATTTGTATGGTGGCATGGGCTCTCTGGCGTGCACAAAATCTCCAGGTTATGGAAGGCAAGCGATGTCCTCCCACGGTTGTTAACGATACGGCACTCACGATTTATCATGCCTTTAAGCATGAATTGCAAAAGTCCCCCAAACCGCGGTTGGCCTCCTCTCAAAATCATTGGCTACCTCCAGTGATGGGCACGATAGAGGCTAATACGGATGCTGCTACTAGCAATGAGAAGGGTGGCATTGGTGTAATTTACAGAGACCCCCATCTTGACTTTAGCAAAGGTCCTTTCTGGTACTTTCTCAGCTGAGGTGCTTCAAACAGTATGCCATTGGGGAAGCAGTGCAGAAGGCTCTTCGGGTTGTCCATGTCCCATTTGTGTGTAGAGTTCGATTGTCTCCTGGCAGTTCAAGCAATCAGGTCCCCGTTGCAAGCAGGCACTTCGACAGAGAACTGGCCGAGGATATATGTGCCCTATCTTCTACCTTCTCGAGCTTTACTATCCAGCATATTGCAACACATTCTAATGGCATGGCTCACGCCCTAGCATAACTAGCTTTTGTCTAGGGAGAGTTTTGTTTAAATCATGTTTATTCTCTTGTTCAACAAGATGTGTGCTCCATTTTTGAATGAATAAAATTGTATTTTTACTCAAAAAAGAAAAAAAAATTATCTAAGGAGTAAAAGAAACTCCGAATAATCATAGCAAGGTCATACAATTGACAACATGAAGGATCTCAACCCTTCAAAATGTTCATAAAATCATGACACACACGTTGATGGGACTCGTCCCTATTGCATGACAAAATTAAACAAGGGTGAAAGAATTTCGTGAGGGCTTTTTGTGAGTGAAGTATTTTCTTATTGCATGATATATTAAAGGCAATAAATCGTGAAGTATGCATATAAATTCTTTTGGGTGCGATTGTTTTGGTTCTCATTACTTGCATTAGTTTGACTTTTCCTTTTCAGTTAAAATAGAGTTGTTTGGAAGAAACGATTTGATGGTATAGCAAATGCAGTTTGTTCGTGCCACAATTTTATTATATATTAGGAGGTTGGAGGAAACTAAACACTCCCAAAACTCTCATGTCCTCTGATACGCACAGCAATTAGATACGCGGCGCACCGAAAACTGAAAAGCAAATGATATCTTGAAGTTGTGAATACATGCTGTGCTTTGCTACTGGGGGACGGCTTCTCTCTTGGATCCACTGTTGATGTGAAGCATTTAGTCGAATATGGAAGAAAATTAGATGCAATCTTTTTCACGGCAGAACAAGGATTTGCATTTTGTTGAGTTGTCATCGGATCGCGATTATGTCCTTTTATTACTGGCGTGTTTAGCCAACTAGTAACAATGATAACTAAGAAGTCAAAAGAATTATGATTACTGGAGCAGGATGGTAGGATTCACGATAAATGGCAATGGCAGTGTTAGTTCATTCAGTTAACACAACTGATTTATTTTATTGTTGAGTGATTCTCACCTTATGAGATTATGTGTTTTGTTATACTAAAAACAAGTCAAAATAAAGAAAATCAAGTCATATGTGAGCACGTTTAGTTTCAATTCACTAGTTTTTCTGCTGTAGTGATCTCATCCCTTTTGAATTTGAAGGTGCACTGCTATTTTGACATTTTTTTTCTGTGGCATGCTAAACACTCTTCGTGCTTACCATAAACACTCTTCGTGCTCACCATGCCACAGGTACTCTTATTCTCTTATGACCTTGGCAAGAACCCCTAAACTACCGTAAGGCTCGAGATGTCAGAAACAGATCAGCACTATTGTGCTCCCCAAGTTATATATACTATCTCCATAACAGTCAACATGAGTTCACTGAGTCCTACTATAAATCCATACCAACGCTCCTAATATCAGTATTCGCCTTCTTCATCCTTTAGGAAACCATCTAACTTGACATCGGAGTATTGAGGCTAGATTACAGTCGAGTATCCCATTGCCTCTTATTCTGTCTTGCAGGTCCCAGCCCGAACAACCAACAACATCTACACCAATGTGCAACTAATAGTCATTAACACTGTATTATATAAGCTGACGTTTAGAATTCATTAAATTATTCTTGTCCATGTAACGTTACCGAGATTAGACGGTTGCAGTTGTCATTGATTAGCAAGTATATCCAAAGGAAACTCGCTTTATGTAGTCCACGAATTATGAACATTTTCCTATAGTTGCCTTCTTCCACAAATCCTTCGGTTTGAGATGTAAATGAGACTTAGTCTGAGGTCTTTGGAACAATGATAATAAACTTAAACCAATTGTATGCCGGTTTATCTGCATGAGTACATTGCTAAGAATGACATACTGGCTGAAAAGGAAACTTATAAAATTGTATTTGGCAATTGCATTGAGAACTGAACGCGTAACAGGGGAAATATGAGACCAATTGTGTACATTTGAACAAAGTTAACCAAAGCTAGCTGACTGCAAGTAAGTTATTGAAGGGGTCCCTATTGAATGGAAATTAGGCGTAGTTTGATTTGAATGTTTCCATCACACTTGACTTGTTGATCCTGATTCCTGTGATTGAATGTGTTCCTCTTAACAGTCAGTATCACTGAAGTAGGCAAGTGTCTGCTAAAAAGGAATTCCTTGGTCCTACCTTTTGACATTGCGGGTTGTATGTTCTATAAAGAAAAGACGCTCATGTCCCTTAAGAGACATCCCAATAATTAAGAATCTGGTTCCCTACTTTCAAGATATCAAGTTTTAATCAGGAAAATGGCAGCTAGATGAGATAAATGCTAAACTGAGGTTTGGCTCAAGTATTGAAGGGGATGCTCACGAAAGTACAGGCCCCACCACAGTTGAGTGCAAACAAGTTCAGGGATCGTGTCCGTGACCTTTGAGTCATACTTCATCAAGTAAGCTAGAATAAGATCACCAGCCTATACTCAGAAGATTAACGGCACTTTGGACATTTGGGTATCTCCATCGAAAAACCAGGAAAAAATGCCTCCACGAAGGAGGTTAAACGGCGACAAGCATAAGGTTCTATCTTGGATTAATTACCGGCAATGCATGTCATCTGAATAAACCACTTTGAAAGAACGAGATGTTCTCAGACCACAGGGCTTTATGAATCATGCAGGATTATACTTCATTAGTGCTGTTTGAAGGACGAGGGCCATCATTACGGAAAATTTGAATAAAAAGAACTCAGAAGACTTGTAGAAGCAACGGAATGCAATATAAATAAGTTCAGAATAAGGGCATTAAGTTCCGGATAAGAGGACTGATGTTATACAACTAATTCTGATCAAACAAACGAAGTAACTTCAATACATTATTCACAACAGACCTACTGAGCAGATGCAGTCACACGCTGGTATCATGCAAAATGCAACCAAGCAAAATGTTTAAGTTGCACAACATTCCATTCAATGGCAACCCCTATTTCAGTTGAAAGTATAAGTAACAAATAAAGATGCATTAGCATCATAAGTTAGCGAGACAGTCCATACATGTACCCATAAAAACTGAGCTGAATGGCCACAGAATTGCCTATCATCATGTTCCTGTATATATACCATAGGTAGTGGAAAATTTCTCGCAGGATTCCTTTCTAGCTTTCTTACTTGGCACCCTTATTTCATGATGGTATTGTTCATAGTCCCACTGCTCCAATGAACTTCCTCAAAATATAACCACAAACACATTATGGTTATTCTTTACCAAAGACTGGAACCAGGGCATCAGCTGGGAAAACTGGATGGTGACAGAAACCTTGAATTTGTGATTGATTCATGCTGTGGTTCGTTGGTCCGATAGCTTCAACCATTTCTTGCTTGAAACACGCCGAATCTTGGAGAGGAAAGTGTTGCGAATTTAAGTCAATCTTATTGAACATGAGGTTTGCAACAGCTCTGTCAATAGCATTCGTCTCCAATTCTGTAGTCATTTTTCCTTCAGACCTGAATAAGAGGTTTCATTTGACCACCACAGCACCATCCCAACATATTAGGAGACGTGCAATCAAATAAGCAGAACCCTCATAAAGGTTTTAGTCACCAAGATCGCAATAAACACGCTTGATATTATTTGCAGAGGTCAGATTACATGGGAATTTGCTCTCTAGATAATTGTCTTATCAGGGGTGAGTAGCAAAAGGGCATCCTTATGGCATGCAAGTAAGTAAAAGTACAACAGGTGGACATGGAGGATGATAATTCTATTTCTTAGGGACGCCTTTGGATGACAATCTGTGATTGAAACAAAATCAGTTACCCAATTTCTTTGGATTACCAGCACTTAAAACTACTTCGCAAAAAAAGTTTAAAGTATCAGGTTTGTGAACTTTAAATTTCAATAAATAAAAGCATAAAAGAACAGATAAACAGGTAAAGACATTATGCAAGTACCTCCTTTCTTCATCTTGGACTGTCCACAGAGGAGTCCCCTCGGAAAGGCCTTCAGTTTCATCTTGTGTATATTCTCTTGAGTTCTTGGACATCCGGTACAGGGCATCACGAAAGCAAATTCGCATCTTGTAGGTCAACTGAGATTATGCAATTACAGAGCCACATTAACATTACTTGTCACCCAATATAATAATATGCATCTCAAGTTGATATGTTGCTATTTATTCACCTGTGACATCACCATTTCTAGCTCCTGCAACACAGATTCTTCGATAAACTTTTGCCCATCCACATCCTCATTTGTACAGTTATGTTCAGTCGGGGCCAACTCCTTGACTGGGAGTACCTTGAAAAAAATTTACCAATACAAGTTAATCTTATAAACCTAAAGGAGATGCACTTTAGCAGATAGTGGCGAGGCAAGTAACATAAACCGGTAAAGGTTTCTGCATGTGTGCTCATATTGCAATTGGCCCAAAGCATGGCTAAACTAAGACAAAATAGCTTTATTGTCTTGTATTCCCGACCCTGTATAACCAAACAATTGTGTACTACCAATGCCCAGGTCTGAGGGTTGACAACATTGCACGGTAATTGCCATGGAAGTGATAATTGATAGTAAGAGAAGGAGAATCAGAACTCAACTGTCTAGGTGTTGCCAAGGACAAGAAAAATAAACAAAAATGTTACTAAACGTTAACGAAAGCAAACAGATGTAATATGTGGGGGAAAAAATTAAAAGAAACTTAATGGTCACTTTTTCTCCACAGATGATAAAGGAAAAAAAAAGGCAGGTATCTCTAACTTCTACTAGAGCTTAAATTAGATGCTATCCGAAGAGGACAAAGAAACAACTATTTATGCATATACCTTCAACAAACTCCATTCATCAAAAGACTTTCTCCTCCAGGAAACAGTTTGAACCTTAGAACCTCGGACTTACATAAAACCCTACCTGTTTATTTCTAGAGATCTAGCATGAACAATTAGAAAAATACTGGAAAAAATAAAAGGAAAAATAATCGAGATTATGTTGCAAAGCTGACAAAAAGGTGGAACTCTCACCTTTACTGGTTGGCCATCCTTTTGCTCCAAATTGTGTGTAATGGATCCTGAAGCGGGGAACTTGCCATCCTCCCAACACACTGATGCAGAAAATGCATGTGGTTTGATATACTCTGGGCTTGCAACACTATGTGCATCAGAAATATTTCCGGAATCTAAAATCCTATCTGTGAAGAAACTATCAGCAGAGACCATGCTAGCCTGAGATTCTGGATAGATGCACGAGGACTCATTAAGATTTATGGTCCCAGGTGGGTCTTCAAGTACAGAACTCCTGCAATAAATGAAAATCATTTTAACAAAAGTAGGTACAAGATCTACTTTTGAGGAAAAATATGTTTCCCAATATTCTTAAATATCCTGTTTTGGAACAGAGGCTTCTGTGTTTATGGTGCAGCCTCTCTCAGTAAAGGGTAATAATTGGTGTGCAAGGGCAACAATATTTGAGCAGTCAATGTCCATGAGATTTTGAGCAAGCTGTAATCAATATAACAAGCTAAGATAGTCCTGAAACTACATGATATCCTAGAGAATTAAATTTAGTATCTCAATTGCAGAGGTTACGCTTTTACAAGAAAAGGTCATCCATCTCTTCGAATCTGGCTAGCCAATCAAGGCAGTAATCTTGCTGATCGCATATAAAAGCAGCCTGATTAAGGGACTTCCCTGCCATTCTTCCACCTCCACTTAAACCACTGCACTGATCTCCATCATTAGCAGGACCTTCCATGCCAACCTCACCACTTGAAAATTCACCATTGGAGTTAATTGCATCCTGAGTCGTATCCGTATCCATTACAGAGCATTTGTTAGCAAAACCAAAACTTTCTTGTGAGTTCACACCCCATTTCAGCCAGCTTTTTGGTGACGGTAGCCTATCAGACAGTTCTTCATCATTGGGGACTACAAAATCATCAATTACCACCCCAGAATACCAGTCCATCACACTCCCTGTACCAAGAGAAAATGAACAACTTGTGATATTCTTGTTTTAAGTCTCATAAACATCAAATTCCTCTCTTTTGATATTCCTTGGTTGTTCTTTTCTTTCCTAGCAATCCTTAAGGATATTAGAGAATCAACATCAGAATAATTGCTATCCGTATAGAACAACTACAAAAAAAATCATAATCACTCAGAAGCTGCAGATATAAAGAGTAAGCTACAACGAATATCAGTCAAACACTATGCATTAAAGCCTCAGGCATGTAGTAGCATAGTGAATTTCTTTCAAATTGCAGGTTATGGGACACAAATTCCTCGCACACACACACGATATATAAAACCCCTCCTAATTAGTCCAACAAACTTGAGCAAAGAACCAGAAAATCCCAATATCAACATAAACAATTATAGAAATTAATCATATAACACTACCGAGAAAAAAGGCTTCAAAGCATCCTATTTTCCATTATTCATGTCACAACAGCAATACAATCAGACTGCAAGGAAAGAAAAACAGAAGAATTTCTAAATATCGATATTATTGAACTCTATGCTATGCATACAGGTATGAGTCAGTGACTTCACACAACTGATCAGATACTTCACAAACAAAAGCTTGGAACTTTGCTTATGAATCCCCCAAAATTGGTTGAAATCTCATATGGAGGCACAAGAACAACCGCATGTATATGAAAGGAAAGCCAAAAAAAAAAAAAACATGTAGTCAAAGAACATAACTGGATAAATAAAGAACCTTTATGCTGTCTGTTGAAGGAGAAAACGAAAAAGACCCAGATGCTAATGAAGAGAGACGAAGACAACCAGATTATAAAAACCAACAGATATCGCCAGAACGTCGATGGGTTTTGGCGTGTCTTGTGAAGAAGTGAGCAAAGAGGTTTATCTTCCCGGCCCCTACACTATTTTCAATAATAATAATAATAATAATAACCATTAGATCCTTATTATATAATGTTAACTCGACGCGCCTGCGCACTCGACTTACTCCATATCATAATAATTCTGTAATTATATATTAAAAAAAAATAAAAATATATATATATATATAGATAATAATTATAATATAAGATTAAAATATATATTTGTTGACTATGATATTAAAATGAATGGATTCACGCGTAACAATAACGTAATGTATCATATTTAATGTAATTTTGTTATAGCTCAAATTTTTTATAAAATTTAAAATTTAATTAAAGTAGATTAAAAATAAAAATTATATTCGAAAATATGAGTCAAAAGTAAAGCAACCTCTGTGGAGAAACCGGGGGGGGGAATCTGGTTGCTGCGAGCTTGTGGCTGAGAAGTGATGTTGAGATTAGTGGCTCAGAAACCTCCATCTAAAACTCCACTTTCATTGGTCCGCGTGGCAGAAATGGGCCTACAACTCGCTGAAGATGATGGTTCAAGATGGAACCACGTTTTATTTCCCACCAAAGCCCCCGAGCTTGTGGAAAGCCCCAGCGTCCTGCGAGGCATAATGTGGGCAGCTTGGTAATTTTAGATGGAACACGTGGAGCCTCTCTACTGGATTCGGACAAGCGACCCTGTGGTGGACCAGCACGAGACAACATGCAGCCAATCTAAGCGTGAAACGTGGAAAGATGGGAAGGAGTGGGGCACAGCAAGTTTGCTGGATTTAGAAAACCAAAAGGATAAGATTAAAATTGTTGTGATTTGGCTCCTTGGGTCCATGGATAAGGCACGGGAGTTGGCTCTTGGTTCTATGAATTTTTTAAAGAATTGTTGTTAATCGGAAAAGAAATTGCGATCCACCGAAAATGTTAATTTAATTGATAATTTAATATATATATATATATATATATATATATTAGTATAAAATTTAAAATTTATTAATATAAAATATAAATAAGAAAATCTCAAATAAATTTAAAAATATTTAAATAATAATTTTAAAAAATAAATAAAATAATAATGATAATAAATAATTTTTAAATTTAATTTATAAAAAAAAAATAACTCACACATTTATAATATATTCTTTTTTTTTTTCTTAAGAGAATGATAAATTTTATTAAATAATAATAAAATCAGACATATCATACCTTAACAAATATTTTACATATAAAAAAATAACAAAAAAACTAAATGTTCCAATAAATATCTAATTATTTTAAAACTAATTAAATAAAAGATAAACATAATCATAATAAAATTATTATAATTTTAATTGATAAGAGATTGAAAAATAATATTTATATTAGTTTAAACATATCTAATGTGAACATATAAATAATTCAATAGATATAAGAGAAATAGGGTATGACTTGATTCGAAAATATTTAAATAAAATCATGTATTTATGGCATAATTAGTTAGGACATTTTTCTTAGTTTCATATTTGCATCTTAGTAAGATTTTTTTTATTTGATTTTTTTATTTTTTAATATATATATATATATATATAATTTAAAATAATTAGATATTATTCTAAATATAATTTATGATATAATTGAATGTGAGAAAAGATTTATATGACTTATTCTAATTAAATAATAGAGATCAAAAAAAAAAAAGTATATTATCAACACTTAAGTGTTGACTTAATCTTGCTTCTTCTTTTTCCCTGTCTTGTGCGTGGCTAAGGATGGCTAGATGGGAATGGCTCGAGTGGGGCTGTTCGAGCCTCAAACCGATTTGTTTTTTTTTTTTTTTCTTATTTGTAGAGATTGGGTCTTGAAATCCATGCGTAAAATTAAGAATTTGTATAATTTTATTATTAAATTTTGTGTCAAATGTTCAGCAGATTGAGAATTTTCGGGCTCAGGCTTAAGCTTTTTGGCATATAGAACGTTGTTGGGCCGAATTATTGGTTTGGGCTTAAACTAACCATTGTAGGTCGGGTTAGGCACAGGCCCAACTCAACCCAATTATACTTATTTTTCAAAAAAGATATTTACATATAAGTGCAATTTTCTAGTTTTGTTCAGATTAATTTGGTCTTCTATATGTTTATAAATTTTGATTATTTAGTTTCTTTTTTTATTTATTATTATTATTTTTTTGCATATTATGCATAAAAAAGATGCTTTGTCTTTTTTTTTTTTTCATAACAAGTAAATTAAATAAAAAATAGCTTTATTCTTAATCAAAATAAATAAATAAAAATAAAAAATAAAAAACAAAAGAAAATTTATTGGGTGCCCTTTAAAGTCCCACTGACTTTTCCATCTAAAAACACTCACCCACATCCTCTCTCTCTCTCTGTCTCTCTCTCTCTCTATCGGCGAGCTACGGTGGTCGACGGCGGCGGATTTCGCCGTGGTTTGAGGTTAGATTCCGGTGGTTAATCTCAAAACTAATAAACCCTTCTCATCTCTCTCTCGCTCTTTCTGGCGGTGTGGCCACGGACTTTGTTGAATCAATGATTAGCTTAATAGAACTGTTCTTCCTTGTTTGAATGATAAAAAAGAAAATCACTCGTTCTTATGCTTGAAAGCTTTTTCAATTGAATTTTCGTGATGTGGTTTTGCTAGTTTTCTAGGAAACCTTGAGTTTTGTTTGTTAATTAATTCATTTAAGTATGAGAATTATTCTTCCTAAAGCCAAGTTCTTGATCTGGTTCTATTTATTTATTTATCCATAGTCTAATGTTTTCCCTTTTTTCCTTTTCTCTTTTGCAAGGCCAAGTTTTTTTTTTTTTTTTTAATTAATAAAGAGGGATTCATAGTTTTTATTCTAGTAGTTGCTCTGCTTAGTATCAAATGGCAGATTGTGAAAGCTTATTATGCAGTAAATTTGAATCCTTTTGACCCTGTTGATTTGTTCACTTCTTATTCCTTGTTTGCTTAAATTTCATATTTCATTGTTAAGAAAAATGGAAGAAGGAATTTTGCATGGTAATGTATGGTCTTTGTGTTGTATTGCAGCTTGAAATTGTAGCCGAAGATGTTTAAGAACACGTTTCAGTCAGGATTTCTGTCCATCTTGTACAGCCTCGGGTATGTTTTGGATTTTGGTATTGTGTATATTTTCTTTTACAGTCTAATGTCAGTTCTATGGCATTTAATGTTATTTGCCCAATCTCTGGTTTTTGTGGATTTTGTAGGAGCAAACCATTGCAGATATGGGATAAAGAAGGTAATTGACAGGGTTTATTTATCATGCTATATGCTTCTTTACTGCTTGTTGAAGATGTGGCTAATTTTAGCAAGATCACTCTGTGTTTTCAAATGTTCTTTTTGTTAACCTAGAAATCATTACAAATGGTTCTTACTGGTGGAGCATTTGAGATGTGTGTTTCAAGAGATGAGCCAGATGTCAAGATCAACAATTAAACATATTTTTTTGGGGGGGGGCGTTCTGGATTACTAGCCTCCAATCCAACCGTGTCTGTAGTTTTTATATGTTGGTTTTGGGCTTTTGTTAACTTCAGCTTTCTTTAGGATGAATTTTCTTTTTGTCCCGAGCACATAGGCAGAGAATTAGCTTCAAAGAAGCATATGAGACATCTAATGAACTCAAAAAAAGACGGAGAGACATCTGTTACTTTTCACTGTTTTCCAGTTGGAACATTATATATTTGTTTCTCTTGTTTTTTGTTTTGTGTCAACAATAAGTTGGTGATTGAGAGAACAACTGATTGCTAACTAACTGCTGGTCGTAAGCTAGTAGGCCTTTTGGGCAGTACCGTTTCATCATCAAGTAACAGCCTTGATATACTGCTTTTATCAAAAGAACCTGGGTATCTTCATCATTTCATGCAGGACAGATGGCCGGTCTGCACTCTTGCCATTTAATCTAGCAGTTTATGCTTTTTAGTACTTTTGCACCTAGTGTATACAATATTCTGCTCTTGGCAGGCTATCCACAGCAGTTGAATATCTAGGAGCTTTAACCGAGTGAAATCGGAAATTACCCATTGCAATTTCTTGAGCTTGTGTACGATCAGCATAATGTTGAACAAACTGAGCATGTAAAATGAAATGGAGAATTTCTAGTGATATTATGTGCCAAAAATTTTCAAAAAGTTCACAACTTTGTGGCTGAAACTCATAAAATCCCAATGTGCTTTGAGTCCTTTTTTGCAGTATCTAATGGCCACATAAAACGGCCACATGATGAAGACATACAATCCAATGTACTTGAAATTGTTGGTCCCAAAATCCAGTCCACATACATTACATGTCCAGTGGACCCCGCCGCTACACTTGGCATAAAGCTCCCATTTTTGGTAATGATTGTGAAGAACCTGAAGAAATACTTCACATTTGAGATTCAAGTACTGGATGACAAGAACGTGAGGCGGCGTTTCCGAGCTTCTAACTTTCAAGTGTGTAAGTTAGCCCATGGTTGTCATGTTTATCTCTTCTCTGGCAGGCTTTTCCATTTTTTCAAATTCCCTTCTTCTTTGATGCTAGAGAAGCTGTGGGGTTGGTCACAGCACGTTACTTCTAGTAGCCTTAGTTGATTTAAATGGTCTATTTGTCCCATAAAACATGGTACAATAACAATAGAATTTTGTTTAAAGCATTGAGGATATTTGCCAAATTGTTTGGCATGCAGATATGTATTTGCATTAGTGTTTAAAATCTGAATTTAGTTATTTAATTCACAATTTTGCTATTAAGTTACATGGGTAATGTATGCTCGGGATAAGTGTGAAGATTAACAATATTGGCATGAAACAAGTTGATTGAATTTCCAAATTGAGGGTAGAAAGTATATTGTCCTTTTGGCATTATTTGGTTGGAGGCTGTGGACACAAGAAAGCATATATTTATTCACCTTTAAATTACTCGAAATAGGTCAGCCTGACACTCTGCTTTGGCATAGAAGAACGGCAGCACTTGGCTGGCCAACTTGAAGCACATTTTCTGTCCATATGTGCTAAACCATAGATCTTGTGACTGATGCTTCCGAAATCTTATAGGCTGTCACTCGAGTGAAGCCATATATCTGCACAATGCCGTTGAAGATGGATGAAGGCTGGAATCAAATCCAGTTGAATCTGGCTGATTTTACCAAGAGGGCATATGGAACCAACTATGTTGAGACATTACGGGTTCAGGTTCATGCAAACTGCCGCCTGAGGAGGATATATTTCTCTGACCGCCTGTATTCTGAAGAGGAACTACCACCGGAGTTTAAGCTTTATCTCCCAATGCAGGTAAATATTAAACATGAGATGCTGCCAACAACAATAACAACGAAGTTTTAATCTCAAATTTAATCAGGGTCAGCTATGTGTTTTTTTCCTTTTGGTCATTGCATTCTATAGTTTGGCATGAACCTGTAACACTGGCAGTCTGCCACTAGTGATTAATTTGGCGTTACCTTTTTTCCTTTTGGTTTTCACTCTTCATTGATTTTGATAATTGCAGAAAGGGTGAGAAGTTTGGGGCTTCAGAATCATATCATCCGAAAGAGTTGCTTCGGCATTTAGTGTCATCCAACAAATTTCATTGTGATTTCTCTGTTATCATGCAATATTAGCAGTAGTTTACTGCAGTAATACACTTCCACAACTGATCTGCCAGGCTTTTGTTCAGTTGCGTTAGGATGGTTCTTCTGGTCACTTCTAGTGGAGTTAGTGCTATGATCTTGTGTTTAATGGTTTAAAAGCTATTTTGATTTGTGCAGTCGATTTGCATTAATATTTAGTTCCATTGTCTATTAAAAGTTCTGTTGATTTGCTTGGTCAATTTGTCATTCCTTGCTAGGTTGACAATGCCTTGGAGAAACTACATAATGCGTAAGAATGGATATGGATCTGTCATGCATTTTTGGCTGTGTTAGAGATCTTAGAATCCGACGCATGATCAAAACACAGGAACAAAGGAGTTCTCTAGAGCAACGTAGTTGTTCGGTTTGCACAAACAGAAAAGTTTGTTGACACCGTAGTTTTCGAGTCGGTGGTGGTATCAGAGTCGACTCGATCCAAAAAGTAACTCATTCATGGGGTAGGTCATTATGATCACTCGCAGCTCGTTGCAGTTATGGTCTAAAAGAGCTTTACATGCAAATTTCAAATGTCCTCATTATCAATGGTATTAGCAATCAGATGCGCAATACAAACACAGACAAAAACAATGAAGATGAAATCAAAAGAGAGAGAAAAACAGGTGAATAAACGCCGGGCTATGAGAAGGAAGTACACGATGCAGTCAACTAGCCAGAGGTGTCAAAACCAAGATGAGCTGAAGAACAGGTCTGCCACCTTGAATTCAGTCACTCGGGATCCATGTAATTCCGGGAAAACTTCGAGGGCCTTCTCACTTTTTGTCTCTGTCCAATTCTTATAGTCAGTGAATTGGAATTTCCCACCTGACGCTTTCCAATTTTTTCAATCACCCAACCGACCTGCAAGCGTTAAAAAAAAAAGTAACAGAAAGAATGTACAGGAGATCGTAAGTTATTAGTGGTCAAGTGATTAGGATGATTTTTCGTTTTAAGCAGAGCCCTAAGTGAGATTCCAGTGTCCAAGACATTTAGTAGAATTAATTTATGTCCTCAACATGCACAATTCAAAGTAACTGAATCACTTAGCTAGGATTAGGTCTACACTACACCTGTGGTCCATTTTTCTATTTAAATATAATAATCACCGAAAATTTTATTGGAAGCAACCGGCTTAAATCCCTTTTACTCAAATCCTGAGAGAAACCATCTGTCCCTTTGATAACAGTTACAGATACAATATGAAGAATTTTTTTTTTTTTTCAATCTTTTAGGTGTAAAATATGAAGAAAACGTCTTTGAATCGTTTGATTCGTTCAAATAAGTGAATCAAAATAGTAAACGCTTGCTTCTCTTACGAGACAAAAGCTAATTCGGCAATCTATGTTCTTCGTCGTGGGCTGTGATTCTTGACGTTGCTTTTGCAAAGCTTAGCTCTTACGTAAAATCACTCCACGTGGTAATTTATTTATTTTTATTAATTTGAGTTTAGATTTTTTTTTTTTTTTTTTTGCTGAAATCTATTTTTATATATAAAATAAAAATTTATATTAAATGCATAATATTAAATTTTAAATTTATTAATAACAAGATTACGTGTAAAAGAATTTATTTAATTATTAGTTTTAATAATATTCAAATAATAAATACTGTATATAAAAAGTATCGAATGAAAGGGCCATTAAATAATCTGTGACTGAAATAGATATAACAACTGGAACTGTAAAATACCCTCTTTTTTTTTTTTTTTTTCAATTGTTCAAAAAACCTTTAACCTTTACAAATCTCAGCCGCGGCTCGAAACTTTCGAACACAGAGAGTTACCTTGTAAGTATCTCTTTGCTGCCCCCATAATTCTTTGTCCTTACAGTAGAATGTGGATGGCTCTTCCAAAGGCAAAGCCGGGGACCCTGTGGGATTGGTGGTGTCCTTCGAAATACCGAAGGTGTTTTTCTCTGTATTTGTCCTTGTCCTATTGATATAGAAGGTTTCAATGAACTCAGCAACTACACGAAATGGCTAATCCAAAACTATGGTTTTCAACTCTGCATTTTTCGGGGAAATTAGTATATTCATATCTTTGCATTATCTCACAAGATTGTATAAAACAGTGTGGTGTCCTTCTGGTGCCGTGCAAGAAATTGTGTTACTGCAACCTCAGTCAGGCTAAACTACACCCGCTTGCAAAAGCAACTTAAATAGTTGGGGGGTGGGGGGATAAACCATACTTCATTGCGCAACTCAGCCGACTGCTTCTAAATCTACTTCCGCGTCCGTCTCTCCATCAACTGCTCCCCCCTCTGTTTCAGCATCTGCTTCCAACTGGCCTGCTTCTTGACCGACATCTGTGTCGGGGCTTTGCTTTTGAAGCTCATCTGGTGTTGGGCTGCCACCCTGGGAAAGATTACCAGTAGAAACTATGGTATCAGTCTCCATTGGTGCAGCTGAAGCTTCAAGATCTGCTCTCATTCCTTCTACATCACTTTGTCTAGCATGTATTGCAACCTAGGCAAATCAATAGTAAAAAAACGAAAATAGAGGCAAATTTATTAAGGAAAACATAATTAAAGGCATACTTTGCACTGGATCCTTTTTATTTGGGTGCACCGGTGATAGAGTTCGATTCGTTATTACTAGAATTAAGAGTCCACCAACTCCACTATTAGATTCATTTCAAATCAGAACAAAAAGTTCTATATACACGTAACCAGAACCACTGCCTACAACTTTTTCAATCCACTTCAAAACAGAAAAACTAGACAACAGTTGCATTTAATTTAAATTAAGATAGTTATTACATGTCCCTGGTGAGGCCAAGGGAAAAAGCTGGCTTTGGATGTTCTTAAAGCATGAAATAACTATGGCTTAACCCATTCCAAAATCTAACTATAAATGATAAGTGATATATGCTGATCTACAGCATTTATCGTGGAAAACACAACTGAGATACCTTAATTATTGCTCCAAATTATCCAATGCATACAGCCAGAATTATCCACGTCAAAACAATTAATTTTCATTGGATCCCGTCTGCTCTCCACCTCACACCATATGGCACTGATGCTAAGTAAGGCACAAACAAATCTTATTGGCAGAAAAAGTAATTCTCAAAAGGAAGATTTACATTTAGCATACTCTAGTTTGGATCCACTACAGTATTCGTTAGGTCCTCTAGAGTGTGAAGGTCTCTTAGAGCTTAGGCCCATGGCTCAAGAGTGAATTGAGGTGCACTTTAAAATAATAATAATAATAATAATAAAATATGCTTAAAAAAATAGAAAAGAACCATATAAATCTAACAAGAAAGTAACTAATTGAATGTATTCAAGCGAAATACACATAGCAAACACAACAAAAGGAGGCAGAGGCTGATGAGCAATGTTGCAGTACAACAAATAGAAAACACAACAAAACAAAAATCACAATACTTGCAATACAAGGTATTTCAGGTATAAGTTATCAGTCAATTGCATGGAAGTATGTTATTGGTCCCCTATTCTACTGTGACATGAGTTCTGGTGCATTATGCAGGTTGTATCTTGTGTCATTGTCTATGATTTTGGTCTGCATTTGCTTGTCTTTGCATTGATAAAACACTTGGGAGTAGTTTTCTTGGCTTTAATAACTCTGTTAAAGGGGTGCTAATCAGCACACAACTCTGTTCATTGCTCTAATAATTCTGATTTCTATTACTGGCCAAAAAACCCTTGAATAGAACAGGGGCAGTTCAATGAGGAAAAACGAAAAACCTATAAAACTGGGGATATGGGGGAAAATAGGGGATGTAGAGAAGCAAAATAAAAATAAACAAGAAATGTTAAAGAGAGACTGTTGTGTTTGTCTTAATGTGAACCTCTCTTGTTTTGGAAAAAAAATCTGATATTGGCATCTTTTTAACAGGGTCGAATGTTGCTCAGAAGCAGCTTTTGCCCTAAGTACGCTTTATAAGCGCCTTGTGCCACATCTTCAAGTGTGCCTAGGGGCTCTTGCCTCAAGGCGCCTTGATTGACATTGTAATGCAGAAGATTTTAGCCAAAAAAATGCCTTTTATACATATATTTGCAATTTTTCACTTGCTAGTCCTTCTGTTTGGAATTTTATAAACTTTGCCAAAAGAAAGTGAGATTTATCTTTTCACAATTTCCATTATATTTGACTAATGACTTGAAAAAAGAAAAAGAAGAAGAATTTTTTGTTTTGCATAGTTAATTGATATTATGTATTTATGATAATTTAGTACGTAATTATTAGTTAGATATTTGACTTCATTAGTAAATTTCTATTAGTTTAGAGCTTTTTTTTTTTCCTATTCAGCAATATTCTCCTCATTAGGGATAAACTCTTATTTAGAGTTATTCTCACATTCAGCTAATAATTATTTGTCCTTTTAGTCTTTAGCTTAACCCTATAAACAAGGTTTAAGTTTTTTCATCATGCAAGAATTCTTATGATTATTGACAATTGGAATTGAATACTGTGTTTTCCAACTAGTGTTGATTCTGGTGTTTGCTATTTTTCAGATGAATTCCCGCATTATTTTCTTGTTTGTCATTTGGTTCCATTTCCATCCTACATCACAATTATAAGTAATAATAAGTTTTTTTGTTATATTTTAAAATAGAAGGTGTAAATCATTACTGAAGGCAAATTAGAATATGCCAACTGTAAATTTTCCTTTTCAAAATGATGGTTGCCAAACAATCACCTATTGTCATCACTAAAATCATTAGCCATTTTACAAACTAACTGAGAAGAAGGCCTACATGGAAGGCAGGTGGGTCTAGCTTACTGGAAAGAGATCTAATACACTAAATACAGGAAATATCTTCTCAGCTCATCCTTTACCAAGAAGCACCAAAAATCAATTCACCATTCTAAATATTCACTGGAAACATTTCCTTAACAGATGTATTAAAACATTTGAACCATCTGTACTCTGTCCTTCTCCCACTCTTTTCTTTTCTTTTCCCTTTATTTGACTTCGTCAATGAGATCATACCAGATCTAAAAACTGGCATACCATTTCTGGCAATAAAATTTATCATGCTTCTAAATTCAAGAAGTAGACATTGCAAATACCTGATTTTCCTCCACTTGATGTAACCCGCCCTTTGCCTCTTCCTTTTTGGCACGCTTAGACTTGTCATTTGGCTTAGCTTGATATTTTGATCTGACATCTGGTGACAAAAGTTCTAGAGGAACAACTCCTTCAATGCCATGGTCCATAAACTGCAACAAAAGACCCCATTGCTTCCATTAGGCCAATTTAAAAGAAGTTACCAATTACAAAGGGTGCACGTTTTGATTGTAATCATACTCTAGAAAATCCCTCCAAGTCCTGCCTAGCAGAAAAACGCAGACCTTTCCAGCAGAATACCTGCAAGACACAAAAATAAAGGCATGAGTGGCTTTCACATTTGTCAGCCAGTATCAATGGTAATAACTCAGGCAGACAACATTCAATTTGAAAGGAAAAGCAACAAAGCTATGTCATTCAGACTTCAACTTGGTTAAACAGTGATGACTCAATGTTGGAAAATCAACAGTAGCTGACACGTACAACCGGCTTTCTTTTTTGCCATTAGCATCCACATTACTGGACACACAATGAAATTGACTTCAATTATAAGAAGTCACTGACCTGAGGAACAACCTACTATTCCAGCTTATTGCCCTCTGAAAAGAAACTGTGTCAAATTCATGTATTGGCTCACCTTCTTGAATATGTAAAAACATTACTACCATTGAATCATAGGAAAGAAGTTGGTTCTGAATATTTATGTTAGCTTCCACTCTACCAATACAAATAGGTTTTTCTAATTTTTTTCTCACATTTTTCATCAATAAAGGGACCAATATTAGACTATATTATGATTAGCCAAAAATAGAAAACCCAATCCTAAAACTAAATGAACAAAGGAGAAAAATAACAAGTTCCACTTTCATGGTTTACTCTGATTTATTTTGTATTGCTGATTTGATTTGTATTGCTATTGGATCAAACTTGAATAGCACTCCATGTACGTTAGTATTTTGTCTGCAAGAAATTCTGTTCGAATAAATCAAACACTAACCTCCTTTTCCAGGTCTCCAATTGTGGGCTAATAGTAACAAGAATACTCAGATAGATAAGTTACAAGTTTTGTCTTGATACTGCAACAAAGAACAAGAGGAGGAATTCCCAAAGGATTAAAATTGGGTTTAGGCTTAAGGCCTTGTTGTAAATGAAAGGTGATTTCAAATTAATTGTGCTTTCTTCTCTATAGTCCCTGCACCTGTCCGTCCCCATCTCTATGCCTCTGTTTCCCCTAATCTCCCAAATTTCCTTTGAGTTTCTTTCCTTTCCTCTCTTTTCCTTAATTCCCCTTCTGTCCAACATCGTATCATATATGCACTAGTATTTAAAGAGAACCAATGGTCTCTTGTGTGGAGGAGCGGATTATGCTGGGTGTGTGATATGGAACTACAAAGATACAGAACATACACAACATAACAATGGTAAGATTTAGTGGTTGCCTTTCCTCCAAGGCACCATTTGACCATCCTATTAGTGTGACTTTGCATCCAACTACACATGCATTCTCGTGTCTCAAATTTCTTCATAGCACACTTCTTCATGGCCTCCTTTTTTTTACCACATTATGCTGGAAAAATATAAATACTTTGCTTCAGTGTCAGTATATGCTATCTGTTTGAAATGGTATTCAGTCTTTTAGTCCTGAGAAACAGAGGGTCAATAGCCAAAAGGACCATTATCCAGTTCAAGTCCTTAAAGTGAGTCACAAAAGGGAGAATTCAGAAATCATACATCCTTCGGCACCTAAAATATGAAGTGGCTGCTCTTGACACATGAACCTAAACCAATCTGGGTGTAAGCCACTTTTGCCATCACAACAAGCAATGAACCCTAATCATTCATAGCAACATACCATGGGATGTGTGCTAGTAAAAAAGAATAAAAACTAAAACTTACCCTATTATTTCTGTGATGATACTCTGCCTCTATTCCAGCTGATGGATCCATCTGCATTCTCAACAAGGAAATGAGTTTATGCAACAATTGGAATAATCAACAAGAGAGCTATCCTAATATGTAAAGTATGACTCAATAAAAAGACCAAGTGTCAGGATATCAGCTCAAAATCAATTTTTCAACAGGCATACTGAGCTGCTTACATCTTCAGCCAAGGGCTTCCAGTACTCAGTGATGGCAGGAGTTCGAACACGTTGAGGATCAGTCAGAGCATTCTGGACACAGTAAAGGCACTTACAATAAGATGTCAACCCATTATCATTTTGCAGAATATAAAATCAAATCTTCATCAGAAACCACATAAGCCCAGAAGAATTCGAATTTATGATTATCATTTGCCTTAAAACATCTGACAATACAATCCAAGGATGAAAGCTGGGTGCTACTGAACTTTTCTACCTACCTGAGATGAAAATTGTTTTTTTATTGGAACCTTTGCTTTAAAAAAATAATTACTTTTCAAGATAATTCCCATTATGGTTACATAAATGAGTGCAACTTAACCACTGGACAAGAAAAAAAATCAAACCTGCTTGGACTTTAACAAACTCCTTGACCCATGTAATGCCTAGCGTATAGCAAATACTGAGAATAACAACCATATACGCCTAAATTTACTTATTGCATTGTGTATCTTTTCTACCAGACTTATCACCAAACAGGCTACTCAAACTATCTAATGCTCTTTAATGCCAAGGCCTCTTTGCTATCAGGGTAGGGGATTAGAATGGATGAACTTACAATTCCAACATCTACAAAATCAACGACAGTCCATTTTCCATTAATTGAGAATTTTGCCCGTGCAATGATAAGAGTGGATCATAATTTAGTCACATTAGAATGTCTTATCTCCTAAACTGCAAGCATAAAATAAAGGGGAGACAAGCACACTCAATAGGACCTTCAACTGTTGGCAACCATCTACGATAGGAAGAGAGAATTCATCATGTAATGCCTAACAATCCAGCACACTGAATGTGCATGGATGATGGTTTCGAAGTTGAGGCATTAGATGGATGGAGACACAACTTACAGGGCTAATTTTGTTACATAGTAAACTGCTTGAAGAGCAATCATAGCTGTTAAATTAAAAATACCCACAGGATTTTGATCTGCCCATTTCCATAACTGAGAGAGTTCCTTATTCCCCAGCCTCCACCTTGGTTTACTGTTAAATTTAAGCCAAGCAAATGGTTAGAGGAGCAAATGGAAACAGCAAACCAGTGAAGAAAACAACAATTAGATATGAGGGGAAAAAATTGATGCTGGCAAAAACACCTAAATTTTAATCTTCAAAGAAGCAGTTCAATAACAAATAAAACCACACGTAGAGAAAAGCAACTCAGAAGGGCACATCTAATGGCATAAAGTAACGAAAATATTTGCTGCATTTTCCAACATATTAGGCTTAGCATATCAATGAAAAACAGCTGCATTAACTAGGGACCACAGGCCAAAAAACAAAGATAATAATACCACCAGTAGCCAATCAAAACTAGACAATTCATTTCTAGAAAAACCAATCCACCAATTATCATCAAATTCAAAAGTTTATGTTCCTTGGTTATAAAGGTACTTCAATTCAAGCCCACAGATCCATCTGAAAGGAAAGTATCCTAAAAAGTATAAATATGGAAAAAAAAATGTAAAAAATAGAAGTAAACTTGTATCCCTGGCAAACAATAAACAATAAATTATCGAAGGCAGAGATCCCAGTAAAGTGGGGCTTTGTCTACACAACAGGTCACTAACTGGTGGTACCCACAGCTTGCAGCCTTTCTTCCCCAGTTTAGCATCTGTTGAATGGATTTAATGTTTTGCCATCATAAATTCTGATTCAAAGATAAAGTGATAGGACCAAATGAATGATGATTCTATTAACTTATTTGACAGAAACATGTACAGTTCACCTATTATATGATCCAAACATATATTTTGTCATTACTCTTCCCTATCTCAGGCATAACAATTTATGATTTTAGGAAACAAGCGTGAAAAACTCATTCCTTAAATTAATGACATAAAGAGAATAATGAAAAAGATATAAATTAATATTATGGGATATGAGGAATTTAAAAAAAAAAAGAAAACAATGTTCCTTGTAAGAGATACTAATTATCTAGTCTTATGCAATGCAACTTTTTCCACAGAGTTAGTAATGGCTATATTTTATCATGAAGAACTGCAAGGCCATGCGACAACACTGTATTTACCACAAAGACACAAGGTTATGGAAGGACATCATGAACACTTGACTTTGTCTCAGATATAATTAATCTTAATCATGAAAATTTACAGGTTAACTCTTGGATTTATTCCTCTCTTAACCTTTTGCAAAAATCCCCAGTATATAATCCATGTGCAATGCTGCATATGTGACACTACCCTGTATATTTATTGCCCCAAAAAAAGCATCTTAATCTCATTGCCTCACATCCCAAATAAATATGCATGCCACCTAGCTATTATAGATCCATTGCCCATTGTAAAATTGAGAGCTTCCCTCACCGAAAATCTTTTATACTGCCTTAAGAGGCTCTTACATCACTAGTTCCTTTGGGATAATACTTTACCACCCCTTATCTTCCACCAAATGCTTAAATCAACAACATATGCCTAAAAATAGGGCCCCTCTTAAACAGCTCCACATCCCCCCCTCTTTCTCTCTCCATTCCTCTAAATTCCTCCTAGCTCAGTCCCTCTTAGCCAAGCATCAGTTGTCTGCACCATTGCATAGTTCCTTATTCAACCAGACCAGTCTGAGCAGATTGTGCACAAAAGGAATTTTAAGAGTAGAGCATCCAAGTGGACATTTCAGCTCAGAAGCTACAAACCGTTTTTTCCTCCCATCTTGAACTATTTTCTTTTCTACTGGCTGCCTTTCAAATGGTGGGCAACCATCACGTTTCCACCATACCTACAAGCATGACAACTGAGAATTAATAAAACTGTAGAATATGGGCAAAGTATTATATGTGCATTTGTGCCTGAGAGAGAGAGAGAGTACCCAATTTTTTTCACGTTCCAGTATATGCTCAATCTTTTGAAGAAAATCTCTGCCCTTGGGTGGAGTCATCGCAAGTATTCTCTTTACTTGTTCCTCACGGGATTTTATTTCCTCTTTCTGGAATAAAACCAAACTAGACAATTATTATGCATTCTGTAACCTAACATACATCTTTACATATGTGACCATGAATATGCAACTCTGGTCAAACAAACAAGTGCACATATGGGAATTCCGTAATTTTCTTATTTATTATACCCAACCAAACTATTGAAAAGGAGGGGAAATTAAAATAAACGGCAGTACATTCATATTTCACTTAAAGTTCACAGCATACTTATGAAGTTGATGTGGTGTGCTGCATGTTGCAAAGCACACACACCACGGGCCTCTAGATTCTGGATTACATATAGTTTTCCAAACCACACAAGGCAAAGATGAAAAAAGTTGAGGTTTTACAAAATTCAGTATGCCAGCCAATTCCAATATTTAACAGATAGAAGAGGTAGCTTCATACTAACCTCAACATCATATCCAGTCTCTTTGAGATACTATCAGAAACTAATATAAAAATAATTGTAGGTTTCGAAGGCAATGAATCAAACTGATGACTGTCCAGCTGTGCATGGAAATGCATGAATCCATGTATGAATGCATGCTTTTACTTCTTTATGCATTTTCATAGGGTAGAGGTATGATTTTATGCAAACATAACTTGCACAATCCACACAAACAAGTATCTTCAAATTCATGCATAAAAGCACCCATGTGTGTACAAGTGCCCATGTGTGTGAGTGTTAGCCCACAAATACAGAAAAATTCCAGGTTATATAGAATTCTCAAAACAAATAATGGAAAAACACTAACCATGCTTTCAGATGTCAAATCTTTGTCATTCTTCCCTGGAGCCTAACGGGAAAGTTGAGTTAATTGATAAATTAAATGGATTAAGAGAGATAAAGAGAAAGAGATATAACATCCAAACGTAAAATCCTCCAGCATCCATTACCTTAAGATAATCAAATAATATAAGGCATTGCACGAGCACATGGCGCCGAAAACTTGGATCTTTTAACTGGAAAATGAAGAGATTGATAGCAACAAGATATCTAGATGCTCAACATAATTGTTCACAAATATCAAAAAAGAAAAAATGTAGCATTGCCTACCTCTAACCCCATTAGTTTACTGCTTGTGAGGTATTTTATGTTAAAAGCTGCTGCCTCTTCCTCCAAACTGTTAGCATCTCCTTCTTCCTCACTCAAAGGTTGCGCTTCAAAGGTGTTCAATACAACCTAGACATCTCAAATTTGAGAAAATATTTCAATAACTAAAAAGCACATCAAGTTCATGTAAAGTATAATTCTGACAACTAAGACAAAACACAATGATCAACATAAACAACTCATTTGAAATGAAAATTTACCATCAAACTCGATGTAAAATTTTGCCACTTGGTTGGAGCAACAGTTAGAGAAGCAGGGTTACAGAAGTATTCCTGAAAATGCAAAGAGAAGAATTCATTTGAAAGCATAAACAAGTATTAGAAGTTATTTGTGCACATCATCTATCTAAGCTGACTAGATGAACTTAACCCTTTCAAGCCTAGCATGCATCACAACCTGATAACTAAGTAGGGACACACTGTCAATCATTCAAAACTAACTGCAACCCAGCTAAGCCTCAATACAGACCATATCAAGTACTTATGAAAAGCACCCTAAACACTCCACAACTCAATATCAATATTAAGTAACTCCTCATTTATAGGGTGCCCAGCTAAATTGTTTTTACCAGTGTAACAAAGGAATGCTGTGGATGAAGAAATAAACAATAGTTGGATGCCATGCATCTAACCTGCAAACTCCACAAGGTTTTGTAGAAGTTGAAGTCCATGGAGAGGCCTGAAATAAGAGGACATGAAGACATAAATGAGAAGAAGTATTAGACACTACGTCAGTGAACAGAAATAAACTGAAATCCTGTGCAACCAGAATGTACCAGCAGGATGATCTTTCTCATATTTAGTCTCATTTGATGTGTTGAAAACCCCTTTTATGTTAACAGCTGCAAAAATCAAGCCAAAACACAAAGTAACACAATTACCCCACAAAAGCAACCAATTACAAGGAGAAAATGGTGACTGGATATAAACACTGACCTGAACGTTCAGATAATGGGAAAACATGTGCAAGAAACATTAGAATTCGACCACAAAACACAACATCGTTTGCCTATACAATCAAATACCAATATTATCAGTAGAAAGGCAAACTTCAAATGGCAATGGCATAAAAAATGAAAACCTTTTCAGCACACAATTCACTTTTTTTCTAAGCAAGGAAAAGAAAGTAGACATTTTAATTGAGCCCAGATGCATCAAGTCAAATACAAAGTCTTGATTTCAATGCCTGGACCTTTGTCTCACACTATTTATTCTTTTGTTTCAAGATGTAACTGCTTTTTTAATAGTAAGATTAGAGTTCATAACGTGCATGCAATACCATGACATTGGGTCCATTTCCTACTTGAAATGAAAGCCAAAAAGAGGGTTTAGTCCTTCATCCACATTGTTTGAATTATTCTATTAACTGGAATGACAGAAAATACCTGGTTTTCATGCCCAAATAGAAAGAAAGCAAGAAAAATAATGGGAATAAGATTGGATGCACTGGTCGACCACCTATATATTTGTTTTGATTTTATGACTTGTAACCAAATGAGATTATCAAAAGAAAAGCCCTCACCTTATTCTGGAAACTGAGACCATGCCTAAAATTACATTTTTTGAACCAAAACATTATATGGGGTAGGCCAATAAAATGAAGGAAAGAGTAGAGGATCTTCCCCTAAAGTTCATTGTAAAAGGTCTACTTTCACAGAAATCTATCTACAACATCTGAAGAGCTTGACATTACACAACAAGCTCTAATACTTGAAACAATCATTAAAGTTACCTTTGAAAGACGGCGAAGAAGTTGATTACATGTTCTTAACATCACAAGTTTGCCACGAGCAAAAAGTTCTTGCTGTTGAAATGGGGGGACAAGTTTCAGAGAGTTTCCTTCAGCCAAGAAAATGGGTTATTAAGATGCTCAAAAAGAAATTTTCTTAAAATCACATACTTTCCCAAGGATATCTTGTTTGCTCTCTATATAACCAAAGATATCTTTGCAGTTTTTCATTGTAGACGTCTCTGTCAAGTCTTCCAATAACTGGAATATCATACCGCCTTCGACATGTTCTCTCTCACAAAGATAGAGGACAACATCTAGAGCATCCAGGAAAAAGATTAAAAGCCAAAGATATGAGGATAAAAAAGATTTTGGAAGTTTGAAGTACAACAATTGTGACATCAAAATATGAGCAAAAGGTTATTTTCATCTCAGTATATGCATGTATATATATAGAGACACATGCGAGTGTGCAAGTGTGCGCGCACCTGCAAATGTATACATATAGAATACTGAAAGGCATTACCAACTCAGAATGCTAGAGGTACACAATTACTATATTCCATAAGAAGTGTTATCAACATATTCTACAATATCAAAATATTCTTCATTATGTTTGTCCACAAAGCTTAAAAAACAAAATAGTCTGCAAAGCAACTCCTTCCCTTCCAAGAATGAAGAATTTGAAATAAAAAAAAAAGTTAAAAAAATAAAAAGATAACAGAATAGTATCTCAACTATCTATATGCCTAACCCATTTAATTGTGTTTCATGACTTGTGCAGCTAGAGGATCAATGACTAAAAAACACTCAACAAAATGTGACAAATCACTGAGGCAGAAAGAGTAACAAAGCAGCTACAGATACTAATTGTAACGACCAAGTTTTACACAAGCCCAAAACAAGAAGCCCTTTAAATCAATGTACATGGGAAATGAACTCAGCCACCAGAAATGTGCCAAGCCACTCATAAGCTGAAAACATTAGTTGGAATAACACCATTCAATAATGATCTACCAAGAAGAGAGTTTAGCAACATTATCCCTCCACAACTGCAGGAAGAAGAAGAAACATCCAGAGCATTACATCTCATGTCTCAAGATAACTCAAACATTCTCCTGTTTGTCATGAACTGGTTAACAAGATGTGTCCAAGGTTGCCAAGCAGAGAAAAAGTGTGCATCATATGACATTGAGCACTTTTGAGTTTTGAACAAGTTTGACTTGACAAGTATTTAGGGAAGGCAAAAAAAAAAGCGAAAACACTTGATATCAATGGAATCCAAAGAAGTTGACCACAAGTGTCAACATCATCCATCTTTGGAAGAGTTTGCTAGAAATTTTGTACAAGTAATAGATATTGCTACCAGGAAGTTGCAAAAGAACATTCCATTTCACAAGATTCCCCACTTTCCCTTCCTCCACACCCTCCCCCCTCCAAAAAAAAAAAGAAACTACAGGGAATATGTCATCTCTTGCAAAATTTAAAGGACATGAGATGAAAAAACAGGTTTAAAATGCTATTAAGCAATCTCGTTTTGCTCAAAATCTCTAAATCAAGGAATACATGATGCGGCAAAAACATTGAAAACACCAAAACCAATTCAGATCTCAAACTTTATGCAGTATTACTGTTTTATTCCTAGTTTGCAATGTGCTTCCTAAAATTGGAAAAAAATAATAGGAAAAAACAATAAAATTAATTTAAAAAGTTAATAGCATACCCACCAATGGACTGGACATATTCAAGCAGTTATCAGTAATCACATTGAAACTTGAGTCCCAAATGCATTTCAATCTCAAAGAAGTTTTGGTCTCTGTGTTTGTGTTCACACAAGCTCACGTTCAAATCCTCACAAGTGTTATCTAAGATAGTAAGATATTGACATGGAAAATAAATGCTTTTTTTTTTTTACTTGTGTCACTTCTACCATCTCTTCATTAGTGCCCTTCAAACTTGCATCAAACTAAAATTGAGATAATATCATTTCACAAGAATTGAAGGCATTCTTATTGCGTCATATCAGCAAACTACAATAATGTTTTACATATGGACTTCAGATAAGTAACTAGTCTCCACACAGTTAGAGGGGTTAAAAAGAATAAGGATGCAGAAGACTTTCATTATTCTCAGAACAATTTGATTGAAGCATCAATGATATCTTTAGAAAGAAGAACAAAGGAGAAATTTAGAATCTTGAGAACAAGAATATAAGTTGAAAAGGAAATAGAGAATAAAAAGAGACAAAAACCTATTAGCCAGTAAAAGCAAGTACGGACCCAAAAGATGAGGAATTTGGCCATGAGAGATTTCTCCATCATCAATTGATTTCCCATACTCCATAATTGGCTCCCCAGACTCTGCTGCAGAAGACTTTAGCAAAGATAAGTTAATCTCAGAAGTTTACAAATTCATATACAAGTCAAGGCATAACTTTCACTCCTGCTGATGCAAACATGCAAAATGTAAGATGAAATGAAGAAAGTGGATGGAGTCATTAACCAGTTGTTGAGGCAGTAATATTGAAGAGAAGGAGAAAGAACAAATCAAGAAGCATAACCCTAAGACTGACCCACTTAATTACTCCAATATATTGACAATAGATACATGCAACAACCCCAACTCCTTGAACAAGCAGCCCATATGGTTAGACATAATTATGTTGTAGACAACCCTAGGATAAAAAAAAAAAAGTTGGCTTTTCTTACCAATTAACATGGAATATGGAAAAAACACAAAATAGCAAGAAAATTGGAGTAGTAAGTCTTCTTAGTAAGCCAACCAACCCCAAAAGTTTTGGATTGTTTAGGTTCAGACCATTTTTGGGCTCGAGTTTTAAAAAAAAAAGAGAGAGAGAGAGAGAGAGAGAAAAAAGGGTCCCAAGTCTTGACCCCATTTTTTCATGAGATTGGATCGGGTTAACATGTTGGGTTGTAATTTGACAGATCTAGTCAAAACACATTATTTGGAAGAAACAAAGTTGATACCTACCACAAGCTCCTGGAGCAACTTCCTGAGCATATTTTCCAAAAATTGATTCTCATCTTGAGCTAATTTCATCGGCCTCTGTCATAACCAATTCACTGAATAAGAACTCACCATATAACACACAGTGGTAAAAAACACAGCTCGGAATTTTCTTTCTGCGACTGAAAATCCAGATACATTTTTAATGAATTCTACTACATATCACATTGCATTGCCATATCACAAAAGAGCTAGGCCAATATATAACGAAAAAGTAATTAAAAAATTTTTTTAAAAAAAATCACCTGAGGTTTAATAACTTCTTGGACCGCCAGCAGGGCAAAATTTTCCGGTGAACCCGGCTGAAGTATCACCTTCTTCAATACTTCCTGAAAATAAATAGAATTATAAATTAATTAATTATCAAAGAAATAATAACACTATGTATTCTTTTTTATTCATTTACTATAAGTGGTAATTGTATTCTTATTAATTTTTCTATATTAAAAAAATATATAAAAATGCCGCAGGAGAAGAAGAAGAAGAAGAAGAAAGATTTGCAAAAGTGCCCACGAGAATTGGAAAATTCGATTTGATACGGACTACGTATTCAAAAAAACAAAAAAAAAAAAACAAAAAAAAAGAAACCCTAATTCACAATTCTGAAAACAAAGAATAATATAGAAAAGGATAAATTGAAAGAAAGGAAAACGAAAGCAATGAAGAAGAAGAGAACGTTACCATGTTATCGACCGCTGGCGAGAGAGAGAGAGAGAGAGAGAGAGCAGTGATGCTTGTTTGGTTAGCGCCTCAGCTTCGAGAAATGGACCGGAAAGTTTTCTTATTTGGGGTTAGGCCGACCCGGCCTGCTTTGATGGGCCCTTGGCTTGTGGTTCACCTACTAATGTCTCCAATAACACATCATGATCAAAAGAATAGGGGTTCAAATTCCTCTCTCTTTATATGTATATTTATATATATATCACCCTGTTTTTAGGCAATAATAATAATAATAATAATAAATCATAATATAAAAATAAATTTATTTTTCATTTTACTGCTCATTGAATCATTAACTGTATAATAAAAATCATTTTTTTATTTTTTAAAATTAAAATTTAAAATTTTTCTAATTCAATATATAAATTATTAATAGATATAATTTAAATTTTTATTTGTAATGATTATTTCTTAACGTCCAATGGCACAGAGCTTTAATAAACACAATTAAAGAGTCACTAAGCTTTAATAAACACAATTAAAGAGTCACTAAGGTTGCGCAAGCAGACCCCGAACTACATGCAATGTGTTAAGAAAGATAAAAACAGTTGAGTCATACAAGAATTCCAGAGTTCTCTCCCCACCTAGAAATCAATTATTGTTTCATCGTAAAAGCCAATCATTACCAATAACTTTTGACAATCTGCGTTGCCATAACCTACGTTTATAACCAGCGATTCAAGAACATTATCAGCTTTCCCATTTATGGTTGGACAGTTTGAGACATGGCTTTGTAATCTTAAATGCTCCCATGCATAACTCATCTGGGAATGGCCCATATAGAGCAAGCTTAAATCAATATTCATTCCTCTGCAATCGGTTTCGCCATCTCCATGCCTTATATTTTTTATTTTTTTAACCCAAGGCCAATTTTTTCCATTGAGAAATTGCAAAGAAAAAAGAGAAAACAGCATAAATCACAGGCAACAGCAGAACCCAGGAGTTAAAAAAGACAAGAAAGAAAGAAAGAAATAACCATTTAAGAAAAAGTGTTAAAAAGGGTATGGGAATTTTATAAACATAATTGTCACGAAATGTAAGATACCATTGCCACTCTTAAAAGCAAATCAAATAAGGACAGCAGGGCTAGTATCCAACGACCATGAATATTGGCGCCCACAAATAAAGAAAGAAGAAGAAGAAGGTTGCAACAATTTCACTGCCATATTGGTAATTTCTCTGCATGAAGAAGAGCAACAAGAAGAAGCGAGAATTTGAGTTCTCTCTTACCCACTAAGTCATGGCCTTACCGACAAATTATCTCTTATCCCTACTATTTCTGTTTGATCTCTGTCACATTTTAACTCAGATCACAACACTGTAATGCTGAAGTGTATCATTTGTGCCGTTATCATGGGGATATCAATTAGCATGTAAAAATGCAGAACAGGCTTTCCAAATCAGCTAAATATAAATGCAATATCATGGCGTGTTCACCAATAATCACGGCAAGAACACACCCCGTCTTTCATATGGTGGAACCTCTTGGCATCCCGCGTGATGAGCTCTCGACCAACAAGTTTTGAAATTATCTTCAGTGCATTATGACAATCACCACAAACACGAAGATTCTTCAGTATTCGGATAGGTGCCCGAGCAGGGCTGCTAAGAAGACCATATGCAGTAGCAAGTTTCTCACTGTGTGCAAGAATGGCTTCCTCCTTACTTTCCTGGTCAACATCATGCAAAACAAATCTTGTCTCTGGGACATAACCAGCCTCTTTCATCTGTGCTTTTAAACGGTTAAGGAGTGCATAAATCTTTTCATGTTCAGGATGAGATCGATCCCCAGCTCGATATTCGTGGACCTTGCTCCGGGCTTCTAGAATATTTCGACTTTGCAACCTCTTCTCTCTCTCTTTTTCAAGGTCTGAAGCTTTCACAGGAATGAGGCCCGCCTTAGATTGTTCATTCAGGCGGGATGGGTCTAGCTGCTCAACAACTTCAGCACAGCGCTCTCCAAGCTCCAAGTGCCCTTGAACTCTGCAAAGATCCATCAAGGTTTGCCAAACATCTATACTTGGATCTATTGGCATCTTTTCCACGAACTCCAGAGCTTCATCAAGATACCCAGCACTTCCCAACATATCTACAATGCTCACATAATGCTCCATAGATGGCACAATCCCATAATCCTTCCTCATGGAGTCAAAATGCAGCATTCCCTCGTTGACATCGCCTAAGACACCACAGGCAGAGAAGACGCCAATGAACATTTGTGCATCGGGATTCATTCCTGCTTGCTTAAACTCACCAAACAGATCAACAGCATCCTCCCCAAGTCCATTCTTTGCAAGCCATGTTATCATGGTATGCCAAGAGGTCAAATTGGTTTCTTTCATTTTGTAAAACACATCAAACGCATGGCTCATAGCACCACATTTTCCATACATCTCTAAGATCTTATTGTATGTTCCCACATCTAAGGTGGGTGTAGATCTTGCAATGTAGTCATGAACAATTTTTGCTTCCTCTAAAGCTTTAGCGTCTCCACATTCATTCATCAATTGCAGAAGATGGGGCACATCCACAGGAATGTGCTGCTTCTGTAGCAACTGCAAAACATCTACAGCTTCCTTCACTTTCCGCTCCTTGCAGAAATCATCCAACTCCTCTAGGGTTACTTTATACGGGCTACTTTCTGAAGACCCAGCTGACTGTCCTTGAGCTTTAGTATTGTCTAGTACTTGGTGAGCCACCACACCATTGTGAATATTACTTGAATTTGGCTGATATTGTCCAGTATTCACATTCTGCTGAAACTGTCCAAAACTCAGGTTCTGCTGATACTGCCGAGCACCATGCTGGAACATCCCAACACTCCCCATAAAATGATCAGATGGGCCATTATGCTTCTGAAAATTTTGAGCATAGCCAATATTTTGGCCATGTGTCTCCGAATTGCCTTGTAAATGAAGCCCATGACGATTCTGAGCAACTTCTTGCAGCTTCTCCTGATAGGGTTTAAAAGGGTTCCGCATATTTCTGTTTCCTCCATAAACACTGTTTGGATTATTTTGTATGCCCATCGAATTCAACACAGGAACCACACTTTCTTTCTGCTGAAAAAACTTGCCATTATGCCTGTAAGACTCACCAAAATTTTTGTTTCTCCCAACTGGGTCATTTTGGTTTCCATTCATACTTCTTTGCCAATTATTCCCATTGAAATTCTGGTAACTTCCCTCCCGGCTAGGCCACCAACTTCCATAATTTTGACCATAAGACCCACTGAAGGTCCCATTTTGACCAACTTGATCTTTCCTTACCGCATTTTCAGGGCTTGCATTCAGACCCTCATTAGAACTTAGGCAACTGCCATTTGGTTTTTGCACTACTTCTGGGACATTTTGGGTCTCCCCATGAGATCCAATAGATGTCAGTTGGTGCTCATTAGAATACTCTATGTCGCAGCCACTGGAGTATTGGAACTCTGATCTTTCAGTTGCTGTGCTAAAATTATTCACTGAAGAAGGGGCTTTGACTGAGTTAGTGCAACCAATTGAAGAGTGTACACGGGATAAAGATGGGAAAGAATTGATAGTGAGCAGTGACACTCTCCTTTTGGACATTGATCTCTCAAAACCTGCACCTGTTTCAAATAAACAAACACACACAATGACACAGAGAAATAAGATAGAGAAAGTTACGGGGCAATATCCGATTCCAGCCTCCTTCTCAGGATGCAAATAACATGAAAATCCACATCACTTTAAGCTATAGGGTGACCCCTACTTTAATTTTGAAAAATTGAAGAAGCCAACTAAGCCATGTATTATTCTCGCCCTCATAATCAAATTATGTTACACCGATTATAGTCTGCAAAGACAACTAAGAGATGCCATGATCCTTCAACCTCACAAAGCAGCTACCTACTGGCGCAAGACAAGCCACATTGATTCAAAGTAGCGCATTTTGACATGTGTTTATAAAACCAGAACATCCGATGCAAAGAAGTGTCCCTGCAGCCTTAACCGTCCAGGAACTCTAGAGCTTCCTCAGGTAGCTATCCACTTTCTGGTAAAATCAGACACGTTATAAAGAAACCCAACCTTCATTTGCAACTTTCACATTCCTACTCGACTGGTTAAACAATCAAGCTTACTGCTCTATATAATATAATTTCATTCAAAGAACATAGAGAAAACCGAATCCAATATTTCAAGAATTCCTTCTCATCGTATTATCATTTCATACAGGCTGCTCTTTACTAATTTCTTTTTACATCATCTTTTTTTTTTTTTTTTAAATTTCAAAGCAAAAACACATAGATTGATGGATATACGTAATCAAAGAGCACATCGCATTTCAAAACAAAACTAAAACAAAAGAACAAAAAGGACAGAAACTTAAACCAAGTACCTTGAAATAGTTCGGTTACGGCAAGTCGGACCTTAGACCTATTAGGGTTAGCCCTAATAGTGGCCGAGGACCGCTAGAAGTAGCACTGGCGGCGGCGGGCGGCGGTTCACCTTGCTCCAACGATTCGCCGCCAGCGTTTTTTGTTATGAAACGGGGAATGAAGGTGGCTCTAACGGTGGCGGCGCCGTCTCAGGGGCTCGTCTGATTCTGAGGTGAAACGGAGATCAGTTTCTGGGATTTTGGGTGGGTGTAAGAAAAGCAGTCATAGGGTTTTTGTCTTTCATTTTCGGTTTGAGCAATGCGACAGCAAAGCCGCACCCCAATGTTTTTACTTTATCTCAATTCGCAACCTAATGTTTTTTGTTTGATTAAACAAGTCTTTGTGCCTCTGACCAAACAAGTCATTTAAAATAACTATAAAAAAAAAACAAAAAAAAATTATAAATCACGTAAACACACACTAAAATGATCTCTATTATATTTTAAAGCATTTTTGCAATTTTAATGATTATTTTTATTAAGTTTTTAATAGATATCGATTAAAATAAAAAAAATTAATTAAAATTAAAATAATTATATGCGAAATTATATATATATATATATTAACAGTATATTTTATAAATTATTAAAAAAAATTATTTAAATATTAGCTTCCATTACAATTTGAACCTATTTAAGAATGCCGGATTTTAGTCTCAAATTTCTCGTTCGTTAAGCAAGTCATGAACAGTTTTATTAATATCATTTAGATGAATTGTGAAACTCATGCCCTTGAGAGGCCCTTCGAGATTGCGGCAATGCTCTTGCGCTCAAGTCATATGCGAATATGAGTACGAATAGAAACAGAGCATGTCTCGCTTCATTTCTTTAAAGTGTTTTCGCCTTTTAGTTCTATTAAAATTAATGCGAATGGTGGTGGTTCTCTGGACAATCGTAATCACTCGGGCTCCGGTGACTTGTTGCTTGACCATCAAGGGTAAGTGATTGGTTGGCTTCTCCTGCCACTTGGGAGTTGCCACGACTTTGTGTGGGATTCCTTAAGGACTCCAACTTGCATGGGACAGGGGCTTCCAGCAAGTGATTTTTAGAGTCTGATTCTCAGAAAACAGTCACCCTAGTTTATCAGAGTGATCATTATTCTCACCCCATGACTGCCTTATCGAAAGAGTGTTAAATCCCTCATCATGCAACATTGGAGCTTCAAAGTGGTTTTTGTGTTGCGGGAGAGCAATGTTTGTGCAGACCACCTCGCAAAATTAGGAACTTCACAGCGTTTTCTTCTCACCATCTATCACCAACTACCCTACAGGTGTAAGTCATCCTGTTTTGACTGATTCAGTTGGCGTTGGCTTCATCCGAAATTAAATTTTGTAAATATTTTCTTTTTTCTTTTACTCCTCTTTTTCCATTGTACCCAAAAAAAAAAAAAAACAACAAAATGTGAACTCTATTGTCTTGTCTCTATCTGGAATTGGGTTTTTAATCTGTTGCCACCACCATTAGAGAACAGAAATTTCTAAGTCTTCAAAAAAATTCAAACTATATATATATATATATATATATATATGTATATTATTATTATTTTTATTTTATTTTTTCCTTTACCAAAAAAAGTTGTGTTAATTAAGGCCTCGTAAGATTTTGAAGTCTGCTATGTTTCTTCATATGGGTGACAGAGATTTGCTTGTAGCGCAAGTAGAACTCTTCCCCTTCTCAGTAACTTCCCACAAGTCAAAGAGTTAAATATGCCTTCCTCTTCATAGAATTTTAGTTTAGACATTGAAGTTAGGAGGTGCGATTGGTTACACTCTCTGGTTTTCTCTCCAACTCACACGGTGCTTCACTCACAAACGTAGCTTTATAAACTCACTTTCTGCTGTCTTCTCCACAAAGGTTCTTTGAAATCGAAGGAGCTCTGATGCCACATGTTGCGATGGAAGCGTGGAGTATTAGTTTCTTTCTGAGTTATAACAAAAGAAAACTTATCGGAGAGGGAGAGAGAGAGAGAGAGAGAGAGAGAGAGAGAACTATTTGCAGAGAAGCTTGCACTCTTCCTAGTTTCATTGTTGCTTCTCATTATAGGATTTTTAAAAACATAATAAAATTATTTCAAAGTTCATGCCTTTTTGCCCATGCAGGTGGCTTCCTCAAACTGCAAAGTTGACAGACAACTTCAAAACAGTAACTCAGCATCTTTAAAAATCTGAAAATACAGAGCAAGTTTGTTGTGATCTAATTACATCATTAGTACTCCTCTCCGACAAGAGAACTCCAAAATTGAGCAATCCAGCAACTCTCGTTCCTTCTCTTGTTTATATCCTTCTGTTGAGGCAGAATTCATCAAGACTCATTTCACCCAAGAGGCTGGTTTTACCGATACTGATTTCGAGCAAGTGACCGATTTCTTCATAACCAATTTCATCTTCAGCGTCTGATTCCAGCTAGAGTGACACTGCCTTCAGTTATCCTTATCCTACATGCACAAATACACAAAACATGTGTATGTACAGGAATGTATGTCAATATCCAGTAAGCTAATCTCTAATGTCATTAGTGGAATGCCGTTGTTGTTGGATGACCAAAACGGAACCATTGATGTTAAGTTCTGAAGAAGCCAGAAGATCCCCGACTGCCCCCAGCTCAGGACACTCCTCCCAGTCACTCATATCGGCCGTGATAGGCAAGTGCCCCCTCCCACCCTTTCCTACTACGAACAATGAGTACAGCTCCACAATTTCTCTCAAAGCCTCCACTGTTTGCCTTCCGTTGTTTGTGTTCTTCTCCAGGTATGCAGCTCGGCCTGACAGCACGTATCTGATAAAAGGAAGAACAAGCAGAACGTAAGGAAAAAAAAAAAAAAACAGTAACTCCAAATGTAGATAAAGGCAATAAAGAACACCTTTTTCTCCTTTAATCTTGTTATTTTCACAATTTGGTTGCTCTCTAGGTTTCTTACTCTAACAATGGCGCTCGATCTGTTTGTGAATCAAGCCTACATCTTTCTGAGCCTAAGCCTATACAAAACCATATTAGACTTGTGCACCAAGTTCACTAGTTAAACTAAGTCACTAGTGCCAATGTACCCAGCATAAGCAGACCCCATAATAATAAAAACGTTTTAGCATCTCTATTATTGTCCTTTGGAAATTTGGCACCCCATTTCGGCTGTGACAAGCCATAGACATGGGGACACATCTTCTCGAGGTCACTGCAAAAGATGTTATAGCGTACCCTCTTCTGTTTGAAGTCTTTTTTATGCAGCATGTGCAGAGAGAAGCCAACATGGCGGCATCTTATGCCAATGATGATTGACAATTTCCTTCTGACATTGGGCCTTTTACCCTTGGCTAGTGTACCGACTCTTTGGTTGCATTAATATTTTTCTAAGCTTTTTGGCAATCATAAACTCTTGGCCTTGGTTCTAGGTACCTGTTGTAGAAGTCTTCCATGAATGCATTGTCAACCTCACTCTCCATATCTTGACTTGATATTGTCATTAGTATCTCATTGTTCCGCTGTGCTCTATGATCATCCACGAACTGTTTCTGTTCACTCCCTGATGATGCTAGTTTGAATCTGATGACTGTTAAGTTTACATTTGGATTAGCAGCTATCATTTTGCTGCATGCCAATGCCTCACGATCATCAGGGCCTCCAAAGAATAATGCAGCCATATTTTGTACCGATTCGGGCCGAGGTTGCTGAAACCCTGTCTGCCCTCTGTCCACAAAGATCCCAACTGAGCAGGGGGCATGGCGTAAGATCTTTTGGTTAGTTGTTCTAATTCCCTCCTTGCCACCCTCCATTTTTCCATCAAGGCGCTGGTGCTTGTGAAATGTGAGGATAATGATTGATACCCGCAAGTCCTCCACCAAATCACAGACATCCTCGTACATTTTTGGAAAGGATGAGACAACTTTTATTTGGTGGAGAAAAACCTTATTCTCCATGTTGAATGCATCCACAGCATCATTAATCTCCAGGACATCATTTCCACCGTAGTCCTCTTCGTCGCTATATTGATCGCCATCATTTAGTTGGTGGTACATCAAGTTCTTTTTGTGGCGTTTCTTGGGGAGCTCAACTAGGTGCATCAAGTAAGCAGTGACGAGTGACTTGAGAGATCCAGTCAAGGCAAAGACTAATCCGATTTTCACAGATATATGGCGAGAGCCATAGACACAAGCCAACATCCGAAGTTCAGCATCTGGGTCGTGCAATTCAAGCGGGGTGCTTTTGTGAGCGAAGTACTTTTCTCTTTGCCTCAATAGAATAGCCACAGCAGGCCCTGATATCACTGTGTCCATCACTACCACTATTACCACCAAATTGTGAATATTTTGATCCCACCACAGGCTCCACTGTAGACAAATCATAACATCATCTCAGAACAAAAGAACAGAAGAAAAATTTTCACAGGCTCTAAATCATATTCACTCGCATGTTACTGCAGTGCAGAATGCAGGTGGAGTATAGAGATGCCAAATATTCTTCATTAGCATGTGAAAAACTGGTGTTTAGAATTTATCTTGCATGTCTTCCATGCCTCTGCCATGCCTCATAAAAATTCATTATTAGAAATTTTTGGGTATCTTGGGCAACACCATGCTATCTTTCTTGCTTGCTATGGACCATGATGATCATTTGAGTCTATCTAAATGGTCCCTAGAATTCATACTCTGCTTGCCATGGACCATGATGGTCATTTGAGTCTATCTAAATGCTCACTACAATGCATAATCATCAGGCGGAGAAACTTACAATCTGCGTTGATAATGTTTGGATAAGTAGAAGTTCTGCATGACCTTTCGAGTTGAGCAAAAGAGCAAGGATGATCCCCTCAACCATCGGAATCTTTTGGTGATGACAAGCAGCTAAAGTACCAATTATCTTACCCCCAAAGCTCAAGAAGATCAAAAGAAGAGCCACAACAATATTTCTGTAGTTATTGAGATACTTCACGTTGAACTGAAACCCCACGTAGCCAAAATATATAGGAAGTATGAAGTTGTGCACTGCATAATTGAGCTTTCGCAGCAATGTCCGGGTCGTTTTGCCTTCCCGGGGGAACATCAGTCCGATGAAAAAGCAGGAGATCATGCTGTTAAAGCCTTGCTCTTCAATAAGAAATGCCAGAGCTATAACAAGGAACAGAATGACAAACACCTCTGCATTTGTCACATATTTGCTGTTCTGGTTTCGTTGGTTGATCCACATGGCCAGATATTTGTTCAGAACAATGAGTGCCACAGTAAGAACAAGGAACAAAACCCCTTTTCCAAACATTTGCTTTGATGTAAACGAGACGAACAGAGAGAACCAGAATACACAGGACATTTCACCAAGCAAAGAAGCAGCTATTGCCAACCTCCCTATATCTGCAGTTGCAAACTTCAGCTCCGCTGCCAACCGAATCACCACCGGGGAGGCCGTGTTGGCCAAGACTACAATGATTATATTGGCAAAAGCAATCTTGTTGGTCTTGACCTTCATAAAATCAATGATGAAGAAGGAAACAGCAACCCCAAATATGCCACAAACGATCACCCCTCCATAGGCCACCATGCTCGCCTTGCGCAGGTTCCGCCTCGTGTAAGGAATATCAGTCTGAAGGCCAATAAAAAATATGAAAAGTATGTAGAAAATGGAGGAGAACACCTTGTAGTATTCTGCAGTAGAAGACTGTATAAGGAACTCTTTCACTTTCGGGATGCGAGACAACAGAGAAGGACTTAACACGATTCCAGCCTGATAGAAAAGACACCAATATCATCATCTGTGTAACAATTGGGGAGACATAATTTAGATCCCAATGTTCATCTATACATGAAGGACAGGGAACTAGAAAGAAAGAATAAGAATAAGAATAAGAATAATAATAATAATAATAAAGACTCAAGCGAAAAGGGTATGAATTTCATGGAAAGATGATCTACATTTCAATACATCAATTCATCAATACAAAATTGTGATTATTAAGTCACAATAAAGTAACTTCCATCATTATATCAAGACTCGCCATTCATCAACCATCAAAAAGAAAGGCAAGACAAGCATGTAACCAAAATACATGCATATTGCTCAATAACCAAAATATGCACTTTGTTTTTTTGGTGATTTGGTTCTGACTGGTACTCAAATTCAGCTCTAAAGATAACTCCAACGCCATTCAGCTAGAACTCATTGATAAATACGTGCCATATAGAAAACTGGTTCCAATCTACGATTTGATTGGAAAGCCCTGGCATATTGCGCCTACTCTAGATATGTACACAAAAAAGAGGTACAACATTTTTTACCGAAATCAAAACATGTTGCAGAAAAGAATGCAAGTGCAGCTCTGAAAAGGGTACTTTCTTACCATGATTTGAGCAATAGGACCAGCTTGTCCCAATGGCTTCAAGACAAGATTGAAGAAGTGGGAAATGACAAGAATGCTGGCTGCCTGCAAGCTAGTTGTAATGAGGGGGTTAAATGGATCTTCTTGACATATAGCTCTCCTCGCTGCATCCATTATTATTATTATTTTTTTCCGAGGATTTTCTGTGTGCAGTTGTTTAGTCAAAACTGTGTTTTACGTTGGAGGCAAATATTGTAATAACTTCTCTTTAGAAATGGGGTTCAAATATTTGCACGAATAATTGGTTTTCTTTTCTATCTCCCTCTCCCACTTTGATTATTTGTTCCTTTCTCCTTTTCTGTTGTTTTCTTTCTCTACTTTGATTTTCTTTTCACCTCTCTCTCTCTCCCTCCCCCCCTCTCTCTCTTTGTCCCTTTTTAGTGGTTGCCATAAGGAGGGGGAAGCAACTGATGGGCAGCCTTTTTTCCCGGGAAAATGGTCATACAAAATTTTATGGCCTGATTTAGGAGTTGCAACTTTTTAAACTTTTTTTTTTTTTTTTTGTGCAAAACCCACGTTGTTAAACAATATTGAAGATAATCAGAATAGAGGAATAATTAAGATTTGATTGTTCCATTCAAAAATAAAAGAAGAGTGCAAGCCTTAGGTTGGATTGTTGGTCGGTTGGTCCTGTAAAATTCCTTCGAATAGATTAGAGTTTGATATTTCAATCGTGCTGTCGTCTTATGTTTCGATTTCTAGGATTTAGGTTTATATATTGTTTTAAGCAATACCTCAGAGTAGTCAAGAACTCCCAAGTCCACAAATTTTTTGTGTGTGCAAATTCATTTTTCATTAAATACTCCATTGAATACCACCGGTGAACCACTGCAAAATGTGCAGAGGTGACAAACAAACAAACTGGGTTAACTTGCGGATGATCCAAATCTAAACGCGTGAATGTGAATGTAATACGAGCTCTAAATAGTTTGACTCGAAATAATCCGAATCTGAAAAGATACCGAGTATTGATGGAATGATTGCCGACGAACAGGAAGCAAATAACCAAATATGTTTCGTCAGTCTCTTCGGTGGAAATCAATGGAAAATGTTACTGCCGCCGTAAAGCTTTTGAGGCCCCTGCAAACTTGCTGGCACGGCAGAACTCTTGCCCTAACTCTCCCGAGAGCGGGAAACACTTGGCAGTGACCTTAATTAATATATTTTGAGCATGGCGGAACAGTATTGAAGATCGTCTCTCGAGACGCGCGGGAATTAGTTTGATCCCGCAGCATCGTAGCTTCCAAAACCCCGTCAAGGGACGACGCATGCGCCATGCATAGAAGTATCACTGCATTGATAAGCGGCAGCAAATGAAACCGAATAGTCCGGGGCAAGCACGCGACTTCACCCCGTTCCATTAGAAATGCACGACAGGAAACCGAATGGTCCCTATCTCACAGGTTATTTTATGACGGATAAATGGTAATTCAGCGTGTCCACCAATGCCAAAAAACCATTGTCCTAACTACCCATTCCTCACATTCCCAAATTTGTTCTCCTGTCGACATGTCAGCTTTACAGGTTGGAGCTCCCTACTTCGTTCTTCACCCGACACTCCTATAAGCGATCAAGCCAACTATTCATATGTTTCTTAGGAAGCACCATGCCGCCCCAAATGGCTTGGTCATGTACGCTTCCTACTAGGAGACAAACCCACTACCTTTCTTTTCATCCCTTTTTCTTCTTTTTTCGTATTTTGGTGTTTTTTTTTTTTTTTTTAAACAAGATACATCCCAACAAATTTCAGGATGCAAGAATGAAACATGGAGAGGTCTTCCTCATAATACCGGTCACAGAGACGCCCATTCGAAGTAATGACAGCGGGCACCTCTCGTAGCAGTCCAATTCCCACAGCCAAAGAAAAAGCTCCCTTGCTTTGGTCCAGGATTCTGAACCATTACCTTGTTGCCTCTCACTCCACAGAAACAGAGAGGGTGATACTGGAGCAGGGGAAATTCCTTCAGCTTGTGTGGCTGCGGCGGTGAAACGGACAGGTAGGGGGAATGCTTCCGTGGGAACAAACCATCGGCTGTCTGGCACATAAGTGAGTTTGTAATGGAGAATTTGATTCCCATGCGCATTAGTAAGGCAAGCAGACGAGCAGTATTCTTGGCATCATCCAGACCACAATGAGCACGGCCCTGCCATGCAAGACCTGACAACTCAACTGCCTCCTTTAAATTGCACCTAACTCCACCAAATACTTCATGGAAAGGAACCTTCAAGTTGATCCATCTAACAAGCACATAATGAATTTTTGGTTCATATCAAACATTCAAGGTACGTTCTGGGTAATTAATGAGAAAAAAAAAAAGAGAATTAAAGCCAGTGAAATTTTTCCAGTAGGAATCTGACTGGAAACAAGTCGCATGTGTCACTAGTGCAGCTGTTCGGATCAAGCTTTTATCTGACATACTTACCGGTTAAAGTAAGGGGGCTTCCGGATCTTCTTGTATCGGCACTCAGATTCCAGCATCACCCTGCAATCCCAGTTTGACCATGTTACAACAGCAAAGTTTGCATTTTTGATTCCCTTCTTTTCAAGCCATTTGTCATGCCTGAGAAGTGCTTCACCAAGGGTAACACCTCTATCCACCTGGAAGGAAACGGGGACAAAAGAATAAGATTTGAGGGCTCTCTCTCTCTCTGCGCATGCACAATCACTCAGAGATAAGGATACATAATATTAAAATGCACCCAGGTGATACAACCAACTAATTCAGTGCAAAAGCAAGCATAATTTACAAGTATATATACAAAAATTCACAAATATTACCACATGCTCCATGTTATTAAAGAAATGCCCTCTAATAAAAACAGTTAGTTTTAAAACCTCCAAGAAAAGGAATCACTTATCCTCATCCTTAAAAGCTTTCCTATTTCATTCCCTTAAAATATATATATATATATATATATATATATATTCACAAGAGGAATTATATAGAATTTTCTTTTCCCAAGATATTATATGCCTCTCCAAGCACGTAACACACACATGAACTGATCCTATTGTAATTTGGTCAAAATCACATTCCCAAGAGCCACCTCTTACAACTTGTAACCCAACCACAATGAAACAAGTGCTTAACTGCCTCGTCTTGAGTTCTTAAAAAGTGAATCCAAAAGTATGGGGCTCTTACAAGACTCTCAAAATGCATTCAGTGTCGAAAACAATTCCTCTTATCCCATGCAGTGACGAGAATGGTTATTAACGAGTCACACTAGTTCAGTTGGTCAGATTTAAAGATTTTTCTAAACCAAAAGGATATGGTTGGCTTCAGTTTAAGAAACTGACACACTAAACATAACACAGTCACCAGTTGGTTATGGTTTGACAGATTTGGTTTTGTCGGGTACACTACACAATTGCAAAACTTTCAAATTTTGAATGTTTTGGGGTGTGAAGAAGCCAGTATGCCCAACATACCATGAGTCTTAGAGTAACCCAATACGTCTTGATGCTTGATCACAGGCAATGAAAGGGTGGTGTTTCCATCTATAATGCACACAAGCATGGCATCTTTTACCCTTTCCCCTGGTTACACCTAGTACCATCTATTACAATTATCAAGTCCTCCTGTGAGCTTTACTCTTCTCGATGTCTGTATAACAACTCAGGCACAACACTTAGATGTGACTCTATTTGGTCACAGAAGCTGGAGGAGGAGGAGGAGAAATAATGATCAAAGAAAAACTTGATTGCAACTAGAATACGCAAGTTGAAGTTTGTTACAGAACAATCTTTTTGACAACTTCTAAGTTCTGCACAAGACATCTCTCAATTGGAGATAATTCATTTTACTGCTATCAGCCAAGCCCAATGGAAATGTCTATCGAAATATGTAGCAAACTGCATTTTGCTGTCAGAAATGCTATCAACTCCTGCCGAAACTTTGAACTTTATGATAATTCTAGTACAAAAGGCGCCCACACTAACTTGTCTTTGATACGCAATGTTAGCCTAGACCCACAGAAACATCAACCAAATAACTGCCAGTAAAACAAGAATTCAAGCAACAAGTGATATCAGAAGGTCCCACACGAACCTGGATTTGCTGTATGCCAGTCAGATCCTTGCAGAAATCACTTAGCACCTGATTGCAAGTAGGCCGCACGTATGTCTGGAAACACGCTTCTAGTTGGCCAGTTAGACTGCTCACTATGACAGACGGAAACTCAATTATCTCCTGTGGATGAGGAATTTTATCCTTGTCACAAGTAGCCTCAAAGTCTATGACCACAAAGTACTGAAAATCTTGGAACCGGTACTCATATGGATAACCTTGAGAGAACATATTGAAAGGGCCATACTGAAATTGAGCTTCCATGGCAAAGGGATTATACTGGCCCTTAAAATAATTTATGCGGCACTGCTGCACCTTTTGAGAGTCAGGATAGAAAGATGACCACAAGCCAAAATCATGATGGTACGTAGGTTTGTTGTGAAATTCAGTTGGAAGTTCAAGAAACTCACTTCTTGAGTGAACTGATTCCACAGCATCCCCACCTGGGTAAGCACAAACTTCTTCTTTAAGCTTTGGAAAATCTTCCATTGAATTCCCATAAGAGAACCCCTTGGGCTGAAGGCATTTTAACGATGCCTCACAGCTCTTTTGCATAGTTTCTGCAATAAAAAATGAGAGCATGCCTTATTTTATGGATAAACAAAAAGTTATCATACCTCCATTGGCATCAAGATCAACAAGCATAATGAACTATCCAGTAAAGACAACCCAAAGAAAGCAATGTCCAGTTCAGGTATCCTAGAGAATTCATAAAGAAGAAGAAGAAGAAGAAAACATGGCATGACATAACAAATAAGCAGAGAACATAGTTGTGTGCTAACTAAACAGTGAGCTTAAAGATATCAGTGGCATTGCAAAGACTGTGCCACATGACTAAGGACTTCTCATTTGACATCAAAGATCCCATGTGCCATGCAAAGAAGTAAATCAAGAAAAGAAGCAAAAAATAGAGAAAAGGCATTTAGATGGCATTTTCTCTAGAATTCTAACTTCTCAAAGCTGTTTCATAAAGGTAACAGTTCCAGGTTGATTATATAGGCAACTATTTATAAAAGCTACACAGATTAGTTTCTTCTTTGCAACTAAATGCCCAGTTTTTGTTTTTTTCATTATTCCCAAATGCCCAACTAGCTACTTAATTATCTATAACAATCTAAATTCTGTCTGCTTAACTAAACCATGGTCCCAAAATCGCTGGGTTGATAAAATATATCTTCTTTGGCCATTCTGCTCTATTTTAGAGCCAAAATTTATGCAAGTTTGCTGACAGACCAGATCCACAATTCAGCATATTAGCAAACAACAACATAGGTCTGCTTGATATCATTCTTCTTCCTCCTACTACTGACATCTACTCTTCCACTACCTGTATATCGACTTTCAACATGCTCAAAACACTGCAATTGGCCCCTCCACTTATCCTCGAGCTTGCTATGACAACCTTCATACAGTGAATCCATATTTTATTCAGTTCTTTCATGTTTTTCCATATTTTATTGTTGATTCTCATCACACAGAAAAGGAGATGTAGATGCAAAATGCCTTTGCCTGTGATACTTCCTTAGTTTTCTATTTCAGGTCATGCTATCCTTGGAACTACTTATTTTGATCGGCCACTGTATATACAAAAACAACATTAGTTGCACTTATTTTTTATTGAAGTAATCATTGGATTTTTATTTTTTTTTCCTTTTTGGTATGTAACTGGAAAATCATTAAACAGGTATTGGTGATAGGAGTGAAAAGGGTCATTAATGCAGTGCAGTACAGAACCAGCAATCAGATCTGGGACACTTACCATTTAGCAAAAGAACTTGCGGCTGTTTATCCATATCAGCCATGGATAAACCGCTCTAGTAATATACCATGATAATGAAAATTATCATACAAAGACATACTACGGCATTGCTAAAAAGTAAAAACAATTAGCTATGTGAAATTCCAACCTATTGTTTGCACATGAAACAATCCCTAGAATTGTATGACAATGTCTAAATGCCACACTCATGTTAAAACTGAAGTCTCAAATATCCACAGCACAGTGAATTTAAACGTTTGCATCTAGAAGCCACCATTAGGAATTACTTTAACTTCCACTCCAAAAATCAACATCTTTGATTGTGAATTTCCATCTACCAAAAGTGGAAAAACTGTATCTCATTATTTTACTACCATTCCAATTCCTCCCTAAAAACCACTTTGCCACCAAGCCAAACACAAAATTCCAAGTCCTCCACTAGCCAAAAATTCCAAGCATTCAAGTCATAGAAGTAACTCCTCTTATCAGAAATTCCTTTTTTAAAAAACTTGAGACCTCAAATCATAGTAACCATATAAAGGCACTGCAAAAATTGAGAACTTTCTCCGCCCACACATGCAACATTACTATGATCACACCAACAGCGACCAACTCCAAGAAAAAGAAAGCAAAAGACAATGGTGCATTTTGATAATCAAAATTACACATTGTCAAGAAAGCCCCCATTTAAACAGAATGCCTCAAAATAGCAATATCACGTCCTGAAACAAGTCAAGACATCACAAGAACACCAAAACTGAAACCAGCACTCACAGAAATCAACAAACCCGAGATTTTTACTAACAAAAACAAGACCATAAAAGAAAAGGAGAGAACACCATTTAAGAAAAATGCCCCAACATAGCAATAGCACATTATGAACCAATTCAAGACATCACAAGAACGCCAAAAACTGAAACCAACACTCAGAGAAATCAGAAAAGCTGAACCAGACCATAAAAGAAAAGGAGAGAACCCATTTAAGTAAAATGCCCCAAAATAGCAATAGCACATCATGAACCAATTCAAGACCTCGCAAGAGCACCAAAAACTGAAACCAGCACTCAAAGAAATAAAAAAAAGTTGAATTTTTTAATAACAAAAACCAGACTTTCACAGAAAAGGGGAAAACCCCAGATGGAAAAACACCTTTATTTTCAAGGGCCATCATGATTTTGAGTAAAATTAAGATCCACCAGCAAGTACATCAGATCTTCCTCTGTGTTGCTCCACCTACACCCACCAATCTCAAAAATCACCACACATATTCACATGCAGTAATTCAATTGTTTACACAAATAGAGGAAAAGAAAAAAAACATCCAGAGACGAGAAATGGGCGACCGAGCGAGAGAGAGAGAGAGAGACCTGGTGTGATTTGACGAGGTAAGAAACGGTGAGAGAGGACACCTGCACACAAATATGAAGCTCCCTTTATGCTTATTTTTTAACGTTAATGAAATATTATTTTGCTATTCTTATATTTAAGATTAAGCAACAAAGTGATATATTTATTTAAGTTGCAAGAGTTTTGAATTCATCAATATAAATCCATTATCTACTTCTATGGATAAGCCTCTCAACTGACATATGTTATTGTTCTCATCGCATAAAGATAACATTTTGTAATTCTCGTTTTCACATAACTTATGTAACGGACATATAAATAATTTCATTTACTATCTTAAATATTGATGATTTTTTTTTTTTTGTATTCTTACCCAATTTATGTAACTGATACAACTTAATTGAGAAGATTATAAATAATAATAATAGCTTAATTAAGAAATATAAAAGTCACCTCTATTTATGGTTGGATATAAAATTCCTCTTCTAGTTGCTTGCCCATATCACAATATTTTCAGAAAAATTTGCAGATTTTATACTCTTAAATTAACTCATTTAGTACATCATCACCTTTCTTGTATAACTCTGATAAGTATTTCTTGGTATTCTTTGTATGTTTAGGTGCAGCAAGTTTTATCCTTTTTCTTCATTTTAGTTATTTTATTTTTATAAATTTTTTAATTTATTGTTAAACTTAATAAATTTTCTTTGACAAATAAAAAAAAATATTTAATTATTTATTGATTATCTATATAAACAACATTTTAATCAAGAAATTTTATTATTTTTAACCTATTATTTTTTTTCTTTTTTAATTGATTTGGTCGTTAAATACATATACGACACAAATGAAATATGTAAAAGTAAAAAAAGAAAATATTATGCAAATTATTTTTGGTCTTAATTCTTTACACATTTTTTTCATTATAGCCTGATATATATTTTGAGAGGCATGAGATAATTTAGACAAGTAGAAAAGATATAAGATTACATTAAACAAATATGCAAAAGTTTAGCAGAACATAATTAGTATATTTGTTTATTTATTAAATAATTTAAAATAATAATTTTAATATTTTATTATATTAATTTAAATTTAAATTATTTTTAAAACAATCAATTTTAATATAATTGTGATAAATATATTTTAAAAAATAATATAATTCATTAACAATAAGATAAAAAAATTTTCATCGGTTAATTAGCTTTGGAATAATATTCAAGTATCATTTTTTATTTTTTTTTCCTAATTTGCATGTTACGATAGTCGCCTTTTTCTTTTTTATTTTTTTGATAATTTTAAATTTTTTGTTAGTTAAGATAATAAAAAAGATAAAATAAATTAAAATAGCAAGATAATATTATGTAATTATAGTTATATATATAATTTTTCTATTTTCGTAATAGTGTAGTATCTCTTTTTTATTTTTAAATAAATTTTTTTCCCTAATATTACCTAAAATATTGCCAAATATAATATACGTAACAATGTTTCCTGGTGTATGACATATACTTCATCCATTTAACAATTAAGTAATGTGGGGTCAACCATGTTTGAATCAGAGGATTATGGCTCATCGTGTTTTGTTCATTCAGCGCGATTTCTTTAAATGCGTCGAGAGTTTTGAGGTTTATGATTAATGTTTTTTTTTTTTTTTTTGTTGAAATGAAATATATAATTTCTTGATTGCCTGGGAATCCTGGTAGAAAATTAATTTAGAGTTGATATTCAAATGTCCTAATTGATACTTTTCAGATGTTTTGATTGCACACCTTCAGGGACAAAAATGGCAGTTAAGAACAGTCTGAAAATTGCCCGCTGTTACATACTGGATCAACCGAAGCTGGCGTCTAAGATAAGTTGAACATCTGCACCGGCCAACATCGCTTCTGGCCATCAAGGCCAACTGCACTGGTTTCCAGAGAAATGTCGATGCTTCGATGTTGGGTAGCACGGGCAATGCTGACGCGCAAATGGATTCTTGCAGCGGGACATGCTTCTGTGCCGACTGCCAGTTTGTCTGCGCGAGCTTTTCCCCGTGCCATCGCTATTGGTTCCCGAAATGTCAGGATTGTTTGGGACCAATGTGTTCTGGCAGTGTATGGGGACGTAGACAATACAGCAGGTGTCTCTTTGCAGAACCTGGAGGAAAAGGCAGTGTCGAACCACAACACAGCCCCATAGCACCACACGGGTTTGGAGGTCAGTTCCGTGGAATCACTTCCCGGACTATCAAACTTTGGTTCCAAATGGACGCTTGCAGTGAAATCCACCTCGCTTGGTTTCATAGTCACCAGGTCAAAAGTCTGAAGCAAGACAAAAACATTCCACAATCATCAAACGGAATACATGGCAAGAACATGCCCGAACGCCATAAACATCAAACCCAATAGAGACGAACATTCCTCACAAAAATAAACTTAAGAAACAGCACACACGCGAGCTACATTTTGAATTTAGATTTGAGGGGTTTAAAACTGCAAGTCACCGCTGTGCACATACCCAAAGCAGGTCATTAATTTGGTAAAAGAATGAGAATACATGCAAGTAAATGCTCCTATTTGCCACTTGAGACACGAAGTTTTAGAACAGTTGAACCCAACCCATTGAAAGAAATGACACCCTTGTTGCCAAAAAATCAAACAAATATTTCAGTCTTCAATCCAATTGTGAGAAGAGTCACCATTCAGCCATTTTCAATTTACAACAGAAGTTCCTGCTCATTCCATTTCTTATTTATTTATTGGTCTATTAAGAGGCTCATTAGGCCGTGACCTATACAATAGATGTAACTCTTCCCATTCTCATAAATCCTATATCCCCTTCTCAAGATTAGAGCCCAGGACCTTTAGATAGATATTTAAGTTCTCAATCACTAAGGTGTCTCTTGGGGAACTCCAATTCTTAATTTATTGACTCAGATTCATTGCATAAGCTTATACATCACGTGCCGGTAAGTATGTCTTTGACCCCAAGGTCACAAGGGTATTTTAAGTCTTACTTCCAAAAGGGCACATGCTTTATACCTGGCAATGCAGGACACGGGAAATTAAAGCTAGAATGACAAATATATGTATCATATAACATCTAAAGCTACCACAAGTATTCTAATGCTACAACAGAGAACCCAAAGCAACCCAGGTCCCACTAATAGTGTGAGAACAAAACAACCAAGGCCCCACTTTCAACAAAAATTTCCTGTAAATTGACACACAATGATAAAATGCTAATGGGCACTAACCTGGAGAACCGCAGCATCAGTAACTAAATCACTAGCATCCACAATATCGACAATAGGAACCTGGGTGGCATCCTGAACAAGTTCTTTGCCAACGCAAGACATGTTGAAACCATACACATCTTCCCAAAATGGAAGACTGGTGCCACCTCTTCCAAATCCCACAGCATACTGCAATAATTGTAACAATATAAGGTTGAGGTATAATTATGTATTCCAAAGACAATTGACATGCACATAGAAGAACACATATGCATAAAGGACTCACAATAGTTGCTATGTCAGGGAGGATGGCACCTCCTGGCTTCAACCATTTATCCCTTGCATGGAGCACTGAACTCAGCATTGACTCATAGAGTAGGCAGTATCCCATCCATTCACTCAATAATACATCAACACTGTGCAGTTCAATTTGTATGACTTTCTCAAGCTCCTCAACCATGCCTTGAACCACATCAACTACCCCAGAGCACTGATTATCACCTTCAGTTTGACCATCATTCCTCCAAAGGAGGTTGTCTTTAGCAATCTATAATTGAGGGCACGGCACTATCAGAGGAAATAAAGCTATAAATGTCAAATACAAACCATAAAATTTACCCGAGTTGCCATAGCAGCCATCTTTTCGCTTGCTTCAACTGCGATTACTCTTGAAGCCCCTGCCTGGGCTGAAAATAGGCTACAAAAAAGTGAACAACAAAGGCGAAATAAGTACAATAAAAGATCTGCCAAGTACATTAGAATCTTTAGAATTGTTCAGTCATATAAGGAGCAAACAGATAGCCCCTCTTTATAAGGCATGAAAATGAGACATTCCAGAGACTCATTCAGTGAATTCTAAGAAAATTTTATAAACTACAATTGTCCAGAAAAGAGTTTTGGCAGCACAGCACTCTTATACACAATTGATAAGATAAACATTAAGATAGCAGCAACCGATACTGTCAAACAGATTTCTGGAAAGCCAAGAAATCAATGTTTTCTTCCACACCGGCTTGTAGGAACAAGTAAATATCAAGAGTTTATCAGTCACTAGAAAAAATAAAGGATCATTAAATTTTTGCACTTGAATGTGGTTAGATTAGGCAGCTTTATTGCAAATACTATATCTATTACAATTTGCAGTAATCAACTAAAATAAAGGGTTTTGCAAGCAATGGTAGATTAGTTTCAGGCAAGAGCAGCAAGTGAGGTCCTAAAAATTGTGGCTATTTCTGTCTTCCAGACACCTTTAGAGAGTTGGAATTAATGGTAGCACCCAATGGCCGACGATGTTTAAATGGAAAGTCTATCCAGCACCTCCACAGCAGAAGAATATTGAAAAGGGCCCAACTAACTGTTTATTATATAGGTGTTGTACTTTCTGCAATTAGAAAACATATTCAACCTATCATCTCATTCAGGTTATTTTGTGTCATCAAAAGTTATGCAAACATGGAATTGATCAACTTTCAATTCTAAGAATTGAAAAATTTTACACATGATCACTCATAACATCATTGTACATCTGTGACAATTGGTCCAAAATGTTACCACAGTTGGGAATGTCACAACTATGTCTTCACTAAATTATGAAAGAATTAGGTTCAAGATGTTGACTAAATGGTTAGGAATAGATCCAAATGCCAGTTGTTTTCAGATAAAACTCAGATGCAAACAACAAAACCATGAAAAAGAATAAGAATATATAGAATACAAGAACAAAGGCATTTGAGACTGCTCAAGTCCCTAAAGCAGATCCTTATTGCCAACTCACCTCAGTATGCCAGTCCCACAACCCACATCCATTACAACTGCCCCAGTCAAAAGAGAGGGATTGTTCAAGATAGCTTGCCTGTAAGCCTCCATCCTCACCTGCATAAATAAAGTAAAATTGCCTACTTTATATACACAACTATGTCCCACCATGAGATCATTCAGTCAGAAGCTCAATACCTTATCACTTATCATCTCTCGATGGATACCGAAGGAACTATATGCCCCAAAATAGTTTTCATTAACTTTCCTGATATCCTTGGCAGTGAGATTCATGAGAGAGGCATTTGAATGCATATCCACTTGTTTTTCACAAGCTGAACCAGCATTTCCTTTAGAGTCTCCATTGATCATCTCCATCTTTGAACAACTTGCCATACCAACATGCCCATTTGTGGCAGAGGCAACATGGTCCCTCACATTTTGTACACAATTGTCAGAACTGGATATGAAATTTTGCCTGGTATTGTCATCATTAATAGTAATTTCTTCAATATTCCCTAAATCCTTGATAAACTCCTCTTTGTCCACATCTACAGTATAATCATCCTCACCTTCTTCATCATCGCTGAAGCTATACAAGAGGGTATCCTCTTGCATAAAAGGTTTCAAATACCTATCATCATCCCAGAAATGCTTAATTTCATGGACATTTAAAGCTTCATGCAAATGGTTCTGTAATTCCTGGTTAGATTGGCAAATAATTCCACAAGTCCAACATCTGTTTTCTGCCACCTGGAAAATGAAAACAGAAAATGCAAGAAAATATCAAGGCTGAATTTTCAGTATGCACAAGTTATTTACCCTGCAAACCACATGCAAACTCTAGACAGCCCCCAAGTACACTAATAATAGGGTAGTTGTAGGTCCAAGAAAAAGAGGCGTAAGCTAAGTTTCTCAAAATTGCATTTACAAGAAAACAATTTCACTGAACCAGGGGAAGCACAGTATCATAATCTAGCCAAAACAAGAAAAAAAAAAGGGAAAAAGTAATGGTCCTTCACAATTCATTTGTCATTTCCTCAAACCACAATCACTACAGCAAACCCCCAAGGCCTGGGGTTGGAGGGAACTCAACAACCAAACAGGAGGAGATAGGAAACAACACATTTGTACTTTGGAGGAAAGAAAAAGAGACAACCGCAAACCAACTGTTCAAAATTGAGCCAAATGTTGTATGGTTTGCTAATGTCCAGTAAATCTAACACAAACAAGAAAAGTAAAGACTTTCAAAACTCACAGATCAGTAAAGTTCTTTACCAGTTATATCATTTTATGACATTGTTCCCGAGAATCCAAAACATGGCAACCCCAAAGTCCTAGACATTAAAACAGTTTTGTGCATTATTTGAAGTCTCTACAAAATATCATTTTTTCTGTCCTGTCTTCATTTTAACCCCCTCATTTTCAGTTTCTAACAGAATGCAAACTACCAAAATTCAACTCTCAATCTCATGCCAACAGCCCTTCTTTAGGCTAGTGATACAGGCGACCTTGAGATTGTATGGGTTAAGCGCACAGTCTCCCATTCAAATCCCTGCATCCCATACTTCAAGGAGCAGCGGGCAGTGGGGGCTGTACTAGCATGTGGGTTTTACTGAAAGGGGTTTCAACTCTCCCCCACTTTCCCTAGCAACCAAAACCAAAGCCGAAACCCAAAAAACAAACCCCAAGGAACAAAAACCAAGTCCAATATTCAAAACCCATTAAACACATCAAAAACAACAACAAACCCTCAATCTCAAATTTAATTGGGATTGACTACATGAATTTTTTCTCACCATTCAACGAGATTTATATATCATAAGGTTTTGGTTAGTTTCACGCCAAGCGCAAACCCACCGCTGCTCTCTCCTTCTTTCTCTCTTCTAAACAGGCTTGGGACCCGCCAAACACAAGGTACGACATTGGCACAGAGTTCCCATCAAAAAGAACCGTTAGCAAAAGAAAAGAGTAAAACCAACCTGAGACCTGACGTAGTTAATGAGCTTTAAAGAACCATAAAAATCCAAACCCAAAGCTTTCCTTAATCCCTGAAAATCGAACTTGTGAAACAAACGACAATGTTCGAACAGTCCATCGCAGGAACCATACTTGGAGCAACAGAACAGACACAGCAAACGAGACTTCTCAGATTCCTCTTCGTTGTCTCCTTTTTCTCCGTTGTGGCTATCGTCGTCTTCCCTCCAGTCCTCCCAGTCTCCATTTTCCTCTTCTTCTTCTTCTTCCTCCTCAGATTCTTCGTCAATTATTACTGTTTTCTTCTGGGTTTCCTCCATTTGTGCTCGCAGGCTGTCGGGTACGGAAGCCCGCTGTGTCAGAAATTTGATACAGGATGGATGTGGGTTTTGTTAAACCCTACGGATGCCCGCTCTACTTAGATAAACCCTCCTCTTTTTTTTTTTTTCTTTTTTTTTCCCCTTTTTTATCTTTTTCGCGAAGTAAATAACAGCTTATATCTGTTATTAACAAATATTGTTTGACTGACGAAAAATTATACCGTTTTAAAATAAAATTTTTTAATGAAGTTAAAAAATAATCAAATAAGTAAATAAATTATTTTATATAATTAAATTTTAATTATTTAATGTAGTTAAAAATTATAAAAAATAATATAATTTAAACTTAAATTATGTTATATTTTATGTATTTTTCCAGTGTACTAAAATATTAATTTGTTAAATTTAAGTTTAAATTATATTATTTTTTGTTAATAAAAATTTAAAATTAACTTAAAATATAAATTCTTAAATTTTAAATCACAAATATGTTTTAAAAAAATTTAATTATAATTTAAAAAATTAGAGATAAAAAATAAAATTACTATTAATTGAATTAATAATTATAATATTTTTAATTAATTAATTATAATA